>JAINUG010000016.1:4887500-5027500 GCA_029706075.1 Aldrovandia affinis
CATTACACACTTGTGAGGGAAAACACACGCGCTGGCTACTAGTACTACAGCCAATCTTTATACTCAGACCACAAGCAGCAGGAATAGCTAAGAAATGAAATGTGCTTACATGCTAGGAACATTACTACAGCAGTAAGGCCAGAAGTCAAGCCACACAGGAGGGCCTTCATTTAATCTAGGTCCAATCTCTCCCAGTTTAGAAAGAGCCAGCAGAGGAAATGTGAGCATTAAACCGGACATTCCACTCCATGATTAGAGGAGATAAACAGCTCAAAACGCATGTAAAATGCTGCTCTTCCATGATGTTGTACCTCGTTATAACGTTTATTTTGAAGTCGATAAGGGTTTGCAATAAATATCAACCTATTAGGCTGCCTCTTCCGTGCTGACCTTTGACCCTTAAAGACAAACGTCAAAAAGATTTTGAACCAGAAATGTAGATGCCATCCGCCGATGCCAGTGGTGCATTTCAGAGGGGGGGTTGAGAAAATACAACAGATCATGGTCCTTGAAGGTAGGCTAACGGATGCAAACTAATTATTGACCGGGGGTTTCCGCAAACAAATTGTTCAGTAATAGATTAACAGTTGGGAACTGTCAGACAACATTTCAGGGGGGGTTAAGAGAACATTACATTAACAGTTCGGAACTGTCATCTCCACCCCCGTGGCTACGCTAGTGGCTGATACTACTCTGATATCATCCCCGCCGCCAGACCGAGGATATCACACTTGGTGGATGACATCAGTCCCTAGGAATGCCCGGTTGCCTGGCAACAGTTCCCTCTCAGCACTGTGCCAGTCTAATCCAACGGGGCGGCGGCCAGAAGAAGCGAATCGCCCTGCGTTGCCATGGCGCACATAAACACCTCTGCACTGCTCCCGAGGACACGGGCCCCCAAACAGCATTATGGGCCACAACATGGCTGTGTCCAGAGGGGAACTCAGGCCTTTTCATTCACTCTCTCTCTCTCTCTCTCTCCTCTTCAGACTCACGACTACACAGATAGATAAGTCAACACTGCGGATCTCTGTGGCGCTCAGCCCAGCTCACAGACAGGGCTGCAGGGCCCGGGACGTGATGTGTGCGATGACAACAGGAGCCAATGGGAATCATTCATACACAGAGCACATCGCCACCGCACTACCCTGCACCACGATACGCACCAGGCCACTCTCCCTCAAGTGTTGTCTTTTATTTCTGAGACTGGGAGTTCACCCCCTTCTCTCTTATAGAGTGGTTCAGTCCCGGTCCTAGGGGACCCCTGTGTATGCTGGTTTACGCTCCAACCACAGTTACAACCCCCCTAATTGTAACAAGCTGAAGAATGAAGAATACAAAATAAATGTCCCGTATTCACATCCCAGGACTTAATCATCACCTATCTCTCACTTTCTGTAGTGCGCTGTATGGGAAATGATCATTTAGAAAGAGGCTACAGTTGTTTAAATTGCAGACTGACAGGTGAAATCAGTGTGGTCCTAATTGCTGAAAGTGTGGACAGCTGAAACTAAACCATTTGTTGAAAATCAAGACTCCAAAGACAAAGCAAATGGCAATGAGACAAACCTGTATTGTGTTAATAAGTTTAAGGAAGAATTATGAAAGTGTCTGCTAAATGGCATATATTCATGAAAGAACTTAAATGCATGTTGTCAACAACTTTAATTGATGAAGAGATTGAAGAGATGCTGTTCAGAGTACTGTGCCCCAATGGTATAACACAGCCACTTCTCTTGTGTGGTGAACATTCACCTTAAATCTGCTACGGTAATTGTTTTTGCTTGAAAAGTGTGGAGTTAGACGCCGCTTCTGTTCCGCCGTGCAATTGGCCAGCTGACCTACTGTGGCCACTGCACCAGAGGACTTCACAAGTACACTGTCAAATGAAACCCTCCCTTCCTGGATGACGCAAAGCCCCCCCCTGCCCCGAGTAGGACTCCAGCCAGTTGCCAATGCCATGGTCCCAATTCGTATGACTAGTTTACGGGCATCACTGCACCAAGTGAGAGGGAAGAAAAATACTCTGTCTTAGATGTATATATGCATACTAGACACTGGGGCGAGATAAAACATTGTTTTTAAAGGCACGGTGAAACACAGAGGACGTACTGTTCAATTTTTTAATTCCGATGAACAGAACATTGAACAAGTTTAATTGAATAGTGTGGTGCTGATGGCACAGGGCACTTTAGATAGTAATTGGGAAATGCAGTTAGACCTGCAGTGATCACGTGCAGTTGCAGCACGCTATGAGACAGAGAGAGAGAGAGAGAGAGAGAGAGAGAGAGAGAGAGAGAGAGAGAACAAGATCTCCACATCAATCAGGACAGCTGTTTCCACGGTAGCCACTAAGCTACAGTAACATGCAGAAGAGACGTCCTGTGGAACAAGTTTGGCAGGCATGAGAGAGGCACGCCTCTCGCCCATCTCCAGATAAGGGAACAATGTGGATGTGCTGAATATCTTCCATTTTAAGAAGTGGTTGAGATGAAAATATGACCTCTCACAGCTCATTGGCAGGGGCTGGCCTTTGATGAAAGCAGACACACCAATTGGATTTCAGCAGAAACCCCTTCCACACATGGGGGGGTCCCATATTTGTTTCCAACATCAACTGCCTGCTTTTGAGTGCAGCTCTCAGAAAGTTCAGTGAGTGGAAGATTCTTTTGAAATTCAAGACAAACGGTGACCAGTTGACCAAGATGAAAATGAAGGAGAAAGTTTGCGCAAAGAGCATCACGGCATTCCTACCCGACCTGCCTGACCAGGGCAGTGCTTTCCGTACACACTGCTTTCCAAACTGGTACTGTACCGCGGGGCCTCGGATAGCGTAGCGGATTTAAGCACCTCGCTTTGCGTTCGGCTGTCCACCGCAGGCGGGGAGGGTGGGCCGACACAAACTCGCTGAGAAGTGCGAAGGGTGTCTCCAGAAAGCAGGTGGGCGAGTTCCATCTTGGAGGAGGCGGATCATCACCGGCCTCGGGGAGTTAGCTTGATCCGGAGGACGGGCGGCGAGATCGTGGGGGAGGGCAAATCAAAATAAATAGAGGGTATAATTGGCCAATAAATTGGGAGAGAAACAGGAAAAATTCAGAAACAATTTATTTTTTATTTTTATGATAATGGTACTGTACCCTTATGTGGCTCAATTTCAGGCAAACTTTGGTCACAACCAGGCAGGACAGTTGCACCATTTTCTTAGAAGCAGTGTGTGCCAGGAAATACAGTGTCCCAAAAACCCTGTACCTTGCAGCGCTGCCTGGCTGCACATTTTACCCTCCCTCGTGGCACTGGTGGGACCGCAGAAAGAGAGCACGAGAGAGAGAATAGAAGCACAAGCGTCAAACGCAGACGTGCATTATTGTGCCTTGTGCACGTTTTTCCAGGTTTTCTCAAATGAAATCATTGAAACTCAAGAATTCTGCAGATCAGATTCACAGCACAAAGAGGATGTAGCCTTAGAATAGGCACTAGTTTAGAATCCAACAGGCAAAGCCTCAAGCAGATACAGTGGCTAGGCAGTGGACTGCTTGTTCCATGGGGCAACCAAAGGAGGCCATCTCTCTAAAACTTCAATCTCGGGAGACTATATGTATATATATATATATATATATATTATTTTTTCCCCCACTTTTATCAGTTTACTGTTAATGAGTGTAATAAGCAAACCAAATCCTTCAGCCAAAGTCTGGATTCATTCTAAATGACATCATTGCTATCTCTCCCACTCACAGATGTAATTCATTTCAATGCCGATCCTTCTTCGATTCGTCATGTGTACAGAGCTCGCTTGTTGGCTGGAAAGTGAGAAGGGTTAGAAGTTATGAAACAACCGAGCAGGAACAGAATACTACTATTCTTTCCAAAATACAAATTGTGTTATGGCAGATTGTGTCAGTTCTCTACGGATCCAGAGCAGCACTGTAACACAAAGCCATCACTGTACTGCTCCACGGTTAACGCCCACATTTTCTTTTCCTTGAGGTACAACCCCCAAATGTGCATGAATTCATTCATTCAATTGGAGGGCGTGGAAATTATTGCAAAATACTGACAATCAGCAGCTCCTTTACAACACCTTTTACGAAACATTCTAACTCATTCAGAGCTGGCAGCAGTGTGCCTCATCTACATTTCAGTCCAGCTGAATCAAAGTACATTTTCTGCACACTATATTACCCTACCTTTTACTAACCAGTGCCTTAAACCACACTGAAACAAGTGGTACTATTACCGCTGTGTTGGAATTTTATATTTTATGAGACACCTTTATGACATGCAATTGTAAACTGGAGGCGGTTCTGACAGGAATAACGAGTGGTCACAGTGAAAGTAAGAAAATCCCCAGCAATCCCCAGTTATGAGTCATAAAACACATCATACCACATTCAGTCAGTCTAAGAGGATTGCATCAGCCCCGCCTGCCACATTAACATAGATGGTGACTTCAATAACCGATGATCTGAATGTGCATGCAAAGAAGAAGATGCCCTAGCGAGACAGATTCAAACTGAAGCTAGCTGGTTTAGCAAATTATTATTATTATAATTTTTTAAAGCCTGTAATTACCCTTTGTACGACAGGTGGAACTGCTGCAATTCGGAGTAGTGGCATATTTGAATGCTGAGGCGATAGTGGGGGAGAGGTGAAGTTTGGCAAAGAGGGAGTACGATTACTGGAATCATTCATTAACACCCCCTAACAGATCTTCTGCTCCACTGACACAACAAAGAGCACACGCTCACATTGTTGACTGTGTCATCCTTAGGGCACAGGGTGAGGTCCATCAGATGGGGCCCCCGGGGGGTTGGGGGCAAACACGCTCCATGAAGCCGTCCATTCGAGCAGAAATGACACCACGGTCATGTTTTTGTTTTTAGAGAGGAGGATGACCACATCCCAATCATCATGCTGAAAAATAATTATTGGTACAACCTAGGTGTCCAACGAAGGAGCATGCTAACTCCACTAGGAGTCCAGCGCTTCAGCCACATTCCCCATCCACACTGCTTTTTCACTATGGACTAGCTAACAGGACAATTGTGCTACCTTTCCCTTAATGACTGCCAAAGGGTGGTACTAGGTCTGTCGCAGACTTTCCCATAAAAATTGGGCCTTCTGAAAGTCATTTTTAATATGCTTTGTGTTGTAGACTTGCAAAAAATCTACCAAAAAAGTGAAAATGACCCAGGACTGATGTTTTAACTGCATCGTGTCTAGTGCCTTGTTTGGTTGGCAATAACTCCAGGCAGAAAAAACTAACAAAAAAACTGAATGGAGCCCCTAATTCACACTTAAGAGGTTGCTAAGCACTAATTGACAGGTTATACACCAACTTCAGCCCAACCCATCACCCTGTAAGGCATGCAGAGTTATACTTAAATGTAAGCATCACTTTAGACTTTAGGCACCGATCTTCCAAATGTTGCCAAACACTTTTGGTTTCAAATCCCACCAAATTGGAGGTCCACAAAAAAATCTAACCAAACTTATTTGGATAAATGCAGAAAAGCTGTGCAATTGTACAAGCTCAGCAAAAACATTTGTTACCTGCTGTTTTAGTAATGGTTAAGTTTCCATTCTCACCATGGGGAATTGGGCTGAATAAAAATAATAAAAATATTAATAAAATATGAATAATGGAAAGAGTGTGCATACTGTGGCATTAGCTTGGAACTGGATAATCAGGGATATAAACTATGATGTTTTAGCTCCTTTAGGTTTTTGCAAGGTCCTAACTTTGTCTTTGTTTTAACAAATATACTGACATTTGAACTCAGCACACCCAACACTTTAGGATGAATTATTATAGCATAATCTAAGACAGGTGGACTACCAACCACATACACTTTGCATGAAATCCTACTATATTATGGCCAGATGTTTGAAAAGTTGGTTCCTTGCCAGTTATAGAAAAGCCAATCCAATGCATGTTTTGCTTAAATTTGTATAGCCAACACCCCTCTCCCTAAAATACACCCCAAACCGCGCTTTCTTCAAATACACGGACATGCTGCTTCAGATGTTGAACTTTCTGCAACAAGATTTACTTTGTCACTGGCCCAGGTTTCTTTCCTGTCCTCCGACCACATTTCCTTGCGGAAGCGCGGTATTGACATAGGCGGCAACAGTGCGCCGCGAAGGATAGAGCCACATTATTCCCGTTCAGTAATTCCGCTTCAAACACAAGTTACGAGAGGGGTCCTGCTACCGGCCCCCTGAGAAACAGTACGTCCAATCGCAACAAAAAACTATGCTAGAAAAGTCGTATGGCATATTCTTCACTTCCGAGTTCAAATTCGCACATTTTTCCGCCATGAATAACACGTGCGAGTGGACTAGTGCTGTTCTGTTCACATCTTAACATGTCTGATGTAATAAGTAAAATATAATAAGTATTACGCATTTTCCCCTTTCCAGATGGCAACGGCTGCCACTGTTATCATTGGCACTGCAATGTGGAACGTGTGCGTAAACCTTTATTTAAAAGGTTTACGCACACACAAAAATATAAACTGTGTAAATCGCTCTGGATAAGAGCGTCTGCTAAATGCCTAAAATGTAAATGTAAATGTAAAATGACATGAGGCTGGTAGATGGCGACAGGAGTCGCACGATTTGCTCGTTTTGGTAGCTGTATGTCTAAGTAACGCTCTGTAGTTTACACTTCGTAGTTTTAATGAGCAATAATAACTGGAAAATGTGTCGCTGGCTATACCAGGGAGCTAAATTACAAGACAACGCTGACAGTACGGAGGTTGCATGTGTACGATGACAAGAAACATGAAAAAGCAACACAGCAAATCAAGTAGCTAGCACGTTTTCTTTTAATATATGCCTGCTGGATATGGGGATGTGAAGGATTTATACGTTGACAATTAACGTTTGTGCTGAGTTTGTACAGAGCTACTACGTTAGATATCTTGATGGCTCGCCTTTTCCACGTTGCTGAATTCCTCTCGCCAGACAGCAGGATAATCCACCCAATTAAAACATCGGCAACTCAAATTGTGAAGGTAGACAATGATTATTGATGTCATTAACTCGTTAACTTTTGATATTCTCATATATGTCTGCGATAAGAAAAAATAATATTAGCTGGTTAGCGTTTAGGTTTAATTAAAGTTAGCGGTAACTTTTCTATCTGATTTATATTAACGTAATTTAAGATTGCACTAGCTAGCGCTATGTCATTCTGAATATGTAACGGAGCTTACTTGCCGCCGCTGCTGTGACAGGTGCCAATAACACAAAACTACATCTCAGATCAATTACACTTGTTACGTTAACGTCAGCCACGTAATACCCTGACGTCTCCACTCATTTCATATTCGCTTGCAAGCTTCCTAGCAAAGTTTCTATCCTGATCCAGCTCGTCATATCAAGGTAAACTTGGCGCTAATGCTAGTGTGTAATAGACGGGCAAAGTTACCTGGATCATATTAGCTAGCTAGCAAGTCAACGAAATAGATGTGGTCAATTTGGTAAACCGATGTCATCTAGCAATCGTACCAATCCAACTGCCTCCGATTTGTAAAGACGAAGGGGAAAGGACACTCACTCACCTGCGTGATCTGTTGCTGGCCATTACTTTGCCGATGATCAACTTTTTGTTTTCTTCAATCCCGAAGAGGCGAACCAAACAGGCAAAAATCAGCTTCTTCCAATTGAATTGCAAATCCAGAAATAAAACAATCGCGATCAAATACTGAAATCTATCCACACAAGTTGCTGTCAATGTCGCCGCTGTTTTGCTTGACCTTCAGTGACGATGGATTATGAGCAAGAATACAGTACATACGGTATCAACTCGTAGCCAACTTGCTAACAAGCTACGTTACATTTTCTCTCTTTGATGTACCTTGTTACTAAGGTAGATCGCAATATAATCCTTCAAACGTACATATTTTGCGATACAATTCAGATCAGGACTTCCCCTGGATGTTGTCAGTGTCCGCGCTGAGGTAATGGGCGATAATCAGAGGTACGCATACTTGTCTCCAGCCCGCCTTGTAAGATCACCCTCCCACCTCTCTCTCTGTTTCTCTTATTTTCGTACTTCGGATTTTTTTTTGTCCGTCCCGCCGATTCTCGCGCCCAGCCTCCTTCTCTAGAAGTGTTTGAATCTGCGCACGCGGCCACGCGTCTGATTGGTCAGAATCGGGGGGAGCGTTTGGGCGCCTCTGACGCGGTGAGACCAAATTGATCTTGGGAGTTAAGTAATGCGTAATGTAAGAGATAGTCAACATTGTCATGTTGTCATTTGGTGGGAAAAACATATATTTCTCGCATGTATTATATTAATTATATGCAACATTTCTAAATGATCTCCCAAAATATTTGTACAATATTTCTATTGTTTTCGAAAAAAGAAAGCGTGACTGCCTAGCTAACTGTGTGTCGGATGATTTGGCGCAACATACTGCTGCCCTCTTATGGCCATTCGAGAGAAGACTACCTTTTGCTATGAAGTAAAATAACACTAGAAAATTTTTTCATACATTTGAACCGTTATTCTTTTTTTCTCTTTACAGTGATCTCACATTCTGTACTTGTTAACTATACTGTTAGTCCAGCCAACAGCTGTGGGCACCTGCCAGAGTACACCTTTCATGCCAGCAAGCCTCCTGTTTATGATTCCTCCCTCAGCACTGCAGTTTCAGAACCTTTCATCATCTCTTAGACACACCTCTTAAAACATTACCTCTGCATTTACACTGTGCCTTCTATTCATTTGACCCATTCATCAAATTCAAAATTTGAGCATTACATTTTTTTCTTTATGTGGTGTGATTAAAAATCCTTGCCTATGAATTGTATTTGTCATCATATACATGGTGTTCATATATTCAAATTAGTTTTAAATGTACTACCGTGTACATTTTCTTAACAGAGATGTTTTTTCTCTATTTCCTGTATAGGGACTACAGATGTAAATGAGCTTTATAGCTAACTCTGGTACAACTAAGAAGCTGTCCCTGTCAAATAAATAAATAAGTTTGATTCTAGATTTCGCTCACTGTTGGGTTCACTTTCTTTGAACTTGAAGTCACTCTGGATCAGGATATCTACTAAATGGCACTGCATTAGAGAGGGGGGAAAAACATGGGCATCAACTCATTTTCTTAAGCATACTGTGGTTGTGTAGATCTGGGAAGAGATGATAATATATTGATATTATTGATGAAAATTAACCACAGCACAACCAGTAGTGTGAAGCAATTTCTTTATTGCAGAGAGATTGAAAAGTTGTCAAGCATGCGGACAGCAATATTGAAGCCGTAGCAACTTCAGTTGTTTTATTAGCAAACAAGAAATGTTAACTAAAAAAATGGAACAAAACAACTTCAATTTCTGTACAGATCAAAGTATAGTACAATATATACTTTTATAATACACTGGCTTACAATACGTATAATTAATACAGCAGTCACAAGGAACCAAACCTCAGGTTTGTTGAAAATAACCAGTGTTGTCCAAATAGGCAAGTACGCCATCTCTTTTTGTTTCCTTCCATGGACTGACAATAATATATACTATTTTTGAGAACAGAACTATATATATACTAACACAAACCATTTATACATATTCTAACATTCCCTCTTACTTTGAAAGTGCTCAATTTTTCACTTTGAATTTTGATTTTCAGCGAAGTTGGAAACCACCACGGCTTGAACTTTTACTGCCTTGTCGCTTCCGTCGTCGCAAACGAGAGTTGCAAGAGTCACGCGTGGCCCGGATGAGAAAGCTTGTTTCATTCCACACGGGGGCACGGAACTCACCGGGCCACCTTAAGAGAACGTTTACGCTTCTTTCACCTAGGCAGACTAAGTAAGACTCCCCCCAAAAAATAAAAAATAAAAATAAGGCCAAAGGCTGACTTGGCAGTACTCGATCATGTTACATTAGATGCCAACTAGAGTGCTATAATGCTCCCAGATCCATTCATTGGCAGCACAGCGTTACCCTTCTGTGGCCATTTTTGTTTACAGCCTGCTAAAGCAGTTCAAATGGAAAATAAGTTCTGCATCAACGTCAAACATTACATTTGGCCCAGAACTCAAGGGCTTGTATTTGGTCAGTCCAACCAACGCTGTAAGAGTTCCTACTTTTTACCATGTGTAAAGAAAGTGGCACTGAGCTCAGTGCATCAGATATAAGGTACTTCAAAAAAGGATCGCTCCAATCACCTGTGCTGGATGTACCACCATTGTGGGTGGGATGCACCAACACTGTTAAATGTTGTGTATTGTTACTTCTAAACTGAATGTAAGAGTGAAACATTTTGAAGCACCATTTAATAAATATATCAACAGTCCAGGGACTGAATATAGTCTTGGTGTACAGTTCCTTTAAAATGCCTGCTGTTCAAGACACATGGATATGGAAGAGCTGAGCAATGCACAAAATGTTTCAAACATCCAAATGTTTTCCTAAAAAAAAACGTTTTTTTCTAATATTTCCTTTGTGAATTACATCCTTCATCATCTACTATTCACGTTTTCACCATAAAACCTTTCGCTACATCTAAGTTTTCATTCTTCAGACAGCTCAAAGCATAACAGGGTGCAAATTACCATTTGGTAAAGGGTAAGAAAGGGATAAAGGGTACAATTTGTATATTGCTATAAAAAAATCTTTTTTTTTTTTTTTAAGGCAATCCAAAATAATAAGAAACAAAAAAAATTGCAAATAAAAGGAAACCTGTGTGATCTTTGAGGCCATGAACACGTTTGGTGAGAGGCTTTTGTTTGGGGTCAAAGGTTATCTTTGTTGTGGCGTTCTCTAAGCATGCTTTGTGTGATCTGCACAACTGCGGGCGTAGAGCTGGCAAAGTGATCTCCAGCAAGGACTGTGACTGCATCTGAGTGTCGCTCGCAGAGAGCTCGGGCCGATGTTTCCTTCCACCGTCCCACAAAACGTACGATTAAAAGCAGCGCAAGAGACACGCTCTTAATTAAGGTCGATGTGGCTGGAAGATCAAGTGAGTGTGCCAAACGGGTAAATAACTACACTGCATTGGCACCGATTTAATTTCCTTGTCAAGAACTGCAGTGTCCTTGCCATCGGGCGAGACAGCATTGTGGGTCTTTATCCCAAAGAAGTAAACATCGGTTCTAAAAGGATACCATTGGTCTGAGAGTAATTGTAGACCGTCCACAGTTCAATTGACTCAAACGTGTCCGTTTTTCAAGACGTTTGTGAGTTTTGTGCGATATTAATCAGAGGTGTGTGAGCATGACCTCGCTACGGTAAACCTGAGACGCTGGCTGTAAAGGAACAGAATCGCATTTAAAAAAGACCGCAAAAATTCATTATGCTTAAGTGTTAAAGTATACACTAAAATCCAACCATGAAAGGGCAGAAATTACACACGCTGCTACTTTCTGTCAGGTTAATGACACACGCATTCCTATACACAGATGGTTCCCTCCTTTTAAATGTATTAGCGCCACACTGAGAATTCATAGTTTCATTTCATTCCATTTCATTTCCATTGTGAAGCAGAAGGAGGCGGGGTTTGGTTTGTATTTAGTCCGTTCTCTATTGCTGTGATAATAATATTAATAGTAAAAAAACTCAAGATACTGCATACATCACTCAAATATTTGCATTTTTGATCAAAGCATTTCTTGCAAAAGGCTCCAACTACCATTTGGTAACAATGGGAATGCACTTCACTGACACAGAAGTGAGCCTATGGAATTTCTCTGGAAAAAAACAAAACAAAACAAAAAAAACCTTACCATTATTGTTTTGCATGTGTATACGAGTAAGAGATACCTTTTAAAGTTCCTCAGCAGAATTTCAAATATGTAAGAAATCATTAGCTATTAGAAAACATAACCCAAGCACATGCTGTGTATGTACCAAGAACGCACCAAAATAGATGGCCTTTACAAGGCTGATTTAGAAATGCTTGCAATGTCCAACCAAAAGCTTTCCCTGGGTTCATTTTGAATTTTTTTTCAGGAAAGAACCTTAGGTGCCAAGTGCTCAGTTCCCAATGTAGTTCGTGCTCTGTACAAAGTTTCAACAACAGCTGACTTTGGTTCATGAAATGGGTTATATAATAAATTGTCGCTGCATCCATCTGGTCTGATTTTACCGGAGTGTGAGGGAGCGATGACCTCATTCTCAAGTGTTTTTCCACAAAGTGTTGAAAACATTGACACTAAAATGTTAACCAGTATGAAAAATTCACCCACCCCCCCCATCTTTGTCCAGCAAACTAAGTAGAAAGTAAGAAACAAATGTTTGGTGGTATTAGACTAACAAGTGTATGTAAGCACCATTCCCTTGCCTCTATAACTTGGCGATAACCAAGGATGGCAAGAAAACAACACAACATGCAAAAATGTAGAGCCATAGGCAATAAGCAGAGTTATATTGTTGGACTGCTGATGATAGCAAGTACTGTCGGGAAAAATCTTTGCCAATACAGCTTATTTTCTGTGTTAATGTTGACAGAGTGTGTATAATGCAAAAAAACGCTGACTATGAAATGATAGGTGATGCTTTTCATGGTCCACCCCCCATTTACAGGTCTTAAGACTTGATACATTTTCTTTAAAATAATGGTTTCCACACAAGGATGCGCACACATAGTAGCTAAACTGCTTTAGCCGGTTGCTGTTCCTTGCGTCACAAAAACAGATGTCCCCAAGTAACCATGTCAAATGACAACCCAGGCAGCAGTAAGGCAGAAACATTCATATGAACTATCAATCTTTAAATTCAATGTCATGCATTAAAGACAAAAAAGACAGCAGAAACCTTAAGCTTTGATGCAACCCAACACTTCAGCGATCCCATTCTAACGTCGCCCCGCGGAGGGCGATTGCGCGAGTGGAGTGGCGTGCCCTGTCTCTGCGCCGAACGCAGAGGCTCGACGACGCACCCTCTCTGGAATCAGGAATGATCCATGGGCTCAGCGGCGTTGATCAGGTCCGCGTCCTGGCTCTCCATCTCCTCCTGCTCCTCCGGCGACGCCGCCGCGCTCTTTCCGGACCGCTTGCCAGCCGCCGCCGCCGCCACCGCCGCCGCTGCGCCGCCGCTGCCGCCGCCGCTGCCGCCTCCGCGCTCACGTCCATGCCGGAGGGTTCGTGGTTGCCGGGCCCCGGGGCGGATTCGGGAGCGCCCGCCCCAGCCCCGGCCCCGGCCCCCTCTGTCCGCTCCGCCCGGCCCCCGGCGTCGGACCCCAGAGGAGCCGGCTCGACTGATCCCGAGCCGCGGCTCTGCTCCCTCAGGTGGCGGTCCATTGAGGCCTGTATGGAGGACACCATCTCCTGGAGCCTCTTCCTCTGCGCCTCGATCACGCCAGGGTCCAGGTGCCGGCCGTCCTTCAGGGTGACGATGCCGGGCGCCATGCGCACCAGCTCCTTGGCCGCGTCCTCGGGGATGTCGGAGAGCTCGGCCTGGCGGGACACGCTGGCGCTCAGGTCCACGCCGCTGCTGTGCTTGCGGGAGATGGGCTTGAGCTCGGGCCCGGGGCCGGGGGCCCCGCCCAGTGAGTGGCCCTTGCCCTGGAAGGCGGTGACGCTGTGCAGCTGCTCCTTCTTGCGCACCACGCCGCCGCTGCCCAGCCGCAGCAGGCCGTGGGACGGGCTGCCCTCGCGGCTCCGGGACGCCGTCTCAGAGTGCAGCGAGGCCAGCGCCTCCTTCACCAGGTCCTCCACGTCGGGCCCCACGGGGAAGTGCCCCGCCGTGTCCACGCACAGCTCCAGGCGCTCCTCCGCCGCGTTGTACACAAACGTCTTCCCCGTCAGGTGGGGCAGGGTGCAGTGCTTTCCGTCCATCAGCCCTGCGGACGGGAGACAGACGTGAGTACAAGGGGCATGTACAGGGAGGGGCCTTGGGGGGGGGCACCTGCCCCCACAGAAATTTGGTTGGCCACCCTGGGTGCCACCCTACTTCATCTGGCTCTTGATAGGTTATTAGGTGACATCTTTGTAAATTGATTATATTTTGAATGTCCCCCCCTGTGTGGTTCTGTGCCACTCTTGGGCCATCCCTGTTAAAGTGGTCTGGGCACGCCTCTGGTACGTCTTAACCTCCACCTCCACCTCAAGTTCAAGTTCAACTTTATTATCCCAAATTCTGGTAGAAGCAGCATCCATCCAAGTGTACACACTTAAAAATGTTAAACACATAATCTAAAAAGAAACACATTCACCTCACTCCATTACTCACTGTTGGGATATCTGCACATTCAAAACAACCAAGATTGCAGAGGGAGGCTACTGCTTTTAACTTTCTGAATTTCTTTAACGCAAGTGACACCTTGACAACGCTGTAGCTCCACTTAATAACTTGCATGACACACGGATTCGAAGATGATATGACAGTTGTGCTTACTGATGCAAGATGACAGTTTATTTTAAAAGACTGCTAATATCAAATGTCCGCGTATCAGAAGGTATGCTGCAACAGGAAACTCAACATGAGACTCATCAGCAGTGACATGAAACTCGTCAAAACATCTATACCCATATCTTTCTTCATGATGTTGTAGAAGACTCCACCTTGTTGAAATAGGTGAGGCAGCTTCTTTGCGTACGACCAGACGTCCTCTCCTGCAAAACATGAAGACAAATGTGAATTTCAATTACGTTAAGGGCAGTACATAAAACAATCATCATTTATAAAGGCTCTATGTCAACAAAATAAAGCGTTTTATACACAGGGGGTATTTGCTTTGCTGGCAGGTTTTCACATAAAACAAACATTGAGAACAGGGACCAACTAATGTGAACGACCAAATAACCATCTAGGACCACCATAAATCAAAGGTAGGCTTTCTGAAAGTGCAGCAGAGCACAGTTGTGAGCTTGCTGTATGAGCAGGGGTGGTCAAACTGAAGGTCGCGGCTGCCACTGGCTCTGGACGATAATGAAGTCTGTCTACAAGACAGCAGAGCGGTTGACAAGCCTGCGTTAGCGCTTATGCAGCACCACTGTCTCACAAGGCTGGAGCTAAACCTGACCACACAGCTGGATTACACTTACAGACTGCGCCTTAAATAACAGCCAACGCAATATCCCGGACCGGGTTCTGACATGACAGAGAACATCCATCACCGACTAGACTAGCACACGACCGACGCGCCATCAATCATTCTCTGTGGATTTACGGCTACACACCAATCCAGGGAGAGGACACGTTTATAGTGGAGGCAGAATTGGCCGTCTGATGGGCTCACCACAGCTGCTCTGAAAGGCCAAGGTGCAGGCTATCCGTAGCTGACCTCTCATCCGTCCTAACGCAGCGATGCTGACACGTTTCTTTAGGCTTCTGAACAACATGACAGCTACAGAGGAAGCTTCGGGACTGAAGAACAAACTTAATAAAGGGAAACTGTCACGGCTGTTGAAACGGGTCCCCTCAGATGCCGGGCTGGCTCCCAGATCTCACAAATGGAAAAACACTGCAGCCTGTTTTTTTTGCCGAAGCACAGCGCTCACAATTCACAGTCAAATATGGAGAGTGTGAGCTAAACTGATTACAGTCTCTCTCTCTCCTGCTTCATAGGAATGTGCTCAATGGATCGGCCCAGACACATTATGACCACCACGCGGAGTGAAGAACTGTGGGTCTCAGGGTGACTGTGCACAGAGGAGCCACACCTCCAGTGAGAAGGCAGGAACCTGCTCTCTGGAGCCCAAAGAGGCGTTACATTTGAGCTGCATTCCCGAAGGAGAACAAGTCAGCCCAGGGAATGGGCAAGTGTGCTTCCTGCTTCCTCACTTCCAGGGATCAAGTCCCTGGCATTTAAATGGGTGTCATTATTTCTCCTCACAAATGTGCCAAGTCATCTGCTTCGGTGACAGGATATCTTTCAAAAACCTGTAAATCTCTGGCAAAATGCTCCTGAGACATTAATACAATGGGTGGTTTTTCCCATGTTAGGCCTGACAATGACTCGACACAATTATAAAAACACATGTCTGAGTATTTATGGATATCCTTGTGAACACGTCCATTCAAATATATGTGGGGCTGAAATATGACTGTCCCTTATATGGTGGGAAACTCATCTTAGCACCATGGATCGTCAAAAACATTGAAATTCCATGCAACAGAGTCAGGTCAGGTCAGGTTAACTTTTTTTCCTTTTTTAGTGACAGGGAGGCTTCAGGTCCTACAGAATGATGTTTTCTACCTACAGTTAAACCACCAACCTGTTAAAACATTTGCTACAAAACCTGGAATAGCTATTATTAGATTCACAAGCCATAGGCCTCATCAGTAGTTTATCAAATAAATGAAAATGCCTTTCTTCATTCATAGAGAAAATATGGCAGCTGATCTGCATAATTTCATCTTGCTGCTGCGCAGGCGAGCTCGCAACTGTGAGTGGCACGAGGTACAAACACAGATGATCTTGCGTGAGTCAAAACACGTGTACCCTTCTTTGTTTGATAAAAACAGCAATGCGATTCCCCTGCTTTTTTTATCTTATCTAAAGTAGTTACACAATACCGGTGCATCAGGGTGGAGCAAGGAACATCAGGGAACATTTGTTACAGACGGGGACACGGGCAGAATGATTTTGTCACTTCCATAGCAACTGGCTCTACGACCAAGAATATGTTTCACAAGCGGGTATCATGCACTGCAGGTCTGCTGTGGTGAATCCAATCTCATTAAAAGTGATTACTTGATGTCACACACTACAGACAGACACGTTTTGTGTCCTAATTCGGTAAATTAAGTTGATAATATGACAACAACATATATTTTTTCAGCACCTTGACTGAAATGCTTATCTGCAAAGGAGCAGAGCCGAGGAGGCCACGTCACGGGGCCAGATAATGCGCACAGTCGATCTGCTCGCTATCATCTGGCAAACGTGGTTTATTTTACTAAACAAAAACTAGAAACAGAAAAGCAGCCAATCCAGAAATGTGGCACCGTGTAATACATATGTGCTTTGTTGGAAATATTAGTGGTGTGAAGGAAAATATTTGGTAACCAAAGTAACCTGTTACAAAGGTGTGCACTCTGTGTGTCCCTCTGTGGTACACTGTTTAGCCCCAGATATGCTGTTCAAGTCAAACAACACTGCCTTTTGATCACTCAACTGATACATGAAGTTCCTCTGTGTGCAAGTGGACATGTTGAGATTGTTCAGATGAACAACTCCAATATTTAGGGTCCCCCACCCCCCCAGCATATTTATCGAATATATCTGTTAGCACGTCATCAGTAATGTAAAATATTAGAAAACAAGCAGTTTTATAGTGCTTTGATAATACTGCTATGTTAATATGTCATTTGAAATTGTAACAGGCTTTTCAACTTAACTGGAGCCTGGGTCTAAATGAATGTTTGTGCGTGGGAAAGTGAAGATATCATGCAAAAAGGAGCCACGGTAAAGATGGAAAGTGCTTCTGAAAACTATTTTAAAAACTGTGCTATTCAACTCCATCGGTTATTGTTAAGTATACCCATCGCAACAAAACTATACTTTTCAATACCTTGGTCTTTTACTTTAACCCCTATTTCCTTTTGGTATGGTGCAAAGATGATCCATTTGAATACAAGATTTTGACATTTTAAATGATGAGGTAATCATTACCATTTTAATTCTGACAAATCATAATTTCAGTGGCAGACACTTGTTACCAAAATTTGTTTTGGTTATTTATTTATTTATTTATAGTTAAATTGACCACCATTTACACTCATGCAAGCTGTGGTGATTAGAGAGAGCTGCTGTTAGCATCATATCCATCAGGTAAAAGATAAATGGTAGCTTACAGCCTAGGAACTGAATATGCATGTCTCATTCCCACATCATAATTATCCGACACTGCACCTCTTTTTGGAAAGCTATGCCCAGGTAATAGAGATCGACCTCTGAGAGACCTACACCCCCAAACACCCACCTGCTGCCTTAACCGACAATCAGGAGGCCCACAAATAAATAACCATGGTTCTGCGTGGCTCAGTAGGTAGAGCATGGCGCTGACAACGTTTAGGTTGTGTGTTCGTTTCCCACTGGGACCACATATACTGAAAAATGTATGCGCTCACTACTGTATCCACTTTCGATAAAAGCATCTGATAAATGGCATATGTTATATTATATTAATCAGAACAGCCCCAGCTGGAGAACTCTCACCCATTAAGGTCGCCAGGAGGCAGAGGGAGGACATTTCAAGGTCGATGTTCTCCTGCAGCTCCCGGGAGGTAACCCTGCTGGAGGAGGCGGGCTCGTCGCTCCTCACGGTGTGGAGGCCGGCGGTCGCCACCTGGGCCGGGGGCTCCTTCTCCCTGGGGTCCCGCACCGCCTCCACGGTCACACGGTCCCCGTGCTGCAGGGGCAGGGGCTCGTTCTCCTGGCCCTCCTTGGGGGGCAGGAGCTCCTTGGGCGGGAAGCCGTAGCGGATGCACTGCTGCGCTGGAGGCACGGTGAACTCTTTGGCGATGCTCCCCTGGAGCTCGGAGAAGGTGGTGTCGGCGCGCAGCGTCAGCATGGCCTGCCGCCCGTCGTTGGTGGTGACCCGGATCTTCTTCTCCGCGCTGGACTTGGGGGAGTAGGGCGCTTTGGTGGGCGTGGCCGGGGCCGAGGACGGCCCCTCCTGCGACCCCAGGGAGGCGGCCCTCCCCTGGCTCTTCTGCTCCTGCTTGAGCCGGTCGGTGCGCTTCTTCTGAGACACGGAGGCCTGCTCGCTGATGCTCTGCTGCAGGCTCCGCTCCGCCTTGCTCATGGTCAGCTCCTCCTTGTGCAGCGTCTTCGCCTTCTGCCCCGTCAGGATGATTTTGGTGGGCGGCTGCGAGTCCACCGCGGCCGACCGCCCCTCCTCAACTTCGCTGAGCCTCTGGGCGTGCGCGCCGTCGATCGCCACCGGGTTGTACTCGTCCGGGTTCTTCTTGGCCGTGTGGTGCAGGATGGTGTTCACCACTTTCTGCACGAGGAGCTCGCTGCCGAACTCGCCGGGGAAGTGCTTGGTGACCAGCTTCATGGCCACGTCGTAAACATTGCTGTTCAAACTGGGGTCGGTCTCGAACTGGAACCAGTACACCGTCTCCCTGACCACCCTCCCGCCCCACTCCAGCGTGATGGGGAAGGCCTCGGGCAGGTTTTCGTACTCCTTGCCCTCCCAGAAGTGCTTGAACCCGCAGCCACACTTCCCCCCCTGTGAGCGGGTGTTGGTCCTGTCCCCGTCCAGGTACATGACGGAGCCGTCGCCGCGGATATGGCGCACGGATGTCCCGTGGCACCAGTTGCAGGTGTTCAAGGAGCTCAGCTTGTAATCGGGGACCAGGACGTCCCGTTCGGGGTCGTAGGAGCACACCACGTTGTTCAGGGGGAAGCTGTAGTTTTTGTCGGGTCTGAGTTGCCCGTGAGTGGACTTGGCCAAGTTGTAGAACTTGCCCCCGGGCGCTAACCACTCGGGGGGCACGTGCAGCTCGGACAGCGCATTGCAGATCAGGCAGCGGTGGAGGCGGTTCTCCAGGACTGATTTTTTGGCCGCCTCTGTGACCTCCTCGGGCTGAACTCCGATGACCCCTGTCCGTCTGTACACGTACTGGTGCACGTCCGCCACCAGGGACGGGTGAATGCCGTGCTTCTCCATGAAGATCTCCTCCATGGCGCCGACTAGCCTCATCATGTACTTGTCTTGCAAGTTCCGGTCGCCGCCGATGACACAGCTGCCGTCCTGCTCCAGGTGGATGTACTTCTTGATGAGCTCCTGTGGCACTCCCCAGGCCTTGGGAAGAAGCCTCGCTGACAGCTTGGGCAGAGGTGTGTTTTTGATTCCAACCAGGGGAATGTAGTGGTTGCGGCCCGAGCTGCTCCAGGCGATGCATATGGGCTTGTTGAACTGACCATCCTTGCCCTTGCACCTCTCCTCTGGCACCAGTCCCGGGAGGAAGGTTGCAGAGTAGTCCCCAGAGCTCCTCATCCCGCTCAGTGAGTCCAGCAGGATTATGGGCCGGTGCAGCACGTTGGCCAGCCCAAATATGTGAATATTGCGCAGCCCTAAGGGCACCCCCTCAGGCGGAATGAACAACGGGTCACATTCGTTTATTATGTCCTCCCACTCCGCTGCGTCAATGAAATCTTGAAACAGAGCCTTGTAGCGGTCAAGATTTTGCTTGAAATTCTGTTTCAAATTTTCTCTCAAGGCATGCCAAAAGAGCTCTCGGCCTACAAGTGCCCTGGACACAGCGTGAACCAGGCAGTGTCCGTCTCCGTCCACGTGGACCGGAATGAGACATTCTTTATTCCAGTTCGCCTTCTTCACCTCCTCTAAGGTGTCGTGCAGGTAAATAAGGCTGCCTGATCGATCCTTGCCATAGCCGACAGTACACACATGCTCCTGCTCGATTAGAAAAGCCCTGTCGCCCAGGAGTGAGCAGTCGAAAATCTCACCTTGATTCATCTCTCGTAACAACTTGGCTTTGCCCGTCTGTTTGTCCATCCCGTATCGCGTAAGAATGGGAGAGAGCAGTTTACAGTGGTAGTTCGAGAGTCCCATCACTTTCACTAACTCCGTTCCCTTTTTGGGAGCTCCGGTTACACCGAGCAGAGCATTCCTCAGTAAATTGTGAAGCACAACGTCCGGGTCGGTGACTTCCTCCACTTTTAAAAGATTCCTCTGTTCGTGACGCTGGCCGCATTCGGTGCACTCGATGCTAACCGAGCCATAAGCGGGGAAGAACAGCCTCGCCTGGCATTTCGGATCCGGGCAGGTACCAGACAGAATGCGCTTGTCCTTTTTCTTAGATCCTTGTTGCAACGACATTTTTGCGAATACACTGTTGCTACGATTCGTTTTACAAAACCATCATAGACCACTCACCGGCGATTAGTCGATCTTATTTCACCTTACGCAGCTGTTATTCATCACAAATGCAGAACCAAAAAACAACACGGAAGCGGTTCTTTTTTCCATCGACTTTCTCGCTGCCTGTCTCACAGAACGCGTCAAACCCGCAATGGATACTGGTACTTGTAGTTTAGAGAAACTAGGCGTACGTCGGTTTATATAAGTCTCAGCTATTGATGCAACTACATATCCCAGAGTAAATTGCAAAAATGTGCGCCGCTCGTTTCCTTACAGGAATATGGGAATAGTAGTTAATGTCGACATCTTGGTCCGGTGTTTTTGTTTTAAAAGACTACAAGTACCATATTTCTAAAAGTGTCACCATTGGTTTTGTTTACCTATTTTGTTACATCAGTCATCCGGAAGATAAAAAAATAGGAATTCCATGACTTGCGCTCAATCGTTCTGAATGGTGGTAGACAGTCTACTAAATTAGGAAGAATATTTAGTTAATGTTGTAAACTTTAAAAAACTAATAATTCATTGTCCCATTGGAGCCGTCAGAGCAGGAGATAAATATGTCACAGACAAGCAGTGTTAATAACAAATAACCACTGCCCATATTCTGTGTTAGTGAGTTAGCCAGCTAGTTAATGAAATATATTTCTAGCCAGCTCTGGCATTTCATTTCGGATGTTGTTGACTGGACTTGAGAGGAGTTCTGCTCTTAACTGTAATAACATTTATGATTGAGGTAGCTAATTGGTTTGGATGAGATTAAGCTAAGAAAGTATCATTTCAATTCAAGTGCGAGTGTCATACATAGGTACTCCTGAATTAGAATGTACAGTTTGCCATTGCGTTTTACGTCTTGTAAATATAAATGCATGTACCAACTAAAGTTGTTTTTCTTTTCTTTTTGTTCTCGTTCACTCCATGCTTTAACGTGTGCGGTAACGTACGTATACTGGTAAAAGCAGCACCACGGTAGACTTAGATTCAATCAAAATGATTTGCACTTGGGCTATCAAACACTGTATATATTTAAACTTAAATATCAAACGCATCTACAGGTTTGACATTTGACCATCCTGTGACCATCACCGTCCCGTGCACAATAAATGGCTTTTGAAATGATTAAAATAATCACGCCAGGATGACTCATTACGTGAAAAAGCGAATTCAATGAACAAACCTAGTTGGGCAATGAATTGTGTTCAATACAATATCTGACTGTAAAACACGGGGCAGGCCATGCACCGGCCACTAGGGGCCGCTGTTTCCCCTTTTTTGCTCCCTCCGTGTTTTCCTCCCCTTGAAGTGTTGTCCCGTGACTAATTTGAATGGAACTTTCAGAATAAACGTTTTAATGTTTCCTGCTTTACCGGGAGCTTGACAGTGTGTGGCACTGGATGGATGATAGAAACTTCTGCTTTAGAAAATGAACACAGAACGTTAAGTATTTGACCGCATTAAATTAATGTCCCTTTCGTTTCGATACGTTCGTAAAGACAACTACACGAAGAAGCCCGAGAAAATATAGAAAAGGTAAGTTTGCATTTTGCAACAAACTTAGCCAGCTAGCGCTAGCTAGCCAAGTTACATAATGTTCTTGTGTGTGGCTAATCAGCCGGCTAACTTCTTGAATGATAGCTAGCGTTCCAGCTAGCTTGATACACTTTAAAATATGAAAACGTTCGCTAACGTAACGGGTCTTGCAAAGTCGTTTCTCGTCATTGCGTCTGATTCGGAAGAATTGCAGAAAGAATTAGCAAGAGTTTCTGGCATTTTCCATGTGATTTTACGGAGCTAGCCAACTATTTACCTAGACAACGTTATTCTCATTAACTAAACTACAGTCATTGGCTAACCGTTTTTCCACGCAAGGCTACTACTGAGCTGACTAGGTATTATTTTTGATATACGGTAATTAATTCTGTCGCCGACTTCGAGGATTTCAGGAAAGTACCTGAATGTAGATGGTACGCGATGTATAGCAATTATGTAAGGGGTAATTTATACAATAGTAAGGCGGATAACGTTACAGGAAGCCTGATTAGCCTCAACATCCACCGTTGGCGAAGAAATCGAAGTTAATAACGTTTTACTGTAACCAAGTTCTGTCGGGAGAAGAGAAGACGTGTTTGATGAAGAGTCAGGTCTTCTGGCAATGATACAGCAAGTCTAGCGTAAGTGTAATTCGAACGATGTAATGTGTATTTATAAGATTCCAGTTGTAACGTTGCACCGAAAGTAAAAGCAAAAAAACATTGTGTTTGAACTGAAACTAGCATACATCATATGTATTGTTGTGTGTCAAATGGAGTAGCGAAGCGAATGCATGTTTAAATGTGATGGCTAAGTACAATTGTCATTCATGACCTGTTGCATTTGTCATGCGGAATAAGCAAGCTACCTAAATTTGAAATATCAGTTGAGCTGTTAATATTGATGATTAGTTCATTATTCTTATTATATTGTAAGTTCATTGTGTTGCACTAAAACATAAACGGTAAAACTCAAAATGCCAAATTAAGTAACAGTTACATCATACAGACACATGTAAATTAAAATGGACCAAATAACTCCACCACTGGAGAATACTGCATGTTTTGCATGAGGGTTCCGGTTTAGAGTTCTTGTACGTAAATATTCAGGAAGGATTTAAGTACCACTGGAATGTTGCTTGTTTGTATAAACGGATGTGTTCACCTAAGGAGAGTACCTTTCAATGTTGTAGTATGCGTAGGTGTTGTTGAGGGGTACCAATAATGCAAATCGTGCTCTTTAAATTCTTTACAATGATGGTCATTTCAAATGCGATATTCTTCTGCTATATACTATTGATTAGATAGAGATGTTTGTATTCTTCCCCTTGTTGACATGCAGATAATCTCTCTTTCTGGCAATAGGTTCATATATTTTCGAGTTGTTGTTGTACAAACAACATTAATTTACGTAAGTGTCATAAAATGGCATTGCCGAATTTGTGTGCATGATTAGAGCTTTGAAACAATTGTGAATTCACCCTGTAGACATTCTCTGGACTGCCTACATGACAGGCTACATAAAAATGGCTACATGAAAATGTTGATATTTGGTTAGCAAATTTTTCCCGATAACCAGCATTCTGATGTAATTGCATGGGCAGATTTTATTTTAGGCAATGGAGTAATTCGAGAAATTGCCCACTTTTCCATGCACTCAGCTATGTTAGCCGTACTGTACAACGACTGTAAAACAGTTGCAGGTATATATAGTTTGATCTATGTCATCTACAGTATATTTTGGTTTGGCATCTGTTTGCTTTTGTGTACTCCTGTGTCAAATTTACCCTAAACCTTGATTTGTATGAAGTCTTGGATATTTCTGAAATTTAGTCCTTTGGGGAAATACATTTTTTGACAAATTTTGGCCCTACGCAGGGTCACTAACAAGACCCTGTAGCTTTTAATCAATGTCATTTGAAACCCTATTGTGTGCTCTAAATGTTTTGGATTTAGCAAGATGTAAATGTACATTAATTAGCCTATATGATTATGAAAAATGTGAAAATTAAAGTTACAAAAACACCATCTGGAATTTTGCTCAGTTTTCCGTATGTTGTTGTAT
Organism: Aldrovandia affinis; assembly: GCA_029706075.1. Taxonomy (NCBI): domain Eukaryota; kingdom Metazoa; phylum Chordata; class Actinopteri; order Notacanthiformes; family Halosauridae; genus Aldrovandia; species Aldrovandia affinis. The sequence continues at coordinate 4,911,899 of JAINUG010000016.1, forward strand.
AGATTATCATACAGACTCAGAAAAATTCAGTAGTGGGACTTTTTGAGTGAAGACGCATGCATTGTATGCAAAGGGTGTATGCTGAATTCCATTGCTCTCAGCAACTCCGGATCCAAGCAGTAAACTGATACTTGGCTGAAATGCTTAGCGCAAATTACACTTGACTCATAGTTTGTACTAATGGCAATTTTCTTCACTCCTCTTGTCATACTTTGTTGACACAGGTGGAGTCTTCCAGTAAGCTTTTAAGGATTCATCACAACTCGGTCTTACGTCTTATGGTCTTATGTCTTAGGTCTTGTGGCACAATTAGGTTGCGGCTTGATGCATGTCTTCTTTGACATATGATGTGCACTTCCTGTTGCTGTTTGGGTGTGTGCTTTTGTCAAAATGTGGTCCTGAGGCATAACTAGAATGTCATCATGACTGGATGGAGGAAGGTCACGGTTACCTCTGTGTCGTTGATGAGCACAGCCCATTCACCATTTTCCATCATGCTCAACAGTAGCAAAGCCCCCGATGTCCTCTCTAGCTTGCTACTCTGAATCATTTGAGGCAACCTAGACATAATGACACTCCTGACGGTGTGAATGAGCCTTGACCTGGAGCTTGGCTTTTGACACTGGCACAAAGGAGTGTCACTTTTGAGGGCTGGTGATTGTCTTGGCAGAACTGAACGTGCCCCTCAACAAAACATTCTTATACTCCCACTCTGCCACTCTGGAATACAAGAAAGTTACCGCAGGTAAAATCTATTTTTCAAAGATGACACTGGTTGTAGGTAAAAGATTCCAGGATTTACTTCCACAAGATCCTGAAATGCAGTTTTTGCAGCAGTCATCATCAGTTTTGTATTTTGATGTGTGGCGCAGACAGATACAGAGTGGGTGCCACTTCCGCCAGCAAGTACACACTCTTTGGGTCTTAGGTTTGGAAAGATGATTTCCTTTCCAGGGTACATATCTTTACACGTCTCAAACGCTTCCTTCAAGCTGTAGACCACAAGGCATTTCTGAACAAGGTCCCTCTTCTCTACATCGGAAACAGAGATGAAATCGTTCATGCCTGGCATCATTCGAATGACCTCATCACTTCTGTACCACATTTTCACTGTTTCCTTTAGCTCACTGTTAGTCCCACTGGACCGTGGCTTTGGAGTTGACGAAACCCCATGTTTCTCTGCCATGTTGTTTTGCTTATAGGACCATGGCAGCTGTAGGCCCAAACTCTAGTCTTTCTCTCTGGATGGTCCAGCTTTTTGGCAAGATGGCCAGAACTTGAATCTTGTCACTTTTTCTGCATGCTGCAAATTTTTCTTTAAGCTGGTCTATCATTTAATCACTAATATCACCACCTATGTCGAATGGTCAAAGCTTGTCTATTTTCTCCCTCACTGTGTCTTTAGTTTTTTTTCTAGCTTTCCTTTGCTGCCATTTTCGAATGCCTTTTATGTAGCAGAAAGTCTCCAATGCTGGACCAGCATTGATTGAAGTTGGCAGGCTTTGGGTCCTCATAGCTTTGCTTATCTGGATGTCTCTCTGTCTGTGTGCTGTTGGTCCCAGGAAGCTTCTTCAAGAAGCATGCTCTGCAAACATTCCTTCCAACCTTCAATGGTGGCAGTGTGGTGTAATGGTTAGGGAACTGGGCTTGTAGCTCAGCGGTTGCTGGTTCGATTCCCAGGTGTGGCACTGCCGTTGTACCCTTGAGCAAGGTACATAGCCTGAATTGCTTGAGTAAAAAATATCCAGCTGTATAAATGGATTGTATGTAAAGAAATGTACAAAACTGTGTAAGTCGCTCTGGATAAGGGCGTCTGCTAAAATACGAATGTAAATGTAATGTAAATGTCAATGAAGCATTGTGGAACTTAAAGGCCAAATGTTTTGTAATAACCCACAAATGTCTTGTCACTTTCGTTCTGTGCATCTTAAAGGGGTCAGAGCAACAGTATCTCTGTTGAAGTACACAGACAGTACCCATCGTTGTTCAGAATGTTCTCACTGTAACACTTGAAAACACTGCTGGTTTTCATGCTTTTCTCGGAAGTCATTTACATATCACATTTAGCAGATGCTGTTATTCAGAGCAACGTACACAGTTTACATTTCTTTATATTCAATTTGTTCTTGGATATTTGCTTTATCAGTTCAGGTTAGGTGGCTTGCTCAAGGGTACGACGGTAGTGCTCCACCTGGGAATTGAACTTGCAATGTCTGAATGACAAGTCCACTTCCTTATCCATTACACTACACTGCAGTCCTTCTCTGGTGTGTGGTCTTATTGCAATGAAGGCTGTAATTAATTTTTAACTTTAATTTCCCCAGTGACAACTTATGGTACTACAAACACATGATCACATGTCATAGGGAACCTACAACATTTGTTTTCTGCTTGGACCCCGAATTGCTGAGCACAATGGAATTTAACATGTGGTGTCATCACTCAAAAGGGCACTGAGAATTGTTCTAGAATTTTTCTGCATCTATACAATGTAGTCCATACAGCAACACGTGAGAAACGGAGCAAAATTCAAGATGATTTTTAATATTTTAATATTTTTCATAATCATATAATCTGCATTTACATCTTGCTAAATCAATGTTACCAATTTCTTAGAGCACACAAAGAGCTTTTAAATAACAAATTGTGTTTGTGGCTTGTATAGATCAAAAGTTACTGTGTCTTGTAGTGACCCTGGGTAAGGCACAAATTTCATAAAATAAAAATAAATTCAAAACGAATGGATGACTACTCAATAATGCTTTTAGACATAGAAGTCACATTTATGTTAAAAATCATCATAATTTCTCAAAAGGACTTTTCTATGTACTAAATTAATGGAAAATCCAAAAGGTCAATTTTCACATGGAATCACTCTTGTTGTAAAAATGTAGCCTAAGACTATTTCTATTAACTAGTTCTATTAACTGACTTAGACTATTTCTGAAATGTGTGTCCTGAACAGATGGGACACTTCAGTTTGAAGCATGTGATGTTCAACAAACAATTACTTCTGCTCATAATTAATTTGTATGCAGAGTTCATCTTTGAATCCCAGAATAAGGGGATGGATCGTGTTTGTGATCGTGGAAGTAATTCACTGGTGCTCTGTGTAGTTCAGTGACATGCAGCGATCTCTGAGAATCGCTGTGTCATTGCTTGGTGAAAATCTGACCTGTTAAGTTACATTCTAGCTGTTTGGTTTCATTTTTTAAGTTACATTCTAGCTGTTTGGTTTCATTTTCCATTAGAGAAATTAAACACCATAGGCTAAAGGGGCTTACAAGAGTTCATGTAGCTGTCCCAGCAGGCAGGCATTATTTGTGGTATTTGAATATGGGGCAGCCTTTCCAAAAGTGGGTTGTAAAACTGGAATCAGGGAGTCTGAATTTGCATTATGCAGGTGCCAGCGTTTTTACTGAAGGTTTCCCCCTGCCTGTGGCATGTGGCAAAGCCCATTTAGCTAATGAGCCTTCCCTGTACAATACACACACACACACACACACACACACACCCCTTTCCAACAAACACTTCTACTGTCCTCCCCCTTTCTCTTCCTGGAGGGGGGCCAAATGACATGCTCAAAGGATTGGAAGGGCAGTGAATTTGCCAAACAAACACAAAAACAATGACATCATCTAAAGCAAATGTTTCGTTTTTTAAATTATTTTTTAAATTATTATTAATAAAACTGCTGCCACTGTTACCTTTTATGAACATTCGCTCATTTTTATGTGGGCCCATATCCTCCATGTGGCGTGTGGTATGCTGGCAAAAGGCCGTCCAGTCCAAAGGTGACCTCATCCTCGCAGGCCGAGTTTCCAGGACGGACGGCCACTGTGCCACATGGACACCTGTCTGGACGTCTGGACGCCTGGACAGACGCAGGTCTCTGAGCGGTGCTGGTGCCGTCTGCAGCAGGTGGAGAGAGGTTACCAGAGGGGTTTTTAACACCTCTACAGACTCATACACGGTTCCTTAACCTTTGACCTGCTTGAAGAGTAGCCTACACCGCTGAAACAATGGCCTTTTAGGCCAAAGTCTTGACCTTAACCCACTGGAATGGCTTTTTTTTTGGAAGCATGGAAAGACCATTGAAACGGCCCAAGATATCTGTACTTTATAATTACAGATAATGCATTATAATTTATGGCTTCCATTATAATTTATGAAACCCCGCCCCACACTAAATCTCACAAAGTTGTTGTACCCATCTTTTATTGCTTTATTTTTATTGATACATTTTTTGTGCTTTTTTACTTCTAAACTTAAAAAAACGTCTTTGTGCCTTTTGTACAAATTGGTATAACTTTCATAGGTCAAAGACAAACTAAGACATAGTTACTAGACAACCTGTTGTTTTGCTAACAAAGCAAGATTTGAGTAGTTTAAAGTCTTCCATACCCCGATGTTAGGTATTTCATGTTTCTTAAACCTGTACATTTACAGCAAATACATTTACTGTATTTCACCCTAATAATACAGCACAAAGCTAAATAACTGCCAATAGGCATTCACAATCAGTTTCTAGGTCAAATGAGCTCAGAATTGTAGTTTAATATAGTTTAATAATTCAGGCTTTCTTTTCCATTCTTGTTCCAGTACTGGTACAGGCATAGATACACTAATGTTATTGCTAGTTATCTAAGAGCATAATCTGGGTCTTTTCTGATACTGGTATGTTAGTCATAATTGTCACCAAGTTTAAAACACGTTGCCTGCATAAGACATTTCTGACATGTTTTATAATTTCTTGAATAAACAATCGCTGGAGTCTCAATGGATTCAGATCCATATTTGGACCTCCTTAGTTGAGGGAGAGGTGGAGTTTCATTGTAACACAGCTGAAGTGGGATGCTGGTTTATCTGGTTGGAAAGGGAGAGACCTGCTTTAAAAAAATGCAGTACTACTTTTTTTTCAGATTTTTTCCCTTCTTTCTCCCAATTTTGTGGCCAATTATATCCTCTATTTCTTTTGATTTGCCCTCACTAGCCAATTCCCCGAGGCCAGCGATGATCCGCCTGCTCTGAAGAACTCGCCCCCCTACTTTCTGGAGCCACCCTTCGAGCTTCTCGGTGAGCTCATGTCAGCTCTCCCTCCTCCTGGGGCGGACAGCCAATCGCCGCCCCCGATAGGGGCTCCCGGCCAGGGGCGGTCTGGCGCAGTCAGGTTTCGAACCGCGACCACAATAGGCAGCTCACACTCGCAAAGCCCCAGTCAAAGCGAGTGCGTTATACCGCTACATTATCCGAGGCCCCCTGCAGTACTACTTTTAATTGGTGTCAACAATTTTCCAGTGTATCCACGTACTTGGAAGACACTGCAGCTCACAGGAGTGTAGAGAGACAAACATTGTGAAAAGTTGAAACAATGTCTTAACAAGTATTTTCCTGTTGGTTCACTTCCTGAAGGTTAGAGGAACCAGCTCATTTTGAAAACCATAACTTCTTACATGCAGTTATCCCTTTGCCCCCCCCTCCCCTTAAGAAATAGAATTGGACTGCTGGTTTGGGACTGTAACACTGGAATATTTATCTTTGATTACGTAAATGAAACACAGCTCGGGGTGGGGGAGGATTTCTCTTAATTCACAATATTCGTCTTCAAAAGTGCTGAGTCAGCTTTCCTTTACTGCTGGTGGTTATTGAAAAAGTGACAAAGAAACGGTACAGACTCCGACTAACCACCATTGTGCTAACAAAACAAAGGCTGAAGGTGTGTGGATTTGGGAACCAAAAACCACTTCCTTTTTATTGATGCACTTGCCTTTCAGATCCCCTGCAGCGATACCGCAGACACACCCATGCCAGAAATCGTCCTCCGTTAGGGCAGTGGTTTCCGTGTAAGCCACAGTATGATTCTTAGAATAGAATAGAATAGAATGTTACAACTCAACGCCACTGTGGAAACGGATGCATTAGCGTGCATTAGGCTGATGTCCGTCTGAGTGATGAGTTTTATTTTAGTGGTTGCCTCACTGGACCTGGTTGGTCTGTGGGCCTGCAGGGCGGTGGTGTGGAGCCCCAGGGCAGTGACACAGCAGCCTGGCTGCCTAGTTCTAGTGAAGCCCCTGCCCCAGGCCTCCACGTCACACACGGGGAATGACTGCGAGCCTGAAGAAGCCACACAACTGGTCTGGATTATTTACCTGAGACACACCACATGTAAATACTACCCAGCTGATGAGTTGTCCAGTTGTCAAATTCTCTATCTTCCATACAAAGGGCGTAACTACGTATTAAATATTGGCGGGGACATAATGAAAGGGAATGTTTTATATCTACAAATTATAGGCACTAATAACTAATAGGGAATAGTATTCAATTAATTGTATGTTAGAGGATATGTTTGGATGGGGGAAAACGTACATTTCAAAGTAACTGTAAATTACGATTTGTTCTTTGTTTTGTTTAGTTTTTGTTCTTTGTTTTGTGGTTGTGAGCTGTGAGTTTTCTGTTATCTGAGGTTTTTATTCTCCCTCTCTCTCTGTGCCTGGTGAGATTTCTCTGCGTGCTTGGGCATGAATGTGCGCCAGAGCTCCATGAATGGCCCAGCAGGAGTGTTCTTTCTTCATGCTGCCAAGTATTTGTGCAAGCCCGTGCTCGCCCATTCAGGCAACTGGAGGCACGGCGCTGGCACATTTGGCCGTGTGAGAAACACTAGGTCACAACAACAGAGAGGTCGATTATCTGAGGTAGGGCTCAACCCGCGCTGTTTTGACAAAGTGATCCGTTGCTCACTTCGAGGCAAACCTTCATTCTGAAAAGTAGACACGGGGGCCGGTGACACTAACGTTCAGCTCCTTCATTAAACTCTTTGACAGCCTCGCCCGCCACCATTTTGGAGCAGCTGTCCACACCAGGCCCTTTAGATCAGGGCGTTCCGGTTACCTTTTCACAGGGGCTAGGTTTTAAAAACCAAACCTGCTGGTGGGCCAAAAGGCTTTTTCCATTGACATTCAGAATGGTTGAATGGAACGTTTAAAAGATGTATTTTCTGTCCATTTTAAAATGCACTAGAAATGCTAGTTCGTTTCAGTTTTCGTTTAGTTTCTTTACAAACGTATTTGCTTTCATTTTAAACAGTTTGTGGACTGGTGCTAAGCACTATGCTGGCCACATTTGGCCCACAGGGGGGTTAAATAGCCATTTTTACATTACATTTTTACATAGCCCTGCTTTCATTCAACCACATTAATTGAGTTGATTATTGACATAATTAATCATTCCTTTTTCACGTTCTGAAACGGATGAAGTGGGTTAGGTGTATGACAGGTATCCGTATTCTGTCCCATGACTTGTATCTCAGGTATGTGAGAAGGCCTGTTATCCTGCATTCTGATGACATAACCCATTTCCTTTCACAGTCACTTCTTCATTTCAGTTTGCACATGGTTCAGAACTGGGCTTCTGTGGTGGCTGATGAATTCAGATTTTAATTGTGCATTAAGAGTTCTTCTTTTTTTTCATTCTTTATTTATTAGGAGAAACAGAGATTCAAAATATTTCAATGTCACAATAAACATTTTTCACACATGTTGCATGGTTATTTAGAGTTACACCATACAAACACTTCTCTGTTTGGTTATACATCTGTTCCCCTATCTTTTTCCTTTCTTTTGTTCAAATATGAGTTTACTAGAAGAACTATAAGAGTTCTTCTACACTAATGCCAAGTGTGCATTGCTTTTGTGTCTCAGAGCACAATGTGGGTGTGCAGGTCTGATACGCACATCACTCTGGCTGCCTGGGTTTATTTACTGCTTGCCCAGTGAACTGAGAACGGATGCTTAATGTAAGCACACAGCGCTGTCGATGCAGCAGAGGGGCAAAACGGGACACCCAGCAGTGCTCAAATCATGCCACGACTTTGAAATAGGACCGCAGCGTCTTGTTTTAAAGCGGAGGAGATTATGGCCCGTTATGTTGTAATCGACATGCAGGTCAAAGGTTTTTCTCTTTCATTCCCTTTTTGTCTTTTCCCTCCTGTTTTAAACAGCCGTTTACCGTTGGTTTCTGTGTTGCTGTGTGCACGTTCCTGCTGAAATTCAGCGTGTGTTCACATTCAGTGTGTCTGAGACCCCCGGCAAGCGGCCCCAGTGAGATTATTTAAGAGACTGTTTTGTTGAGCCGGTTCTCCCGACACAGAGGTTTTTGCTCCGTGTTGGTGGAATTGGTGGAGTTCGTGTAGCTGCCGCTGGCTGTGTCCGAGCAGCCCTCTCTTACAGCTGTGGTGGAGCTGCACTTTGCCTGGGTGCTGGACACATCAAACACCAGGAGAAGGTTATCTAAAAATACCTGAGAGGCTGCTACTCGGCCGGCACGAGCATGTGTCCGGATGAGCGGGAGCACGAGGTCGCCATGGAGAGAGAGAGAGAGAGAGAGAGGGAGGGAGGAGAGAGAGAGAGATCCGCTGTGCCCCACGGGATGAAATCAGCATGCTGCGCACATGTTGAGCTCGATTACTGACCCCGATTAGGTCTCGCCGCAGTCACGCCAAATCCCCGCGTTTCCAGGAAGCCCTCCGCAAGGGGATTGAGCTCCAGCCCTCTGCTGCAGCGCGCTCCAGAAAAAACAGGCAGCGCATGGAGAATTTTCAGCCTGGTTATACCTGTTTTGGAGAAAAAAACATTTTTTAGTTCTTGTAACTTTTATTTTCTCTTTTTTTCCCCCTTCTCCCCTCCTCAGGATCTGAGAGCCAGGATGGGAGTCGCCAGCTGTGTGTGCGCTCTGTGCCCTGGGGGCGCCCGGCCCGACTGCTGAAGAACAAACGGCAGCACTGTGAGCCCCCACCACGCAGCCCCCACCTGACCCGCCCCCCCCACGAGATGGAGGAGCAGCCCAGCTGTCCCAACGTCAGCATCCCCTGCTACAACGAGCAGAGGGACAAGAAGAAGCGCTTTACCGTGAGTACGGCCCACTCTGCCCCGGCCCCGGCGCGCCTTTTCAGGACCGGTGAACACGGCAAGCGCTTGGAACTGTGGACCTCCATAATAAGCCAAGGGGCATAATTAGTCCACCTGTCAAGTAAACCGCTACTGTAAATAGTGTTGTTTGGTCTCGTGTTGGTACATCACACCTGTTTCAACAAATTACTTAGAATTCCATCTTCATTGGTTTGGGGAAGGTTGCATAACATTTAACCAAAATATGCATGCAAAATGAAAAAAGGGTAATATTCAGGACTTAGGAATTATTTGATAAAGAACATCTGTTGTCCATGAAACAAACTGGAGAAAGTAAGTCTACCAGCATGCCTGAAGAAGTCCACAAGGATAAAAACGTGTTACTCTCTAATGCCTGAGGGCAGCGAAGCTCTTCTGTTCCGTCACTGATCTTATGAGAGCTGTTTGTGTGAGAGAGAACACCTGTAGAATCAACAAGAACTGTGCTCCACGTGGCAAACATGAAAGCTACTTTCCTTGCTCTTTACAACTGTCCTATTCTTACATCTTCCATATTTTTTCCATAATATTTTTATTCCTTTTTTTTCAAATTTTCTGAAATACTTGTAGGCCTGCCCCATTGCTGCAGAATCCTCTGTGGTTTCGGGAGAGCGGAGATTAGTGAGCGTGTCCTCTGAGGGTCTGTGTTGCTTGCCTGCCTGTTTCTTTTCGCTCTTAAAGCCCGCTAGCCGAGCTGTGCAGTCCGTTGTGTTTGGAGGAGTGCACTTCCTGCTCAGCCGGAGCAGGTGGACTGCCTGCGCACGGTCCGTGCAGAGGGGTTTCTCTCACGCAGTGACATGGGCAGAACCCTGCTCACTGAAACCCTCCCTCCCTGGGTGACGCTGTAGCTGACTACGAGGCGCCCTGTGGGGCTGCCAGCCATAGACGCCGCTGGCACGGTCAGGGGGTTCGGCTCCAAACTGTGGGGCGCATTATTACACTGAGAATGAGTACCTCAGCAGGACGGACTTCCTGACAGCCCGTCACATTCGTAAAACAAACCGCTCTCATTTCCTTTCCCCTTCACAGACCCCCTTTTTTCGTTGTTTTTCAGGTTTACAAAGTGATGGTCAACGTTGGAAGGCACGAGTGGTTCGTCTTCAGGAGATATGCCGAATTCGACAAACTCTACAACATAGTAAGAGTTTTTTGTAAATATGAATCTTGGAGGAGTGAAGAAGTTAGCTTTCTTATGTTGGTCTACCACCCAGAGCAGAAGCGCGAAGCTGAAGCACACCACTGCATATACAGTTGCCCAACATTACGTATGCATGTTATGTATTTTGGTGTTGCAAAGTTTTTATGAGCCCTGATTATAGAGGTTGTTACTTGTTTTGCAATGTCTGGATCAAGTTAGAGCCATATGAAAACACATGAACTTATTTCATTGTTTACCTGAGAACTATTTTTATTTCTACAGAGCTGCTTCTTGCAATAAAAGTAGGAGAACTGGTATCTGCTGCAGTGTTAAATACAGTAGCCCTCTCTGTCGCACTGCAGGGCTTCACCACTGGCAAGAGGTGAAGCCCTTTAGAAGAGGTGGCAGACACTTCACTGCCGTTGTCACGCTCCAGCAGAGCGGGCCATGCAGAACGGGGCCTGCTTTGCATGCTCACAGAGGTCGGGGGGACCGGGGGGGTTAAACCTGACCGCTTTATGGAAATACATTTTTAAATTCATCTCGTCTTGGGGCGAAACCAGTGATGTGAGCGGACGTGAGCAAACATTCTGAAGTCATCTGACCTCCGTGTAAACCGTGGATAGCGATGGAAAGAGATTTTTCTTTTTTTTGAGAGGGGGTAGGTTTGAATGGATGAATTCATTCAGTTTGACAAACTGTAAGGCTACACTCTCAGGAGCTGTTGCAGGGGCTATCCCTTTCAAGATTTCGGGAGGCCTTTTTACACCGTGTCCAAAGAGTGATTTTTTCTGTGTTGTTTAGAGTTGAGCCATATCGAGTCGGCGTATAGGCCAGACCCACAGTGTGTGTATACAGTGCCGTTATAATGCTGAGGATAGCACCGCGTTTCCTCATTGTCCAAACGTGAGTGTCGTGTGTGCGGTCAACATCACAACGGGCTCATTCAAGATCTGAGCCGACCCGATCCTTGTACAGGACCCTAACTGTCACGCAGACGTAAGGCTGTTAAAAGGGAAATGGAGTAGAAAACAAGTGAAGAAAAAGCTTTAGCGTTTGGCACGACGACCCCTCTGTAGGAAAGGACAAAAGCTGGTCACGGTTCAGCGACTGAATACTAGAACTGTGTTCTCTTGATGGTTCTGTGTGGCTCAGTAGGTAGAGCACGGCGCTGACAGCGCTTAGGTTGTGGGTTCAATTCCCATTGGGACCACATATACTGAAAAATGTATGCATTTACTACTGTAAGTCGCTTTGGGTAAAAGCGTCTGCTATATGGCATATATTATGTTAAGTTAATGTTATGTGCCGTTCGTGGCTTTGCATCGCAGAATCCCTGGTTCCTGGCGGGGACCTGATTTCTAAAATCAGCGAAAAACTAAAAAGTAATGAAGATGTGCACCCTCCAGTGGGCCAGGGCCCTTGTGTACAAAGATTCTAAGAGTAGGAGTGCTGATCTAGGATCAGTTCAGCCGTTTAGCTCATAATGGATATGGTTAGGATATGGACAGGGGAAACCTGATCCTAGGTCAGCACTCCTACTCTTAGAATCTTTGTACATATGGGCCCTGGTCTGTAAAGATCATATGGGTCTCACTGGGTCCATTGCAGGGAGACTCTTAGGATGCCATTATGAGTGCATTACATTACATTTACATTTTAAGCATTTAGCAGATGCTCTTATCCAGAGCGACTTACAAGATGTGCATTAATACATGGTAAGAACAATCATTTAACATTTTACATTTTAGGCATTTAGCACACGCTCTTATCCAGAGCGACTTACACAGTTTACATTTCTTTACATACAATCCATTTATACAGCTGGATATTTTACTGAAGCAATTCAGGTTAAATCTGGGAATTGAACCAGCAAGTTCTGAGTTACAAGTCCAGTTCCCTAACCATTACACTACACTGCTGCCTGAGTGGTACCGTACATCTCTCTCTTCTCTTGCCTTCCCCTGCATACCTGCTCTTAACAATCCTGCACGTCCTATTTTGTCTCCTTCGCAGTTAAGAAAACAGTTTCCTGCCTTGAACCTGAAGATCCCTGCTAAGAGAATATTTGGGGACAATTTTGAGCCAGGTACTGTACTTACATTAAGTATTCGGCTTACTCGCGTGTTGCCTTTGTTTAAGAGATCTGACAGTAGACAGGACACTAGTCAAGTACGATAAATAATTTATCATTCAAACCATATATCCTAACAAGCAGAGATTTTGACTGGCCCGTGTGAATCACAATCGGGTGTTGCTCATGCTGGCATGTTTTCCATTCGGCCAAAAGGGGTTTATTTTATTTGGAGGAAATTATATCATATGGGTTTGACAAATTTGATTATTGGAAATATGAACCCATGGAAATACAATCTGCTCAAAATATTTGTCTCCATTTTGTGCCAATGCTTAAATATTTATTCTGCAACAAGTACTCTTTCAGTTATTATGAAATCCAAATACATTCCTCTAATAGGAGAACAGAGGAGCATTGAACAGCCCTTTATCTTTTTCTGATTTAAGCTTGTTCTTGGATCTGCCCTTCACTTTCATATTACATGCTACACCAAATGTAGCATGGAGATTTGAGGGGCATGTAACAGTGAAAGTAAAGTTGTTATTCATTTTGCTTGATTTAACAAGCTTGTCACTTATTTGAATAATAAATTTGCAAGTATAATTCTCTTAATTATCTCAAACTTTAGTGTTCTTTTTCTTCTGGTCAAGCTGGAAAAGGTAACTAGCCAAAAGACAAAATGGAGTCCAGTTCAGTAGAATCAATTGAATAATTTCCAAATATAGGCTACACTTAAGAGGTTATCTGTGTTTTGTATTGCGCTCAAAGCCAGCAAACAATCTTTGGTGATTTCTCATGATGCACACAACAGTTGAATGAAGTCATCAAGACCTTTTATTCCAGCACAGAGAAGAAAGAGGAGCCTATATTTATTTAAGTTCAAATAAACCTATGGATCTAAGAAAATGCTGTACATTTTTGTGTTTTAAAGAAAAATAATGTTCTCACAAAGGGGAAGTGGGAAGCATGTTTAGCACTAGGTCCACAGACACTAGGCGGAACCATAACAGCATTGAAATACTAACCCGGTAGCCTAAGGGGACAGCATACAGGCAACTGAATCATGCTTCCAAAATAAATGCTGTTAACGCCTGAAACGGGTATCGTATGCCACAGATGAAATACCACTGATGCTACTGCAGATATTATATAACATTGATGGAGATGGGGGCCTCGAGTGGCATAACGGTCTAAGCATTTGCTCGGAATGCAAGTTGCCTGCTGCAGCCGCGGTTCGAAACCCGACTGCACTGGTCCGGCTCTGGCTGGGAGCCTTGATCGGGGGCGGCGATTGGCTGTCTGCCCCAGGGGGAGGGAGAGTCGGCACAAGCTCGCCAGGGAGCGGAAGGGCGTCCCTAGAAAGTAGGTGGGCGAGTTCCGCCTCAGAAGAGGTGGATCATTCATTACCGGCCTCATGGTATTAGCTTGTCCCATAGTGATAGGCGGCGGGCTCATGGGGGAGGGCGAATCGAAAGAAATAGAGGGCATAATTGGCCACCAAATTGGGCAAAAAAAACGGGGGGGAAATCTGAAACAAATTTGAAAAACAACATCTTTCTGGCAGCGCAGCGACAAAGTTGCTTGAATCGCAGTGCTACAACTGGTGTAGTATCTTGACGTTTGTAGAATGTAAAGAGGCATGACAGGCACTAGTCATGCGTGGAGGCATTGAAAAGCTGTAAATGTAAGAGCCGATGTTGCACGTCATTGTTCCAGTCTTTACAGACTAAACAAACTAACCGTACGCTGTGATCCTTGACTGACCTTTTCCCTCCATATGTTAGTCTCAGTGAATCCTGTTAAATTGTAAAACCATACAGTCAAACCATGAACGCGTTGAGCCTGTCTCCCTGTTTTATTTGTTCTCGTTTAATTCTTCGGCACGTGAGCAGGAGCCAAAGGAGAGTATTTTTTATTGTGTGGTGTTAATTTAAACCTTCTTCACCAGAGTTTATAAAACAAAGAAGAACTGGACTGCATGAATTCATCCAGAGGATAGTCTCCAATCCCCAACTTAGTAACCAGTAAGTACATTTTAATGCATTTTCCATAGTTCAGCGAATTAGCACTGAAGACATTAAGTTTGTGTGAAGTATGCAGACTTAATAATCAAGAAGCATCATGGTGCTGACACTGCTGGGACACACTACTGCATAACCAATTTTTAAGTATGTGAATTTGTTGAACATGTCTAAGATTAGATCTTTTTTTTTTTTATTTTTTTACCTAGATGAAAGGATAAAACCATGTGATTCTTTACGTTTTTGTCTCTAACAAACAGGAGTACAATTGCTAAATTGTGTGAATTTCAGTTTTTTGGATTTGGATGTTGCATTACCAAATCCATATACAATATCATGCGCATCTGTTAATTTGTCACAGATGTTGCCAATATCCGCTAAAACAACTGGTTAGCTACCTAGCTAGCTTCAGCTATCCATACATAACACACACCAAATTGGATAGAATCGCTAGCTTCTGTAATGTTAAATCGATACGTTAAAGTCCGACGATGTACATGACCATATGTACCACTTGTAAGACGTGCAACTGTAACATCGGTAGCGCCTGACAAAACAGTGCGCTGCGTCCTCGCTTCAGACCGCCAGTAAATTCACTTAATTTATCTTGGCATATGACAGAACAACACTGTGTATGTTATCAGTTTATATTTAGTGTATAACTTAACAACATTTCTTTACATGACCTCAAACACTTCATTGCACATACTTTCTGCTGACACTTGCCAAGATTGCGCACATTGATCACACGCTTAAAGACAACATTCTCTTGAGATGGCAAGACGAAGAAACGGGGCCAAGTTACTCGAACGAACGTAGGAAAATATGGCTTTTGGCGTTGCTTTGGAACGGCGGTGTTTAGTTTGCATGAAATATACTGTCAAGTCTCGTTGTAACCTGGCATTGTTTTGAGATTGGTCATTTGGTACGCAGGGATTGTGTTTTGCAGATGTGTAGAGAGCATATGCTTTGTGCATGTGAGTAACTTGGCTTCTTTTTCATGTTGAAAATGTTTTTGTTGAGATGAACAGAGGTGGCTGTGTGGAAAATGAAATTGTGACCGCTGCGGCCCTTTCTATCCCATAGTCCTGATGTCAGAGACTTCCTTCAGATGGACAAATCGAAAAACCACTCAGACGCCTCTGAGGACGAAGATGAGAAAGTAGGTGACGAAAGGGATGCTGTTGTTGAGGCTTTTGCTGCACGTCTATCCGATGTGTTTGTCTTTGCTCCTACAAGATCGTTGTGCGGCAAAATACCAACAGTGCAAACCCGCATCAATGAAATATCATGTTAGGAGTTTTAATGTGTGTTAGTGTTAGTGACTGGGGTGAACACAAAGGTCCAATGAGTATTAATAATGGAGATATTTCTGTCAGGGTTGGTTTGGTGCAGTTTAATGTCAATTGTGTCCCATGCCTGTTATTTTACACGCTACCCAGCTGCCCAAAGTAACGCAAGCTGTTAGCGGATGAGACTGGGCTGTGCTCTGCAGGACAGGGCTACACTGTGGTTCTGGGCAGCCGCTATTCAACAGTTTTTCCTCCTGCTCTCTTTGAACAGCTAACTCTCAGAATCAAGATGATTGGTTAAATCAGTGGGTTGAGCGGCCAGTTTTAACGTTAGCCCACAGACACGGGCAGTCCTCCAACTTAATGGTTCTGGTGCCCTGCTCTCAGACGCATACACATGTAACGGTTTCATGCCTTTCATTTACATCTGTGCCATATTTGGTGCATTTTCCATATTCGCTCGGTGTGTGAAGCTGAATGTGGACAGGGGAAGGTGGCATGTGACATGATGGATCACCATGGAGACGTGCAGTCAGGCTTTGCTTATCTGAACTATCAAACTCTTGCGCATACGGTATGCTGCGCTTTTCTCACACCAATGTACTGTTTTTTCTTCTTCTTCTAGAAAAGCTCTACCTCCAGAAATATTAACCTGGGACCCTCTGGAAACCCTCAGTAAGTCTCACAGTCCTCCTCTCTGTTTTCCCAGTCTGAAAGGAGAGCTATGCGTGTTTATGTTTCAGTTTCATACCAAAAAAAAAAGTGTTTAGCTATAATATTTCACCAGATTAAATGCTTATTTTTGCTTGCAGTTCAGGCAGAGTGCTGGCCTGCCCATGGCATGCACAGTGTACCCATGTTGAACGCCACGCTGGGATCGCCCCGTAAAGCATTTGCTCGTGTGTACAGATTGTCTCGAACGTAGCCGTTCCTCTGCCCCTGGAGAGGTTTTTTATGGGATTAAGGCTCACCTCATAGAGCGCTTTACAGCAGGATTTGATCTGTAGTCTTGTCCTGCAATGAGAAATATCACAACGTGAGCACAAGCACAAGGCTTGACCCAACAAGGTGTGACGGTCAAAACAATTCACGCCGTTCCTCAAGGCAGCGTTACGTAACCGATTTACACCATCACATAAAGTGACCCCATGACCCCGTGCCATAACTGTCTGCGCATCATTGGTTACATACTTGTGAGCCGCACATTCCAATAGCATCCACCAATTAAATTGAGCGGGTAATGAATGTGGAGAGGATAAATCATGGGAGAGTGAGATGCCATAATGGGTGGAGCTACTGTGCGTTGTCAATCGCTGATGTGCATTAACGATCCTGACGACACGGAGCACCAAAGCAGAACACAATAATTGGTTAGTAGCGGTCTAAAGCACTCGCTTTGACTGGTGCTTTGTGAGTGAGAGCCGCCTATTGTGGTCGCGGTTCAAAACCAGACTGTGCCAGGGCGGTTCGGGGGGTGAGCCAGCACGAACTTGCCAGGGAGCACGAAGGGTGTCTCCAAAAAAGGGGGGCGAGTTCCATCTCAGAGGAGGCCAAATTAGCTTTGCTTGACCTGGAGGATGGGCAGCGAGGTCACGGGGGAGAGCAAATCGAAATAGATAGAGGGTATAATTGGCTACTAAATTGGGAGAAAAACAGGAAAAAATCATAAACAAAAAATACAACAACAAAAAAAAAGATTGCTGATAATACATGACAACTCGTTGGTAATGCTTGTTTTGGGGTGCATGAAGCCTCACTCTCCTATCACTGACTGAGAGACTTGTTAGACATGAGCATTGAGCTAAGCCTGAATGATCATTTTAAATCTGCTGGCTGTAAAAAGGTTGGGGGGGAATGCCTTTCAGTAAACGCCTGAAAGTTCAGGATGAAATGCTACATGTTGCACATGAATGAGATATTAAAGAACTATGATCTTGTAAATTATTTCACAATATCTTCTTTTCTCATTTGTTTATTATTGACTACAGACTGTTGTTTAGAATCTGGGGAAATAATCCTTAAAAATGCAGAAGTTTATTTGAATGTTTTTATTATTGCAGTGCAAAGCCCACAGACTTTGACTTCCTTAAGGTGATTGGGAAGGGAAGTTTTGGCAAGGTATGTGTTCAGTTGGTTTTAAACTGAAAGTAAATGACTACATTGCTACAGACTTCTGGATTACTGTAGAGTATTAAACATTATTGATTGTCAATACAATTAATTGTTCTGCATGAGAAATTAAGTCTTGATTCATGTTACCTACAAGTGAAAATAACAGTACACAGAATATTGTTCTTATTTGTAGTCGTAGTGTGGCAAGGAATACTTTTTTTGTTTGTTTCTGCATGCAGTAGTTGGTGTGTTTTCCCTCTGAGAAGTGAGGACTTCCTCATTTCTGATATTGGTCAGTCCGGTTGTTCATTGCAGCCCAGCTCTTCTGTGGAAGTTGGGCTTGGAGGCCGTTATGCAATCCTGCTGTGCTTTCTCTTTTCTTTTTGCGAAGGTCTTTCTTGCCAAACGCACAATGGACGGGAAGTTCTATGCAATCAAGGTCTTACAGAAGAGGGTCATTTTGAACAGGAGAGAGGTAGTGTTCTAATGTGCTTCCGATCGAGGATCTTAACCCATACAGACCCACGTTCTGCCACTATTGATTTGTTCATTTCGCCCTATTCATATGCCCCGTCGTATTTTCCCCCAGCAAAAACACATCATGGCCGAACGCAATGTGCTGCTGAAGAATGTCAAGCACCCCTTCTTGGTGGGATTGCATTATTCCTTCCAGACGACAGACAAGCTGTACTTTGTCCTGGATTTCATCAATGGTGGAGAAGTGAGTCGTGTCGTATGATTGAATGCGGTGTTGGTGGGGGGAACCTAGAACAGCGCAAGAAAGGAAGTGCACCGCATCCTGCTCTCAGATGTGATTCACAGCTGGGCTGTCATCTGGGCAGAAACGCAAACATTCCCAGTGAATATCTCATCTTCAAAATGCACCTGTATTTATGGAAAACACAAACGGAGAGGACCATAGACCCAAATTTCCAAAGATGTGCCATGTGAATTAGGGACTAGAAAACAAGGCCTTAACTTGCGGCAGCTTAATAAACTGACTTCAGATATCTTTCTCCCTGTTTTGTTATACTCTTCACACAATATGATTAATTTAACGAAAAGGAAAAAAGTTGTATCGAAAGCCAGACACTTTCATTATTTTATTAGATCAAATGAGAGATTTGACATGCGTACAGTAGCTATTCAAAGTACACTGCTCACCCAGCGGCAGGGAAACAACAAATCCGCAAACACGACAAAGAAGGCACGATTTCAGACAATTATCAATCTAAGTGGTTATGTATTACTAAACAGAAGGCTACACAAATAACCAATTACATTGGAAGAGTGGTAAAAGAATACAATGTGTTGTGTAATATAAAATAAATGCACTAGCGCAGAAGTACACAAATAAACACATCAAATGAATAATACAATGATGACATAAAATCAACTCATCATTTGACGAAGCATCTAATTGACATATTATGCAGCCTAATTGACATATTATGCAGTGTTCATGTAAGCAATTAAATAATTATTGAGGTTGATGTAATTAATGCGTAGTTCTGTGTGGCGGTTTATGTGCAATGGCTGCACCAGTGCTCGTAGAGGACAGTGTTGACATACAGAAGATTCAATCTTCAGGCGTTTACTCTAGATCTTTGATTTTGAAACCAAGAACGTGCACGTCAAGGCTGCTTATTTGTGAGGAGCTGGTGGATGGCGTAGCGGCATAACGCACCCATATTTGGCTGGTCCTGTACGAGTGTGAGCTGCCTATCAGGGACGCGGTTCGAAACCTGTCTCTTCCAGACCGGCCCTGGCCGTTATCCCCGATTGGAGGCGGTATTTGGCTGTCCGCTCCTGGGGGAGGGGGGAGGGTGTTTGGCACGAACTCGCTGCGAGGCACCTAAGGGTCTCTTCAGAAAGGGGGTTGGTGAGTTCAGTTCAAAGGAGGGTTAATCAAAATAAATAGAGGGTATAATTGTCTTCCAAATTGGGGAGAAAAACAAGGAAAAATCTGAAACATTTAAAAACAATTAAAATTAAAATTTGGTTATTTGTGGGGAATGTTTCAAACGCGGGACAGGTGAACGTAAAGAAAGAGATTCACAATCTATCTCTCTTGGATCATGTCATTTGCGGTCCAGGGAAACATTGGAAAGATCTGCTCATGTTTCTTTAACAGCAGGTTCTCTTAATCCGCTTCATTTTTCTTCTTGTGGTTCTAGCTTTTTTTCCACCTCCAAAGAGAACGGACCTTCCCGGAATCCCGAGCAAGGTTCTACATCGCAGAAATGGCCAGTGCGCTGGGATATTTGCATTCCCTAAACATCGTTTACAGGTAAATGGAACATTAGTCAGAAATACTGCGCTCCCTTTTTTGGGGGGTGCTGTACCCATGAAAGGGTTAACCGTGTTCATGACGGAGCGCACTGAATGGACAGATTAGTCATCCGTGTCAGGGCCCGTAGGCCTTCCTGTAGGCCTCTTCTGCAGAGCTTTTTCCACAGGGCCCACTGTCTTGCACAATGAATGTTTAACCCACGCTTGAAGGTTTTCCACCGTTGAGCAGACGAGATTTCACCGTTGACAGTTCCGAGATTTATACATGCGTTTAACCTCCCCTCCACTTCCCTGTGAATGTTCTACACGTGCGGGGGGGCGATGTGCAGCGTGACAGGGCTCTCCCCACACACGGAGAGCGTGCTCTCTTAAGCCTTTAGGCCTTTTTTAGTCTTAGTTTGCTTTAAAACTCGTTAATTAGAGACTTAAATGGGTGCTTTTGTGCATTGTGCTGTATGTGTGAAGAGACTGATTGTGAATGCGTGCTTTTTATTTTTTGTTGGTCCGGGTATTTCTTAGAGTTATGTCATTTATTTCCCTGGTTTATTCTGCATGGCTTTCATTGATTCAGTGTGTATTTATTGTAACTTGTCTCCCAGCAGTGACACACCATGTTCCCTACTCATGTTGATAGTCACAAAAGAGCATCTCTGTATTTATTCTTGTAACTTTGTATGCTAGAAATTTGCTCCATAATATTGTCCCAATGTGTTGGATGAAATGCGACCTCAGAGATAATAATGATACATTTTACTTTCATCAGAGATTTGAAACCAGAAAATATTCTCCTCGACTACGAAGTAAGTAACGCTGCATTTTGCATTCATTGTGTAGTGCATGAGAACGTTCAATTGAAAACTGATTTAAAATAAACAGAGGCCCAGTTATAGAATTACTGTATTAAAAATGTGTTCTATTGTTTTGTATTAATTGATGAAGTACTTGTCCAAAGGCCCACAGTTTTGACCCAGGTTTGACTATAATGATCTTTCACTAGTTGGTAAAATAGACAAATGAAGCCACAACTCTGTTTTGATAATGAAATAATGGCATCACAGCAGGAAAGGCAGCGTGGTAGTGCTTAGTGGAACTCTGCTTATAACCAGAATATTGCGAGTTTGAATCTTGGTGGGATACCGATGCTGTGCCCTTATGAAAAGTACAATATTTACCAGGCAACCTACTGCTTTAAAATACTGCTTCAAACTGCTTTTAAATACTCAAGTGTTTAAATTGGTAATATGTAATATGCAAGTCATCTTGGTTAAAGGTGTCTTGTCTGCTAATAATTAGGGTAGTTATCCATTCTTGAATAGCGGATCTATCTAAAGTTCAAGCAGTGAGTGAACATGGAGAGAAATACGTATTAAGTCTAATCTTCTCCAGTAAAAAAAGAAAAGAAAAGTTGGATGGCCATTTCCATTTTATTTGTGGAAGAGAAGGCCTGTGATTAGATTAAGTTTTACTCTGGCGTCTCCCGATGAGTCCTGTCGAGAATATGAGGAAATCGTGAGCAGGCTACACACTGGCTAGCATTCCACTGCAACAAAAGATTCTTTAAAGTTGAGGATAATGGGCTGCTTGTCTGGGGAAAACGCCACTGTCTGACTCGGTCTCTGTCTGCCTTTTTTTAAAGGGACATGTAGTTTTAACGGACTTTGGACTGTGTAAGGAGGGCATTTCCCAAGCTGAGACTACATCCACATTTTGTGGGACACCGGAGGTACAGTAACATGTTCACTACATACTGTAAATCAAGTAAGTTTGTGTATCTCCAAAGGACGAGTGCGCTAAATGAGGATGTGCAATTTACCACTCTTACAAAAAACGAAACAAACCCTGTTACGAAATCGCCGATCATATACAAAGGGAGTTGTTCTAATGATGGTGTGTAAATATAAATTAGCTGTTTGACAGATTCGGCGTAAGCTTAAAGACGTGAAATGAGTAAGATCTCATCTTTCACAAACTTGCGCAAACTCGTAATTCCCAGTCATTTGTTTCCATTCAGTGTTCGGGGTAGTGTCTGACACTTCGTTAATGCGTGCCCTCGTGTTCTGTGGACAGTATCTAGCTCCAGAGGTCCTGAGGAAGCAGCCGTATGACAACACTGTGGACTGGTGGTGCCTGGGCTCAGTGCTTTATGAGATGTTGTTTGGCCTGGTAAGTTGCAGCTCACTGCTAGTCCTGTCATGGTGCCTGACTCTGGCCAGGAGCCTCGATCAGCAATAGGCTGTCCGCCCCGGGGGGAGGGGGGAGGGAGAGCCAGGGCCAGGAAGAGCTCGCCGAGAAGCGCAAAGGGCGTCCCTGTAAGACAGGTGGGCGAGTTCTGTCTCGGAGGAGACGGATCATTGCCGGTCTTGGGGTATTAGCTTGACCTGTAGTGACGGGTGGCAGGCTCGAAAGACATCTCCCAAACTGGGAGAAAAACTGCAAAAAAAAAATCTGAAACAAATTTACAAATATATTTATACTGCCATAGTACAGCAGTTATACACTGTAGGAAGCACAGAAGGAGCTCTGCCCTCTCTATTGAAATATCTGTGCTTATCTTTGGAAACGTTTGAAAATCTTAAAAGATGAATACAGTAAGTGTTATGCAGTATGGTGCTTCTCTCAAAACTTTGTCACATGTCTGTACTTGAATGTGAAAGGGTTTCTGTGTGGAGGGAAAATAATCTTTGGCCTTGCCTGCCTTTCTCCTTTTAAACTGTCTTGTTTCGGCTCCCCAGCCTCCGTTCTACAGCAGGGACACCCACGAGATGTATGACAACATCCTTCACAGGCCACTGATGATGCGCCCTGGGGCGTCGAGCAACGCCTGGTCGATCCTGCAGTCACTCCTGGAGAAGGACCGGACCAGGAGGCTGGGATCCAGAGAAGACTTTGTGAGCATTTCACCTGACTGGCGCCCTCTAGTGGTTAAAACATGCAGGGTATCACCGTGGTGGTCTACTGCAGGGCTGCTCAGGCTCGATTTCCCTAAGGGGCCGTGGTGTCTGTGAGGCGACGTGTCCCAGCTCTGCGGTTAACCTCGTGATTCATTTACGAGTTGTCTTTATTGAACCAATTTGGCTTCCCCTCCCACTTAGGACATTTATAGTAACTTAAAGGGGACTTGAGCTGTCTAGCCCTGTGATGTTCTTAAAGGGCTAAATGCAAAACACTGCAGTGCTGTGTGGGATTTTAAGTAGTCCGTGAATGATAAAAACTTGTTCTGTTTTAGTTGCTACAAAGCCTTTGTAGTTATTCAAATTAGAATTCCACTCATGCAGTGTCTGTGTTTTTTGACATTTACTCTTATTATTTTGTTTTGTGTGCTCAGTCTGAAAATGTAACTTTATTTCTTTTTTGTTTTTGTTTTTTTAGAATGAGATCAAAAGTCACAACTTCTTTTCCTCAATCAACTGGGAAGACCTAGAACAGAGGAAGATTTCACCCCCTTTCAATCCTAATGTGGTGTGTATGGTTCACTTGAGACAAAATGGCAGTGTCTGGTTTCACTTAGTGTGGACAAATGTCTCATTTAACTTGGACAGCCTATGATGGTTCTCCATACCAAGTTGTTCACACATTTAGTTATTCAGTTTACAGAGCAAATGAGGCTAATTGGTATTTATGTAAATTTCCCATACAGAATAATGTGGCTTATTTTTTTATTTATTATTTGGCAGAATTATTTTTTTCTTTAAGAAGGTTTTGTATTAGACTGAATATTTTGCTTTGGTCAGCTGAACCTGACTATCAGATCATTGCCGTTTTGCATTGCAAGCATTTGGACAGAAAGTGTGCAGTGAGATTGTACTGGATTCCGTATTTGTCCAAATACTAAAAATAAATATTTGATATTTGCATTTCTATTTATTAATAAAAGCTCCCCAAAAGTGCACAGCACTGAGATGTTTTAGCTGAAAATACTAATCAGTCAGATACGTCTTGATTGTCTATCTTTGTTTCTCTTACAGAATTCTAAGTATGACATTGCAAACTTTGATCCAGAATTCACGGACGAAACGGTTCCAAACTCTGTGTGCTACTCCACTGACCATTCCATTGTGAACGCCAGTGTCCTGGAAGCGGATGATGCCTTCCTGGGCTTTTCCTATGCCCCGCCCTCCGATGACTCCTTCCTGTAGAAGAGCCCACTATCTAGGTCGTGGCTAGATAGTAACCCTATTTTTCCCTATTTTATCCAGCTCTCGCAAGGTTTGACTGAGTCTCAATAGTAACGACGGAAAGCGTCCAACCCTCGTTCCAGCTGTCTTGGGTTAGGGTCACCAGCTCGTCTTTGAAACTTAGCACTTTAGCGGCAAATGCATATGCGCGAGATCTGGGGAAAAAAATAGGGTTACTATCTAGCAATGACCCCACTATCTACAGTTGCTTCCTATTGTGTTTTTTCTCCTTCACTCCAATGGCATAGCTTGACGGAGCCTTTTTGAAATGTAAATTCTTTTGGCAAAAAAAAGGAACATTTCCTTTTCTACATGAATTCCTCTCAACAGAGGGGCCAAAACCTGTATAATCAGATAACACTTCTAAATGGTATGGGCAGCTGGCTGTGTCAGGATATCATTTTTTTTAAAAATCTTATGGTATTTATGTAATAGATTATATTTAAAAATATATATTTGATCAAGATATTAACATGTTAAACCAAATTTGTTTTGTAGATAAAAGTCTACTACCTATGCCTTATAGTCAGTGTTTCTATTTTAAAGGTGCAGTACAGTAAAGATCTTAAGTGATATCACTGTCCATATTTCCAAAAAAGTACAAAACTAAAATATATATTGACATAACACATCCATGCTAAGTTAAATCAATCTGCTATTGTATGTTTGTTTGTTTTTCTCGCTGCCAAAGAAAGTCACTGTTTTCCCATAATGTCAACAACAAATAGCATTTTGAAATATTTAATAAGAACTTACATTGTAAGTTCTGAGTGAATCTGTATATTTGTAAATAGTGTTTGGTGGACAGAAGTAACTGTTACATAAACATGATCTAGAAGTCTAAATAATAATTACATTTTGAGAGAGTTGGGGATCACAAGGAGCTAGTTGGGTCAATTAGCAAATAATTATTAAGAAATCATAACTTTTTTTTAAAGCATTCAATTGTAGTTACTTTTAATTTAACATAAATGTATCTTTTTTTCTGTTTCTTTAACATTCTATTTACCAAGTATCCAGTAGTAGTATCACATCATGTGATGCTCTATGTAGATTTATTTCCTGCATATTTGTATTGCTGTAACTAACTTTTCCTAAAAGGTTCTTCAAGCACAGTAACTACCTGTGAAATGATTTTGAAATGTATGCCAGAAAGTAAGTTGGCCTGGCATTGTCATGGTTAGAGGTTAACGCAAAATATGCTCACAAGTCGTACACTGTGTCGGGACTCTTGTAATGTACTGTAAAATTAAAATGAAAAAATTGGCCTTTAATTCCTTTGTAGCAATCCTCATTTGTACACTTTTGGTGACATTTGCTATTAAACGGATATCTACCTAGCTACAGTCGTCAGCAAGATGTTGGACTCTTTTATTTTTGACAATTTAGGATAGGCACGTGTACAGTCTGTTTTTAGGTGGCAAAAATGTCAGAACGAGCTTGAAAGTCTCGCGCGCGATGTCCTCAAACGAAATATGGCGGAGCTCCTGGAAATGAAGGAGGCGATAATTTCTTACTTGGACCGAAGTGGAGGCCTTCTTCAATTTGTGGAAGACTGCAAACATTACAACGGTGAGCGTACACGGAAACCAAATGAGCTTCATATTACGTGTCTTTGGTCGAAGAACTTCGCTTGCTGCCTGAAAGTTGTATCGCTGTATCGGCTTGCTAACGTTAGCCGAGTGACGTTAGGTAGCCTATGAGGTAGAGCTCGTGTACCGACCGTTCACGACAGCTAGCAAGTTAATGAGCTACCGGTTTGTTCTCCAGTGTAGTTGATACTGTCGCCATTGTGCTCACACCATTCTACTCTATATCGGTATAGGTTAGGGCCGCCATTGTGTCTCGAAAGGTAGAGTATATTCCAAAGTAGTCATACACAATACTAAACACGTTTAAAACAGGCCAGTAGAAGGCTTTGTTTAGCTAGACATTTCCCATTGTATGTTGTGCCAGTTCTAGTGTCTATTCTTTTCTGGGGGAATTTTTTAAATTGTAACATAGTCCCCATTTGTGCCAGATTCCCCACAGAGTGCGGCAGTGTATCGTTTCTGTATTCGTGTGAATCCCACCGATCTGATTGAGTTGGACGCGAGGCTGGCAGACTGCTTATTACATGATCCATTCAAAGCCACAGCTTTCTTCCAGTCTGTGAGTTCCAATAACGACCAATAGCTTTAAAGCATTATTTCCCACTCAATCAGAGAGATCTAAGCGCTCTTTCTTTCAGGTGTGTTTTCTGTCAATCAAGACATTATCACTCATTGAAAAGATACACACAGAAAACCAGGTAGCTCAGGATTTTGTATTGGAAACTTAAAACAAAACAGTTTTGCTGTGTAATGCATTTTTTTGGTCTTAATTTTAATGCAACCTTGTGTTTTTTGAAAGGCGCATAACAAATAAGATGTATTATTATTCTTATTGTTCTTATTATTAATGCAAGGGGAGATTCAAACATAGTGAGAATTAGTGGGAGAGCAGAACAAGAGGCCACAGGTGGAAATGAGTTAAAAGCAAATTCCACATGGATATTAGGAGGTTTTTCTTTACACAGAGTTGTCAATGCCTGGAACAGCTTGCCAGGTCGGTTAGTAGAGGCAGAAACACTTGGGCTATTCAAGTCTAGGCTAGATGCAGTACTAGATGCTCTTTAGATTCGGACATGACGAGCCTAGAACGGCCGTCATTATGTATTCTTATGTTATTGTTTTATTACGGAGTAGCAGTGGTGGCACATTTTTCACAGAATATTTCAATTTAAAAGGGAGGGAGGCAGGGAGGCATTTTTTTCTATTGTATCGCACATCAAAGTATGCTCAGAAAAACCAATGTGATTTATCCGCCCCCCCTCTTTCTAACTGGAGGTGAACGTTGTATTGAAGCTGACACACTTGCCACCATTTCCCGAGTACTCCCTGGACTTCTGCAAGTTCCCGCGCGGGTATGGCCCCATGCGGCCCGTCGCCATGGAGGGCCTCGTCATCACCATGACACGCGTCACCAAGTACACCCAAGGGGCCAGGTTCCTCTGCACAGACGACAGCTGCCCCTGCTCCCGAGGTACCTCAGCGATATACAGCTTTCTGAAGCTCCTGTGGCACTGGCGTCTTCCGCAGTTATCCACAGGTCCCAGGGTTGGGCCCCATCGTGTCCAGCAGTGACACCTTGTTGGAAATATGCGTCTCTGTGTCTTCCTGCTGCGTGGGTATGAACATTCCACTCTGCAGAGGAATAAAACCTGTATTTCAGCCAGGAGACGAGACACTAAAAGGGCCTCTCAATTTAGCATCTTAACAAAGCCGCTCTTCAACCCTTTCATGTCATTTATTATCTATGGCCCAATTACATTACTGCCTCAAAATCAATAGGCACACTGAATTACACTTCCTGGTATTCGAGGGAAAAAAAAATAAAAATAAAATTGTAATCTATAGTGCCATTGAAGGTATTGGTTTGATCTGCTGTATGAAGTGAATGATCGCATCCCCCTTCATACACAATGCGCCATGTTAAGAGTTTAGAGCTGTGAATGAGTGTGTGGTGTGTGTGCGGTGGTGAAGCGCTCCACGGCAGGGCTCGCGTGTGTGTCGCAGGGTTCCACCACATCAGAGTGCACACCCCGGGAGCCACGGAGTCCGTCACTGTGAGGAGCGGCTTCACCTGCGGCCTCTGCTCCGCACCCCTCAAGGAGGACGTCAAGTTCAGGATCCTGGGGGGTGAGAGAGACGTGCCCCTTTAACGAAAAGTTATTTGTTTTTTTAAACATGTAGTCAGTGGTGATGGCAGTTAGAATCAGTGGTAGTGGAACGCGTGAAAGAGCGTGAAACGTGTGAGGGTTCTCGAGTGGCCTGTCTGGCTGAGGCGCTTGTTCTTTGTGATTGCGCCCCGCGGTCCGTGACTACTCGAACAGAATGGGTGCCTGCGATATTCCTGCGCTTGGGTCCTCCAGTGCAGTTGGCTTTCCGCACATATTTTGCTAATGTACTAATGTACCCCCTCCCAAATTAACAGCATCACAGCAATGGAGCGGGTTTACAATTACAATTGGGAATTCCAAAATGGAGGGGGAGAGTAGGGAATAAAACCCTAGTTGTTTATTAAAAAAAATAAAAAGAATTTAAAAAAAGATGACATGCACAATGCTCTTACATGTACAGATCCTTCCACATTTGACAGTTGGGTAGTTTTCGAGTGGTAATTCCTTTTTCGTTTTTAAAATGTGGGACATTACTTATTCAGTGACCCAGTCTTTAACTGTGGTGGGGCCTCCCGGCACGAGCTCGCCAAGCAGCTTGAAGGGTGTCTCCAGAAAGTAGGTGGGCGAGTTCTGTCTCAGAGGAGACGGATCATTGCCGGCCTCTGGGAATTGGCTTGCCCCATAGAGACGGGCGGTGAGTTTGTGGGGAGGCAATCAAAAATAAATAGAGGGTATAATTGGCCACTAAATTGGGAGAAAAACAGGGGGGGAAATCTGAAATAAATGTTTTAACACCTGTGGTTGTGGTAATGTCTTCAGCTTGAAGCCTCAGCCTGGCAGATAAAAACAAAACCTCACCTCCACATATCAGTTAGCGCAGACTGCTGGGTAGCTTTCTGTTAGGAGCGTAACTGCCACCACGGTGTACCTGAAACATAAATAAAAGATCACGCACTCAAGTGTGGTGTGTGCTACCAAGAGACATTCAGCTGTGGATGTGGACAGAGTTCCTGGTTAACCGCACACAGCTGTATGGAGCCTGCGTAGCTGGCTTGGGCTCGCTGTGACAGCTGTGCTGTGGTTTTCATACAGACAAGCAGCTGGTGGAGATGGTCCCAGCCCGAGCTCTGGACATGCTCGACGGGCCCTCTCCCTGCTCCTTCAGGTACCAGTCTGTGACCCTGTTTCTGAGAGGTGAGCCTGCGTTAGCGATTAGAAACCTTAGTCATACGCCCTCTCCATATACCCAATATTCTCTCCCACAAACTTTAGTCACATACCTTCTCTATGCACCCTCCCAGCATTAAATCACCAAACCTTCTTGTTTTGTTATCATCTTTATTATCATTACTCATTCAAGTTTCTTGGGAATTCTAATTTTACCAGGACCATTAATGACCAAGAGGAGCCTATTTAAATTACAAGAACAAAACTGTATTTAGCTGAATATAAGTTTGATGTTTTTGTTGATTTTATTTTTCTTTCTAACGAAAGTAGGTGAATACTTTTCTTCTTTTTTGGGGGAGAAATAGTTTTTTTCTCAGCCTTTTTAACCAACTCATTAAGAGGCACAAAAACTAACTGGCCGAGTTCAAATAAACAGAATCTCGAGCAGACAGCCTGGCACGGTTCCGCTAGTGAAATATTAATTGTTCCTGTCCCCTTCAATAACATTGTTCAGCCGTTGCTCTTGAGAGACGAACGTTTCCCAGTGCCAGCATTAGCATATTCTGTTGACCTAGTCTCAGAAAGGAATTTGACATATTTGGCTCCAGTTACTAAGTATATATGTTAATAAATGTAAGGAGCATTCATTAGAAAGTCGCGCACACACTAAGATCTTTGTTCTGGGTAGTGTTCAGGTTTACTCTTGGCCTCGGGTTTAGGTGGCTTATATGCATCTTGGACAATCTTCTATGGGCAGCCTCCCAATGTTGTTGTTTTGGTTTGTTAATGTTTAGATGAACTGTGCAACTCCATGACAATGGGCAGGCTGTACAGGGTGGTGGGAATCCCGGCGCACGTACACCAGTGGCCAGAGGTCACCTGGAGTGTGGAGGCCAACGGCGTCCAGCCATGGACACCAGAATGTAGGCTAAATCTCCCCTCAAGTTTCTTCCTCTGTGGTAATAGCCAGCATCACCCCTGGATGACTGTGATGACGGGGTCATTGGCTGGCAGTGTAGTGTAATGGTTAGGGAGCTGGGCTTGTAACTCAGAGGTTGCAGGTTCAATTCCCAGGTGGGGCACTGCTGTTGTACCCTTGAGCAAGGTACTTAACCTGAATTGCTTCAGTAAAAATATCCAACTTTATAAATGGATTGTATGTAAAGAAATGTAAACTGTGTAAGTTGCTCTGGATAAAAGCGTCTGCTAAATGCCTAAAAATGTCAAATGTAAAAATGGTCACCCTTTGTCACTCAGACCCCAGCTCGGTCAGTGCTAACTTCCAGGCTCTGCTGGCCTCCTCCGCCTGCTCTCCCTGGAGGTTCTCTGCGGTCGTGGCCAACACTTTTGGGTCGCCCGTGGTCCCGCCGGGCTTGTTCAGCACCCTGAGGCTGGCCCTGCTGCTGAGCCTGGTGGTCCAGAACCGGGAGGACGACCCGGACTCACTCAACTACCTGGACGTTCTGGCACTGACCAACGACACGCTCATAATAGACAGGTGCCTCACCACAGTGCTGTCAGATTTTAATGGAGGGGACTGGGATGCATGTTGCCCACTGTGACTGGGGTTCGATTCCACCGGTCATGCCAGCTCGGCTCTGGCCGGGAGTACCACTTGGGGGCGGCAATTGGCTGTCGGAGGGAAGCCGATATGAGCTCGCTGCATATAGGAGTGGTCCTGTGTGTTATGGTGACTGGTCTCAGGACTACAGCAGTGAGCTCTCATATGGGGGGATAATTGAGGAGAGGGTATAATTGGCTACTAAATATTGTGAGAAAAATGGGGAATAAAAAGCAAAAACAAAAACAATGTATATATATTATATGTAAAAATATATATATATAGCTGCATTCACATTTATGACACAGCTTGGGGAAAATGTCAAATAGGGAATGAAAATTAGTTTAAAAGATACAATATTGAATGGTATTTTGGGAGCTCATTGCCCTGTGTGTCTGTCTGTCTGTCAGACTAATGGCCTATAGCCTGGGTCTGGCAAGTCGGGGAGTGCGCCACCAGGCGACGGGGGAGATGTTTGTGTCCCTGTCCAGAGACGAGCACGGCACGGGAGCCGCCAACGTGCACGCTGGCTCCGCCCTGCTGGCCACGGGGGGCATCTGCCTGCTGGGGGACCTGGCCTCCTACAGGAAGGACAAGACGGACGCGCTCCAGTCAGGTACAGTGCCTAGCCGTGTGCTCCCCTCCAACCCCCCTGTCCCCCCCACCTCCCTCACCCTGCTCTCCGCTCACCCTCGCTCTCCCATTCTCTCAGCTCTGGAGAGCAGGACCGCGGCTCTGTTCATACCGGGGAAGAAGTACGGTGAGGATGCCGACCAGCAGCTCTCGTTTCCGATCCGGTGCAACTTCTGGGCCCTCGGCGATGTTGCTACGCCCGCAAAGAGGTCTCTCAAATGTGACAATGCTGTTCTGGGGTCGGTGGTGAGTAAAAGCCCTCTCTCACTGTCAACTGCTGCAGATTCGTTTTTAGAAATGACACATTATTAATATGACTCATACTTTATTTTCCATTACGCTGGGAGTTCCCAGTGAGCATGCAGTACCCTCCTAATGGCCGGGATGTTGTGTCAATGCTGCCAATGTTATTGCGAGGTTGCTGGAGCAGCACTTCAGAAATAAACACTGTAGACAATGTGTTCTTTTGGAATTTTAGATCCTCTCAATAGTTAAGAGCCCCACTGGAAAATACCCTTATTCAGGATTAGAATTTTATGCAGGATGTGGAAGGAACTTGCTCCCCCGACCCTCACTCCACCCCACCCCCAAGGAAGCTGTTCATTGTTTGTGCTCAGAAGTATTGGTTATTGCCTTTCATTGCGACCCAAAAAAAGGACAATGGCTTTGATATCACCTCCCCCATGACTTCATGAGAAGCGGTAATCTAGTGGAGCTGTGAAAGTCATCGCTATGAGGGGGAAAGTGTGCGGATCTAGAACAGAAGACCAGGGGCGTATGTACAAAGATTCTAAGAGTAGGAGTGCTGATCTAGGATCATGTTTCCCCTGTCCATATCCTAACCATATCCATTATGAGCTAAAAGACTGAACTGATCCTAGATCAGCGCTCCGACTCTTAGAATCTGTGTACATAGGGCCCCTGGTCTTCGTCCTTCTCCCTGTAGGAAATGGGCTCAGTTCCTGCCCAGGTGGCGGAGGCCTTTAGCCTGGTGGTCCAGTGTCGAGTGGTGGGTGGGGACCCCGGCTCCCTGCTGCCCCTGGCGGTCCACACCCTGAGGCTGGCCATCAGCCCCGGGGAGTCCCTGTACCCCGCCTGCACGCAGTTCACCACGCAGGACTACCAGGAGGTACAGCACATACCTGTCCGAGTGACATGACATGCATACACACGTGCACACTATGACACTAATAATATATAGTATATATATATATATATATATAATAGTAATATATGCCATTTAGCAGACGCTTTTGTCCAAAGCGACCTACAGTAGTGAATGCATACATTTCTCCAGTATATATGTGGTCCTAACAGGAATCGAACCCACAACCTAAGCGTTGTCAGCGCCATGCTTTACCTCCTGAGCCACAGAGCCATGGAACACAACACTCCTGAAACAAAGTGTGACAGTTATGACCGCTGACGCAAACACAGTGTGTGACCATTATGACACCAGACCCCTGACACAGTGTGTGATGGTTATGACACCAGACTCCTGATAAAAAATGTAAAAAAGATTTTCCCTCGGTTGTGTCCCTCAGCTCCTGGCTCACGCACGGAGCCTGCAGGTGGAGTTGAGCCCTGAGGCAGAGAGGCTGATTCACGGGTACTACATGGCCAGCCGCAGGGTGCGCTCTGATACCACACTGGGCTCCTCACTGCCTGTGGCCTCTATCAAACACCTGTAAGTTCAGAATGTAGGGCAGGGCACTGCATAGAAGTTCACTTAGAATTGGGGAAAACAATCAAAGATTAGTATAATAAACTTAATTCACTGGGGCAGTGTCGCTATGCTGAGTTTATGAAAGCATGGATAAGGTTTTGACCAGCCTGTTGGGCTTTCTCTCTGACGGTGCTGGTTACATTTGTTCTTAATTTCTCAATAGTACCGTTTTTCTCCACAAGGTGGAGCATCTGCACCGCTCACATATCGATGACAGATTCTGTGAATTTGACCTTTCTGGAAATGGCAAGCTTAAATAAATTCCTTTTGATAGATAGAGTCGACCAAAATATTTTGAAAATCCTTTCAGTATTGTGTCAGACTCCATTTAAAAACACGACTGTTTCTGTGACTGCACAGTGTAGCAAAAAAAAAACCAAACAAAGTAAGCTACAGGGTTTGAAATACACTGAGTTATGATAGCGGCAGCGCGTTCTCCTTCAGAAGGCCCGAGCCGGGCCTAATTGAGATGAATGTGGAGCGTATTTATTCGGTTGTTTTTGCAAGGGTCTCCCTGGCCGAGGCCCACTGCAGACTGAGCCTGCGGTCCGTGGTGCTGGAGGAGGACGCGGTGGTGGCGGTGTTGCTGTGTGAGAACTCCCTCACGCTGAAGCACGGTCAGTGGCACCTCCACTCGGTCTGAGCTCTCGACCACAGGGCTCAGCGCTGCACACGATCGCTCGCCTTTGTTGTCGTCAAGATCGGCCGGTATCGACACGCCCGTATTGGCTGGTCCTTTACAGGTATGAGCTGCCCATCACGGTCGCGGTTCAAAACCTGACCGCAATAGGGTAAATAGAGGGTGTAATTGGGCACTAAATTGGGAGAAAAACTGGAAAAAATAAAACAAATAAAAAATAAATAGGTCAGCCAGTATCAGAATGGGATAAGCCATCCTCCAGATAATTAATTTTTTTCTGAATGTGCACTGAAGACGCACAGCATACCTGATTATGTCCAAAACCATGCCAGCTTTGTTAATCTTATACCTCTTGGCATAAAAGTTAACTTATTTTGTTTTCAGTTGACACAATATTGTATAGCCAGATTGTCCCCCATATTGGTAAAATTACATGTACTGTTGAAAATGTTTGCAGTTAATGCCTCTGAATGTCTCTAAAAAATTTAATCTTTTGAGGCTGTTAAATACAGGGTTCCCACATATCATGGAAAATTGTTCAAAATCAGTCATTGAGTCATGGAAATTTCTGATTCCATTTAACATTAATTATTTTTATTTTCCGATGTTACCGCAAAATGTGTTCCCCTGCCACCGTTGTTCTCACACACACACAATGAGATGTGTATTAGTAGTAGTCCATTTTTGCAAAGTCGCAAAAAAGTCATGGAAATTTGATTTGAGTGGGAACCCTGTAAATGAAATCGTGCCTAATAAGCTCACCATCCTCAGAGCTGTAGTGCTGGTGAGGGGCTCTTTGAGGCGGATGTGACCGTGCGGTTTGTGTGGGTGTTTCAGGTGCCTCTGCCCTCGTTATCCCTCCCCACGCCCTGTTTCCGTGTGAACTCCACGACCTGGACTCCCTGCGCAGGAGAGACCTGACCCTGGAGCAGCTCCACCAGCAGATCCTGCAGTTCGTGTTCGCCCACGCCCCTGGAGCGGCGAGCTACATCACCGAGGAGTAGAGCGCAGCAGAACCCCTGCGCAGGTAGCTAGACGCGCCAAGCCTCGGCGAAACGGCTAAAATGTGACCTAGTTACAGAGCACAGTTTAAATGTTTATATTTAATGTTACAGAAACATTTTCTAGTAAATTTTCTGTACATCCAGAAATCTCTTTGGTTGAGTATATACTTTACATTTTGTTTTTAACAGATGCTGAGGAGCATTTGCATTAGGCTTGAGATTTTTAGTATTTAAATTTAATCTGAAGTGATTTTAGCCATTATTCCCCTAATGTTATACATCTGTCACTTTGAAGTGCACTAAAATCTGCTTTTGATTACAACTTCCTGGGGCAGCCACCAGTGTTCTCACTTAATGTACCTTTCCAAAAGCAGTTTCTACCAATTTTGTGGTCAAGAACAAATGGACTACACCACCAAATTGCCCAAAGTGGTATAGCTAAAATGGTCCATTTTGCACACCGATGTAAAATATAGAGCGGTTGTTAAACTCCAGCTAAAAATGGCATTCAGGGATCAGTCAGCATCGACTGAAATGCAGGTGAATTGAGACAAGCACTGGCGCCACTAAATAAAAGTGGCACTTCAATTGGAGGATGGATGGGCTTGGGGTGTACCAACTCTGAATTCCCCTAGCACAGCTCAGAGGACTCCCAAGAGCTGGCAATGTGAAGAGAGGCACTAGAGAGCATTGGACTCCCTCATTCACGTCAGCACAATATACATAAGGCACCAAGGGGTGTCTGGGTAAGATAGGGGATTCGATGTATTCAATGTCCATTCCATAAGTCCCATTGCCTTGGTAAGTGCTCGGGTACATGCTTCGGAATACTTTTAACCTCCAAATAGAGAAATGTTGAAATAGAACGGTCTGTAAATCTATATTGATCATAGAACTACTTTAGATGCCCTGGTCCCACTGCATGTGCTTGTGAAAGAAATGAAACCAAAGCCAGCTGGCACTGCCAACAGCAAATACTTCAGACAGAAATGGTGACAAGGCTTTCAAACTTTAGGAGAAGTCTTTATACAGGAACTTGTACGTAATTTCAGTGTAGGCAATACATTTCCCAAAAACACATGTCACGCGGAGTTTGGAAGTCAGCAAACTGCATGGAATAAACTTTCACAGCACGTGTGGCTGGAACCGCCATCTTCATACATCATCGTCGTCATCCCCATCAGCTCCTGCTGCCTGTGAAACAAAAACATGTGGTTTAGTGGTAGTACATGAAAATACTGAGGTGCGTTAAACTAGTAGTCTAGTCTTACTAGTCTGGGCCAAAGACTAATTACTGGAAAAGCTGCTGCTGGAGACTCAGATAGTAACAGTGTCAGCATCCCAAATTTTGGTTAGATGGGTAAACGGCAAAGATGTTACATCATCACAGTTCCAGCAGAGGGACGTCAGATTCAACATTGGTGGCAGAGAAAGAAACTCACCATTTTTGAGCCGTTACTCGTTCACTTCAGTGCACCCTGAAACTCTCCAGGCACCCCCGGTTCATCACATCTAAAGAAAAACAAAAAGTTTAGAGACACCTGATTGATTGTTCAAAGTTGGTAACACGTCACATGCTGCCAAACATGTTGCCGTTGGAGACTCAGATGGTAACAGTGTCAGCATCCCATTTTGGTCAGATGGGTAAACGGCAAAGATGTTACATCATCACAGCTCCAGTAGCATTACTGACCATTACTGCCCCTTGTTAACATTAGTGGCAGAGAGAAAGAAACTCACCATGTTGAGCCACTAATCAGACACCCTAGTGCACCCTCAGGCACCCCTGGTTCATCGACGCATGAAAACGACCTTGGCACTCCTCAACTGTGCACGTCTTCTGCCGTATCATTGATCCTGTTCCATATCTGATGGGGGAAATATAGCATAGCAAGTTAGTTTTGAAGATTAGGAACAACCCACTACAAAATGAGTGATGCACAGCTGACTGAAACGGGCACAGTTGCTGGAGACTCAGATAGTAACAGTGTCAGCATCCCAAATTTTGGTTAGATGGGTAAACGGCAAAGATGTTACATCATCATGGTTCAAGCAGAGGAGCCTCCGATTCAGCATTAGTGGCAGAGAAAGAAACTCACCGCTTTGAGCCGTTACTCGTTCACTTCGGTGCACTTCAGTGTACGCAATACATTTCCCAAAAACACACGTCACGTGGAGTTTGGAAGTCAGCAAACTGCATGGAATAAACTTTCACAGCACGTGTGGCTGGAACCGCCATCTTCATACATCATCGTCATCATCCCCATCAGCTCCTGCTGCCTGTGAAACAAAAATGTGGTTTAGTGATGGTACATGAAAATACTGAGGTGCATTAAACTAGTAGTCTAGTCTTACTAGTCTGGGCCAAAGACTAGTTACTGGAAAAGCTGCTGCTGGAGACTCAGATAGTAACAGTGTCAGCATCCCAAATTTTGGTTAGATGGGTAAACGGCAAAGATGTTACATCATCACGGTTCAAGCAGAGGGACCTCCGATTCAGCATTAGTGGCAGAGAAAGAAACTCACCGCTTTGAGCAGTTACTCGTTCACTTCAGTGCACCCTGAAACTCTTCAGGCACCCCTGGTTCATCACATCTAAAGAAAAACAAAATGGTTAAGACACCCGATTATTTTTTTAAATATGATTTTGTTTCCAATTTTATCCAATTTAGTAGCAAATTACACCCTCTTTTCATGTCAATCCCCCCCTCGTATTGGCAGTTTGCTGCCATAGCCCTGGTCTGGCAGTGACAAAGTAAGTACCGCCTGCTCCGAGCCAGCACTTGCCGACTGCAACTCCAACTCCGGTACACTAGTGCCACTGCTATACGCAGCAAACTCATGTTGGCTCGGCTCCTCTCCCTCCTCTCCTCTCCTCCCCTCCCTGGGGCAGACAGCCAATCGCAGCCCCCTAGTGGCACTCCCAGGAGGCCATAGACACCCGGTTTATTTTTCAAATTTGGTAACACATCACATGCTGCCAAACATGTTGCCATTGGAGACTCAGATAGTAACAGTGTCAGCATCCCATTATGGTCAGATGGGTAAACGGCAAAGATGTTACATCATCACAGCTCCAGTAGCATTACTGACCAGAGGAACCCAATTTAGCATTGGGAGGTAGCGATGAAGAGAAACTCACCGTTATGTGCCATATCGTCTTTGTGCGCTCACTCTTCAAGCCCTCCTGGTTCACATTCATATCTATGAGATGGGGAGGGGGGGGCAGAGAAACAAAGTCCTTTAAACCCCAATGAAAGTCAAAGCTGGTCACAGGCTACAGGTGGTGCGACATTGTCATGGATGGAGACTCAGATAGTAACAGTGTCAGCATCCCATTTTGGTTAGATGGGTAAACGGCAAAGATGTTACATCATCATGGTTCCAGCAGTTAAAGGCAGATGTGATCAATACAGATTACACACACACTTATCCAAAGCGACTTACAGTAGAACACACATTTTTCTGTAGAACACACATTTTTCTGTTGCCAACACCATGCTCTACCTACTGAGCCACACAGAACCACAGATTGTACAATGCAGAAGCACAATGCTCTGTGTGAGGTTCTGATATACAAGGAAACAAAACAGACAAATCGTGTTCACAACATGGATTCAGGTGCAGATTAAACTGCTTTCAGGCAACAGGGAGAAGTCTCCTGGGCATGTACGTGCACACAAGGAACTGGACCTACGCTAATCAAGTATACCTTTTATTCTAAAATACTCCCATGTCACCTAGTTTTGTGGAACACACCCTTATAATTCATAAGCAAATCATCCACAGGATTCTTATGAAATTTATATAACTTATCAGGGTGTATGCTTCCCCATTATGAATGTAATAAGGCAACAGAAATAACATTCATTTTTTGACAAACTAAACATTCTACAAAGAGAAGGTTTTCCATGGAGGAACTTATGATACAAGGTCGCCTTTGGACAAACTGTTAATGGAAACCATACATCTTGGGTTACAGTGTGGTCAGGTGGGGATTCATTCTTTCCATTAGGGGAGGGGGTGTTCACATCTACATGCACCCTTCCAATGAGAATCTTCTCAAACTGTTGATTGAATTCAATACCAGATACCTTATAAATTCCATGTCATGTGTGTAAAACATCCAATGCAATAAATACCACAACAGGCCTCACTTCTGTCTGCAATGGATACATTTTTTTAAAGAAAAGTGCAGCCCACTTAAACCCAGAGTGACACCCCCCAAAAAACATACCCGTCATCGCTAATTGTACATCTAGTGTTGAGGTATTGATTTTTCCCCCCCATCGCCCTCCCACGAGCTGTGCTGAAAGAATAGCCAACGCGTGTCCAACTCTCATTCAGACAAAGATGACTGATGAACCGGGGGTCAAAGGGCACGTGTAGCACAGCTTGGAAGCAGGGGGTCCCCAGTCACACCGGGCCAGTCTCACTAAGGCAGGCTCAACTCAAGGTCACGACCTCCAGCCAAGACCGCTGTGCCTCAGAGAGCGCCAAAGTCGGTCTCTCCTCCAAAAAGGCCAGGGCAGGGCCGATTCCCAAACCACTGGCCACGTGGGGCACGTCAGGCCTGGCTGGGGGCCAGCGGACAGTTCTAAAACCACCGTGGCCCAAATGGCAAAGGGGCCATTTATCATCGGGATCTGGGACAAGCAGCTGCCAGCATGATTTATGACAACACTGCTGGGACACTCAAAACCCTTTGCTCAATTCGTCACAAGTTTTTTTTGTTTCTTCTTTTGCCAACGGTTGTAGCTAATTAGCATACAGGAAATGTTGGTTTCCAGAGTCCACAGTTG
Organism: Aldrovandia affinis; assembly: GCA_029706075.1. Lineage (NCBI taxonomy): Eukaryota > Metazoa > Chordata > Actinopteri > Notacanthiformes > Halosauridae > Aldrovandia > Aldrovandia affinis. Next base: position 4,951,184 of record JAINUG010000016.1, read on the forward strand.
GAGCCCTATATACACACACAACCAAACAAGCCTCAACTCCAATTTGCAGAGACTTACCAACGGTTATAACCCCCTGTATTTAAGCACAGGAGGGAATTTATTCGGCAGAGAGACATTTCAAGTCATTCTTCTAAGTAGGCATAGAGGCCGTAATTAACTAGTGCTAGCACAAATTACAAGTTATTGTTTCGGAGGTTGGTTCGCAAGAGAACGTCAAGAGCCATGGAAATGTGTAACATTATTGTAGCAAACTGGTTACGGTCTCATTTCTTTATTTAGTGCGAAACAGGGGGCTTATATCATACAGCTACTCGTTCAATGGATATCGGTTTAGAGCAGGCGATACGCAAATCATCAATCGTAATCGTATTAGATCTGAATGCATGCATTTTAATAGAAATGGGTAGGGGCTACAACCCAATCCAATCTGCGCAGTGCTTGTTAACGGCTAGTGAAAAATGCTAATTCCACCCCTAGCACCAACCGTAACATACCTTAAAACAGTTTACATACCGGCGATTAGCAAGCCATATTATTCCAACCCATTTATACAGGGTTAATTGTATTTCATGTGAATATACCCAACAAATAACCTGGTTAAAGACAAACTAGTTAACTAGCCCAGAAGCGCAATGCACTGTGCCGAATATGGCTGCGGCATATTCAACACGTAACACGGCATCGTAACACGTGGACTGCCAAGAAGGGGTTTGGTGACGAGAAGTCTCGATCATTTAGCAGATTGCTCAATAATCAAATAATTTGCACAGCACTTGTCAAAAAAACCAACATTAGTTGTTAGCAAAACGGTACAACTCACTGATCTGTAATATCGAACAGTGGCTCAAATGCTTATCGCGTGGTCAAAACGTGCTAGCTATATAATATTTCCATTCGCTTTTGACGGTAAAGCCATTAAACGGACAAGATTTGCTACGTACCACTAGTTAGCCAGATAACCAACCAACCAACCAACCAACCAACCGTTTAACGCTAGCGTGCATCTTTAGTCTGCCGTAGTTGTAGGCCAGCTAGGTACTTCGGCGCTCCGAATAGCTACAGCTAGCCAGTTAGCTGCATTCAGCGGTAAAGTATATAATGTAGCTAATGAGCAACATTTGTAGAGCTGCATGCTTATTATACAACACTAATGCGTATATTTCAGCTACCAAACCAGACCCATTTACCTGTTAGTAAGAAAGCGCAACAGTTTGAAACAGATTCGCTGATGGCTGCCCATGCTTCTGCTGCCGCATGGAATTCCCAAGTCAAAAGACCAGGCTGGCGTTTTCCACTCAATTTGTAGCAGCGAGCTACCGAGCTAGCTTCACTTCCTTCCGCCTTCTGGACACATGCGCAGAGCCCACCGTCTGCTTCTGAGAGCACCCGATGTTGTACAGTCATCAGGGTGAACTCTAGCCATTTGTACTCATCGACGGGTTTGTGTGTGAGTGTGTGTGTGTGCCTGCATGTGTGAGTTTTTGTTTTAAACATATCTTATGTACACCGTGCGCCAGCGCAAATGCGAATGAAGACATTTCCCTTGATTTTTTTTGTCATTTTTTTGTGCATGTATATTATCAAAATATTAAGAAAATACAAAATATGATAAGTTATACTAGACAAGTAATTATATAATTCCAAGATATACGAGTGAAACGTATATTAAACAAACATTTAGACTACTTTTTCCCCTTAAACTTTCTGAAAAAGAATAGATCCATTCTTTAAGTTCCAAAAAAAAAAAAAAAGACTTGCAAACAAAAGAATCACTGAGATTACATTTAAAAAGTATGAAACCAATGAGTGATTTTTCAGTGAGAACTCACAAATGTGACAATGTTTGCGTACTTGTTGATTGGTTTGTTTTGTGCTATTCTAAGTTATCTACCTATGACTGTCAGAACAACAGATTTGCTGCCCATAGTTTCACACAGACTGAAAACCCACCTCTTCAAACTGCATCTTTGTTCCCTCAACCCAGACTCCCCTCTCTCCTAGCACTATCTGGGATTCATTATTAAGCTTAAGTAAGTTTTGATAACTGGTGAATATTATAATTTATGTAACAGCACTTACAACATTTACATTTTCTTTGTTTCCTTTCCTTTTTTGTTTTGTTGTTTGCCCCCACTACGACATATCAACTTGAGCATGACCATGTTCATTATGCCATTGTTTGCTACCGCAACACTTTGTTTGTATTGTGCCACAGAGGAGTTCAGTATCTATACTGCTGTTTATCAAGCCTAAATGCACAATCCTGTAGGTATTTGTGGACAGGAGTGCCTCCTAAGTCAACAAATGTAAATGTAATTGTTTTTTGTTTTTTTACAAGCTCTTGGAGAAAATGTCACTTGATTGGCAACATTCATACAGATTTCCATAGTCAGCATTTCCACAGATATTACAGGACCACAAGTCACTGTTACAGACATCAACTCTTTTAACATGTTTTTATATATGAACTCAAGACATTTCTGTCATTATGCCATTATTATGAGTTTTGGAAAAACACTCTTTGATTGATGGATAATTTGCACATTATAAATCCTAATTGAAAAGTATTATTATTACATTAACGAAGTAAGGAATAACTTTTTTTAATAACCTTTAATAATTCTAGTTTAAATAAATAAAATAACTAATGTAAAATATTCATTTTTTTCTGTACAATTTTTTGCTTTACAAAATATGTACGGACAAGCAAAATAAAAATAAAACTTTTGTTTATAACTTCTTTGAAAATTCACAGCACTCAAAATAATGGCTCTTTAATTGTTCATAAAAAATAAGCACATGCATAGCAGGGCCTTATTTCAGAAAAAACTTCACATTGTTGGTGCTGGTACAACAGCTGTTAACTGTGTGAGGTAAAGAATACCTTTTTATTGATGTACAGTAAATCCATTAAATCAAAATTATAATTTTATAATGTCATTATTTATTGCCTTTCACAGGAAAGTACATTTAAACACATTTTTTTCCATCTGTTGGTAAATATGTGATTACACATTCTGTATGAACAACAAAGAATGTATAAGGTGAATTCAGAAATGACATATCTTTGATGTGCTTATGTATACTTTCATCTGACAAGCCAAAACAAATGTAGGTGAATGGGTTAAGACATCTTTTATGTATTTTTGTTCATTTTTTGGTTAGTCTAGTCTCTTGACAGATTTCTTTGAAAGGAATGTATAGTTTAACATGTTTGTTCCCTTTATTTTTCAGTTCATTATCTACACATACATTTGTAGTATTTACAACTATTCACATGAAGAAACAGGTGAAATAAAGAGGCTTCACCACTATTGTTGAGATTCTGACAGACCACTTCACATGACAAATGTTAAGTTATTCACACAGGCATTTAGTGCAAATGTTTTAACCGAAAGTGCACAGCCAAGAAGTCAAGCATGAAGGCTCATTACCTCAACAAATGGAATTTCTGAAACTCTTGAAGTATTGATAACAAGCACAGAATTGCAGGCTTTCGAGCCGAAACAAACAACCAGCATTACAGAAGCAAAAAAACAGATGGGTGTTTTATTTTGTTCTTATTTTTTAAATGTGCTATATACAAGATGGCCAAATATATTAAAGAGTTTCGTTTACTGTACACCTTGTTGCCTTGCCAGAAACTGCACTTTCCACTGTCCACTGTCCATTTAAACAATGTTGCGACTTCCCAGGATGATTGCGTGTATCTTAAAACATAACATTTAAAAAAAGAGGATAACAGATAATTCTCTTACATTTATATACATATTGAGAGAAAAGATATACATCAAAGACACACTAGAGGCTGTAAGGGGCTGTCTAGGCCACTGTAAATATCTCCCAAGCAGTCCAATTTTGCACTCTTCCAGCCTTTAGCTGAAGCAAACGAGCTCGAGCTTCATATTAAACATGGAAGAAGAAATAAGCACGTGCAATGTTTTATGTCCGAGGGGTCGACGACGATTCGCCTTGGTTTGAGTTCTCAGCCTGGCCAGAATTATTGAGAAATTGTCCGGTAGCTCCGATGTACAATCTGGATCGCATTGGCCATTTCTGGAAGAAAATAAAAGTGGCAATTTATGAGTCATATGTTATTGGTGTTAATTAAAAATAGGTATGCTGTTTATATTTTGTGTATTTGCTTAGACTGATGGGAAACAGGCGTAGGGTATACAACATCAGACCTTTTTAACAAGTGGCCAATTATTGAGCTCACTGCGGTTATTCAAAATCAGTATTGTGTTGCAGAAATATGTGGGTTACGTTAACAACATAGCTGCTCTTTATGATAGCTTAGCTGCTGTTGTTTTTGTTTGAAGAAAGGCGCATTCATCGATTTAATGTTTATTTCGTTGATATATTATACAACAGAACAGAGGTAGGCTACACATTACACATTGGAATCTTTCCAACCAGTTTTACAAAGCGCAAATATATTTGTTTACGATTGCTTAAAATGTTCTGTCGCGAGATTTTAAAGTTTCAGGCTTACGTTTTAGGAATAGGCTATTTGTATGTGTAAAAGTAGCTATGAACACACATACACGTGTTTTTTTATTTTTTTATTCAAATAATATTGTGTTTTATCCCAAAGCTCTCTACATTGAGCCAGCGAACATATACAAATCGACTTGAAATAATAATAATATGCGTAATAATAACAATGACAACAACATTAATAATAATGAATAATAATAATAATAATAATAATAAATTACTATAACTGATTATTTTTTATTTAGACCTAATCAATTTATGAGCTATGGGATACAGATGTATAGACCAGTTAGTCAATGGGCTAGGTAAAATTAAACCGTTAATGACATAATATAATGATATGTGTTTTTAATCCTATAAAACGCTGTTAAACGAATATATATATATTTTGTAATGGTATTGGAAACTTACTTTAACTGGGTGCAGGTAGCCCTCGCCTTTGAGGGAATGTAACACCTCGGTTTGTCTCGTGCTCTCTCCCTCTTCCATCCCTTCCTCTTGAAGGGTTCTCGTCAGGTGGGCAATGTAAGTGGTGGCCAAGATTAAGACGTCGAGCTTGGATAACTTGGTGTCTGGTGGCACCGAGGGCAGTGTTCTCTGTAGCTCCAAGAACGCGTGTCGTAACGTCTGCACTCGACTTCTCTCTCGCGCTGCGTTGGCTGCGGCCGGCCGTCCTCTGCCACCAAGGCTGCTGGTCTGGACCACCCTGGAGCGAGACAGGGCCTCCGTGCGCCGCCTGTCCGAGGACAGCATGTCAGGACTAGGGCTGGAGCTCGGGCTAGACGCAGGACTCTCATCCGTTATTGTCACGGTGCCATTCCCACTATCCATGTGGAACGTCTGTCTTCCAACCATAGGGAGAACTTAAAACGAACCTGCATGGTATATCATAGAATCCTTCAGTTAGTAGTTTGATAGTCTATTCAAATCACTTCAAAAACACTATTTTTACAACTAGCCAGTATAGATATCTCATGCATTGATTGTTAATAATAATAATAATAATAACCACAATATTAATAATAATTATAATAATAAAAACAATTTCCTGAGCCAGTAGCCAACTAAAATATATACATGTTTTTCTCTGTTTTCCTCATTTAGTAAAAAGGTTAAGCATAGAAAGCGATGTAAATTCGTTTTAATGGTAAAATTTTTTAGTAGCTAATATTGTGCCTTGGGTCTTGCTAGGCTATCAGTCAGTTGCACGCCGACAAAATACAAGTTTTCAGTTTGAATGACCATTTATGAAAATAAACGGAGTCTGGCTACTATTTAGATTAACTCATAGTGTATTAACAACGTTCTTCATATGATGCAATAATCGAATCCTACATCCATCAATGTGTTAAATTATGAAATTTATTTGCATCAATTTCAAACATCCAGTCATAAATAAGTTATTTACTTTAATCTTGAGTAGGAAACAATCACTGCTGACTATTTCCAAATAGCCAATAGACAGGCCCATTCGTTTTCTGTACTACGACACACTTAACTTCCCGTTATATAAGTCTGGATTCGTCTGGTAGCCTACAGTAAGTGGCCGGTAGTGTGATGGATTCAATATTAAGTAAAACACCACTAAATATGTTACACACATTGGAAGTATTGCCATAAATATCAGCATAAAGCTTACCTTTCAGCTTCCTCAGACGGGTTCTTATGAAGTTACATTTAGGATTCTCAATTTTTCGCGAACAAGGTTTTTTTTTTCGTGTAGCTTGAGGAATGCTGACCGTATGAAAGTAATCCAGTGCCAAGTCCAGAAAGCTTTATAAACCAGGCGCGCGGTTTGTTGGGAAGAAGGTGCGCGCGGTCGGTCCGTGTGTTCGCGTGGAGCTCTCACCTGAATGAGTGCGTCAGTCTCAGGAGCCTCTAATTTAATGGGAAACACAAAGAGCTGACAGCTCTTTCACTCCGGTGTAATTAATCACAAGTCCCTAAATCTTTCTGGCAGCGGGAGAGACACCCCTGCTCTTTCCCTTTCTTAACTTATTTCTATTGGAAAACAGGGACCTACATTCAACGCCAGAGGCAAACCTTTTTTTTTCTCCTTTCCGTTTTGGAACTATATCACAGATCGCAGAATTTAAAACAACCGCTCTGTACACCGCCTAAGCACAAACATAAAGGGTTTTTAAACATATGCACTAGACTAAAGCTAGACGTTTTTTTCTGTAAACTGTTCCAAACATGTCACTAGACGTCGATATAGCTAGTGGCGAACTTCGAGGTTAACACACAGTTATGACGTTTCTTCTAAATAATTAGGCTAAATTATTGTTTCTTCAAAAATTACCTCTTAATACTTGTGCTGAGATGATCCCCACAGCCAATGTTAACTTGTTGACCATATTATAAATGGTCTAATATAATATGTATTAAACATTAAACTCTGTTTCATCGTATTTCCGTGTTGGAGACAGCACACGCCGCTTAAGTACCTGAGAAACTGCTAATAAATAAGACCCGAAACACTGCAATCAACAGGCGAGCATGAGGAAATTCTTGCGAGGCTCATAAATTAATCACTCTGATTCCCAATGTCCGCAAACGGAGATGTCGGCAAATTAATGAATGGAATTATTCATAACATGTATATCTCGGACTGTTCCTAATAAACATTGTTTTTGTTAGATGAAGTAACACTATTGCTCGAGGCCCCACTAATTACGAAGAAAAGCAAAAGAGGTTAAGTAAGCTCCTTCCCCTAATTACCCCACGTCTTTCAGGGGCTATATACTCGCGTGGTTTCAAAAAGACCCCTTCAAAGGCGCGCAGGGATTTAAAGGTCTGCAATAATACAATAACCTATTTAAGTTTCACTTGTCTCTCGGCGGGTATTATTTTCACATTATTTGAGCTAGTTTAAAAGCTTTGGCGCTAACCGTAAAGAACGTCCATCACTGATATCAAATCATATCATTAGCCTACATCAAACATCATTACATCATAGGCTCGATATCAACGAAATCGCCACATTTAGATTCAATCAGGAATTGAAAATTATCGTTGCCTCGTCTAATTAACCAGATCCATCGGAACTGAAATAGTTTCAAACTAGCCTATGTCAAAATGATATCTCCTTTACGAATTACTAATTTTGGTAATTCACGTTACGACTTGTCCCAGTCATTCCACGATTTGGTATTCACACAAAACAAAACAACACACATAAGCCTAATAAAAAAACAGACATACACACACATATAGGCTACGTCAAATAAATAATTATGTATAAATCGTCCTTATAGAATGTTCTCCTATAATAAAATAATTACAATTATAATCGGTATTTTTTAAAGGCAAAATTCAAACAAAATTGCAACAGCAAAACTGGGTAATACATAATGCATCCTCCACCCGCATTTTCAGACAGTACTTTCTTTTGATTCACTGTGTAACTGCATTACCGGGCATTCAAATAGTTTTATCATAGGTATTGTTGAAAGACGCATTCTTATGGATATTAATAAAGTAATAATTAATAACAATTTGTTCAAAATAAACCCGGGCCAGATACTTTTTGCCAGAATTGCTAATCCGTATTAAACGCGAGTATAATCATACAATAGTGCTTTTCCGGATTGATAAACATGGCAAAGGACAAATGCGACTCCAGAAGGAAGATTTCACTGTATAATGCTGGTAACCAAGTTACCACGTACTTTGGCGTAAATATAACAATGAGGAAAAAGCATTCACTTGATAATTAAAAAAGATTTTACCTTTTTAACACTCACCGACGTGCTGGATTCAGGTCGGAACCAGAGTTGTCTTATATACATCAGCATTTTCTCACACAAAATAACCCATTGTTATGAAAATAATAGCAATCTTTATTGTTTTTTCAATAAATATGTGACTAACGTGACTACATTAAACAGTATTTGATATTCAACAGGCAATAACTTAAGTGTGTCATTTTCCGTGTCATTAGTGCTCAAATGTAAAGTAAAGCACTATTTCACATGTATGGTATGCTTTTCTGCATCCGGATGAGAGTGAAGTTGAAATAACGAAGCTAATGACAGTGACTACATTTCGTCCCAGTGCTCCACGTGCAGACCGTGTGAGAGGGATCAGTCTGTGTGGACGGTCGCGTGGAGGAAGTGCTGACAGCTGTCGCAGAGTTCAGCGTCCCTGGGCTTTTGGAGACAGCCATCTCCGGTAGCATCGGCGCGCTCACAGAGAACTTCGCGTCCCGCCTTCTGGAGTGCACAGAGCAAAGCAGGCATCTGAATTACACTTAACACTTCTCCCATGGCAAAATACGGGTGACCATATTACCCATTTTCGTAGAAGAACATCAAATGACTGATAGAAATGCATGAACAGATTTGCATAATAAAATAATTACTCTCCAAGGTTTTCTTTCGGTTGGCTATAAGATATAACTATATGAATTCACTGTGTGAAAGTACGGTCTTCTGATTCAATACCACAGTACAGGGATACGCTGTCATTTTGACAAGTGTCACTTGCAGCTTCATTGAAAGAAAAACAAAACATAAGCGTGTATGTTTTCCTTGGCCTACAACCAAGCACAATTCTGAACATGCAATTCATATCATTCAACAAACTGTAATTCCTGATGACTTCCTGGCCAGTATTTGTCTGCTTAAAGAATTTGTCCAGCTCAATAACTTTCAAGGTCACACTCATTGTCCTGTTGGGGATATTTATCTGAGCACATCAAGGCATCTCATTATCGCCTCACAATGCCACCACAATAAACAGCATAAGTTAACATAATTAAGCCAAAGTCTTCCAAAGACTGAAATGCACATTATAAATACGCACCAAAAGTATGTATCTTCAACTGGACTCATGTCAGTTGACTTTCTTTCCCAAAATAATAACTGGATTTTATGAATCCGTAAATATCATCATAAAACAACTGAAATGGAACATTGTTCATTTGTTTTATTCCAGGGGGTATTCTGAAATGGACTTGCAAATGAAGAACTCATGACTATGAATTGCAGGAAACAGGGTCTACTATTATTTATGAACATTTAGCATAGGAAATTAATTTGCATACCCCCATGGGCTTACTCAAGAATGTATCTTTAAAAAGTTGTGAATTTCTTACGCAAATACATTGCTAACCGACTGCACCTGAGTACATGTAACTGAGTGCATGGGAAAGGATGGCAGCGTTACTACTTCACACTGAATCATAACTACCCAGGGGTGTCCCAGTTGTGTTTTGGATTAGTGCTCTGCCTTAAAATCTCCGCAATTTTGTACTGAATATTCCCCTGATATTCCCCTATAGCGAGTTATGTCAGTTGTTGGACAGCAGAAGGCATCAAACTCCTTTTTAAATCATTCCACTTTCCTCGTTAAAAAGCCCACAACCACAATATTTTTACAGACTTCTCTAAATTTAACTTCCTTACTGTATGACAAAAAAGTTATCTATCAACCCTTAGTGGTATGGAATTAGGCTCAGGTAGCTATAATACTAAACTAATAGAGAGATCAGCAGCAAATTCTCCATTTAGTTGTTGAATTTCAGTTGTGTTGATTTTACATTGAGTGGAAGTTCATTTTTCAATAAAAACATGTAAAATGTACATTCCACATGCATTCGACTGTGAGGGTGGAGGTATTGAGGGGGGGGGGAGCATTCAATCTCACTCAGATGGTGAGTGATGCACTGCAAATTTAAGGAAGTATTATATTTTTTTCTATCCTTATATATTCCATTCTTAAATATTTTTGGTCATTTCACTCAATTCCAGAGTAAGTGTGAGAATAAAGAAAAAAGTTGGTTCGAAACCCAACTGCCCCAGATCAGCCCTGGTGGGGAGCCCCAATTGCGGGCGGCGTTTGGCTGTCCACCCCAGGGGGGGGGGGAGGGAGAGCTGGCATGAGCTCGCCGAGGAGCGGTAGGACAACCTTGTAAACAGGGTTGGGCGAGTTCTGTCTCGGAGGAGGCGAACACTGTTTCGAGGTATTAGCTTGTCCCGCGGAGGCGGGCGGTGAGTTAGTGGGGGAGAGTGAATCAAAAAAGAAATAGAGGGTATAACTGGCTACCAAATTGGGGAGAAAAACTGGGAAAAATCTGAAACAAAAAAGGAAGAAAGTTGCTTGAATTCTTTAGTGGTGAGATGTAAGGCAGCTGAGAATCAGACCTGCATTCAGTGCCTGCAGAACTTCCAGACAACCCTGCGCTTTTTGACCAAGATGTCACATTCACACATTTACTCAAATTGAAGTGCGACAAAAAAATACCCTGGAGCACCACGTGTAACTGAGTCCAGTTTGAGCAGTCAGTAGATGCAGTCCTTGAGGTGTGATGAGACGTATGCCGTATGACGGAAAGAGGAATGTGGTGTAATGGTTTGACGGTTAGGTGTGGGCTCAAATCTTGGATGTCGTGTTGCTGACGTGCTCATTAGTGCTTTTTCTGGAATGGATCCCTGAGTATGGTGAGCATGATAAGGACAGAAATCAGTGGATAAACGTAATGGATAAGGACATTTCAAATACAATCACATTCTAATACACATGGATGTACACCATACTACTGTATATACATTTGATCAAAAATGTACATAGTATATCAGTTTTTCCCCCCATTTTTCTCCCAATTTAGTGGCCAATTATACCCTCTATTTCTTTCAATTCGCCCTCCCCCTGTTACTACGGGGCAAACTAATTCCCTGAGGCCAGCGATGATCCGCCTCCTCCAAGACGGAACTCGCCCACCTACCTTCTAACACCACCCTTCCCGCTTCTCATGAGCTCGTGCCGGCTCTTTCTTCCCCCCCGGGGCGGACAGCCAATTGCCGCCCCCTATCAGGGCTCTCGGCCAGGGCCGGTCTGGCGCTGGTTTCGAACTGCGGTGGCAATAGGCAACTTCCATCCCCAAGCGAATGCTTAAACCGTTACGCTATCCGAGGCCCCCATATACATAGTATTTTAATGTAATATTTATGAAAATTGTTATTAGTGCAGGAAACCTGTTGTTGAACGTGAAATATCAGCAATGATACTGTACATATCAGTCACTGGTGATATTTCATATGGATGCACGTTAAGATGAGTAACAGATAGGTAATGGTGAAACAATTATTTCAACAGAATTTCATAGAACCTAATGCATGAATGAGAGCTGAAACTCCATCGGTGTAAGCTGATGGGCAGACTCCAGGCCCACGGCTGAGAGAACGCTGTTTATTTGCATGGCTAGAGAAGAAAAAAACCTTTTGAGATGAAGCGTTTGACAAATAACAGGCCATTCATCAGGCATGCTGAAGGGAAGGAAGCAAGCAGTTAAGTGAAATGTGTTTATGTTAAAATCACTTACACCAAATTAAATATACCACTTTTATTTGGGTTTTTTAGAATTGAGATATGGATTGTGCTCTCATTCTCTTCTGACTGAAAGGAGTAAATCACAATTTTGGTCAAAATACATGCACTGAAAAATGTAAAATAGAAAGAATATAATGGTCAGGTCCAGAATTATTGGCACCCTTGATGAAAATGAGCAAAAAACACTGTAGAAAATAATTACTGAGATGTACTGTAGTCTTCCAACATGTGGAAATATTTTAATTTGTTAATGAGCCAATGGAATCAAAAATTTGAGTACACCTTCCATCTGGATTACGTCTAATCGGGCACTCCTTCATTCTTTAGCAAGATAACAACTCGAAACACACCTTGAAGTTGTGCCTGGTGAAGGAGGAACATGAAGGACAACTCAAACTAATGACCTGGCCTGCCCAGTGCTCAGAACTCAATCCCATAGAATTTGTATGGGAATAACTGGACAGAAGAGTCAAAGCAAAGCAACACACAAGTGTCTCTGGGAATTGCTGCAGGAGAGCTGGGAAGACATGTCGGGTGATTTCCTGCTGAAACGTAATAAGCAAATGGCCTGTGTTTGTGAGGCTGTTATCACGGCCAAGGGTGGCTATTTTGAGGAATCCAAGATTACATTTCCAATAAAAATTTCTTGAACTTTGTTTTGATGTTCCTTTTTCTTATTGGTACATGTATTTTTTGTCATTTTCATCTATTTACAGAAACATATACGGTGTAAAACATTGTCAATTATGAGATAAACCTAGTTTCCAGCAGGTGTACTCAAACCTTTGACTGGTAATGTACATTTCTTCCTCCCAAAAAAGGTTTATTATTGGCACCACTGTTTCAGCCAGCCTCCCCTAGCAAGGATAACAGCACTGAGCCCATTTCTATAATAAGGTTGGAGAACACATTTGGAGGGATCTTGGACCATTCCTCCATGCATAACATTTAAAATATCTTGATATCCTTTTGCACTTATGGACTGCCCTCTTCAATTCAGACCACGTTTTTGATAGGGTATAAATCAGGAAACTGAGATGGCCATTGCAAAACATTAATTTTGTTTTCACTGAAATATTTCTGTGTTGATTTTGAGGTATGTTTGGGGGTCATTGTCTTGTTGGAAGGTCCACCAACGGACAAGTCTCAGCTTCCTGGTAGAGGCAACCAGGGTTTCGGCTAGAATGTCCTGGAATTCATTATGCCATTAATCTTAACATCAGCCCCTGGACCGCTGGCAGCAAACCAGTCCCAAAGCATCAATGATCCACCACCATATGTGACGGTAGATATGAGCCGGGTTCTACTTGTATGCATCCCTCTTTTGACACCAAACATGCTGATGGTGTACATTGCCAAAAAGTGCAGATTGTCAAAGTTTTTGGTCTTTTCTGATCTTAGCACCCAGTTCCAGTCATAGTTCCAATGATGTTTGACAAACTCCAGAAGCTTGAGTTTGTTGGTTGATCTCAGTAAGGGCTTTCTTCGTGCAACGTGGTGGCATCATATGGTTGATTTTGAGACTTTGTGACCCCAAGGTTAAAGTCTATAGTTCGAGAACTGTGGTCCTTGGGTTCTTCTTGGCCTCCCTCACCATCTTCCTCACTGTGCGTGGGGACAACATGCACTTGCGTCCTCTTCCTGGCAAGTTTGCAACTGTTCCAGATGTTTGAAACTTTTAAATTATTGCCCTAACAGTCATTAGTGGTATGTTTAACCATTTATGTGTTTTTTAGACACCATTACCTGACTTGTGTAGGTCAGCAACCATCTGTCACTTTTGATTTGGCAGTTCTTTGGCTTTCCCCATGGTGATGGATGACAAAGGGATTTTATATGTGTGTTACCTCAATTTTATACCCTAGTGAAACAGGAAGTGTTGGAAGGCCACAATACAGTTCCATAACACTGAGATAAGTCGAATTTTATCACAGATTTCACTTTGTTTGGTCTTATTTAAAATAATCTTCACGGGTGCCAATCATTTTGGCACCTACGTTTTCCAGAAAAAATAGTATTACTCAAAAAAAAGAAGAAAAAAAAGAATAATTGTATCAGAATAAAATAATATAGTTTTCTCATATGTTTGAGCATAAAATATAGCTCATTATCTGTGTCCTTTATTTTATACAGCCTTTTTTGCTCAATTTCGTCAAGGGTGCCAAACATTCTGGACCTGGCTGTATCTGTTATGTCAGTTAATGTGTAAGAACATGACAACGCATCTATTTGTACCTCATCCTCCCTCCATTTGTTTGCACATGCTCTGTCCTGACTTTCACTGTTGGTCTTCAACACTGCAGGGGCCTCTTCTTACCAAGAAAATTAGAACAGTTGTAAGCATTAGGAACAATGCGGCTAAAATGTTATGCTAGTCACCACGTTGCAGTAAGGCTATCGTTGGTGTGCCTGTGGCATTGTGACAGTATAAGGGACACTGGCCTGGACATACGTGATGTTGTCATACTGTTTAAATGTTTTGCTATGGTTGGTGCTCAATATTAGAGATATGCATCATGGACAGGTACAGTACAACACTGCCACAACGTTGTAGCAGCATTACAGATTCCTGTAATTGTACAAATGCAAAATTTGTTAGTGACTATAATCAATCAATAAATCGTTGTTTTTGTATAGCACCGTTTACAAGCAAGTTGTCACAAAGCTCAAAGACCATATAAAGACCAAACTCTCTCTTTCCTGATCTGGTATGTATGGTACTGTACAGTCGTTGTGTGTTTAATTGTATCTCTGACAGCCAGTGAAGGGAGAAAATGGGCTATGGGAAAGAGTGCTTGGGTCTCATTCGTACTAGGTACTGTATGTATGTGTGTGTATATATATATATATATAATAATTTTAAATAATTGTATTATGCCTGACCTTCTGCACATTCATTGTCTTTACTGTATTACTTAAGTTACATTCAATACATTCCTCATATTTCAATTACATTTTGGAATGTACCGCTATATTGATACACTGTATGTTTGCTCCAAGAAAAACTTACTTTCAATCAAAATTGTGATGACTAACACACATTTGCAGCAGACAAAACTGTGAGAAACCATCATTGAGTAATACCGTGGGATGCAAGTGCTGGACTGACAATAGAGAAAATAAAACTACCCTCTACAAAATTGTACATGTCCTTCAACACTAATAGAATCTCCTTCTAGTTCAGCCATCTGCAGCAGGGCCAGCCCAGTTCC
This sequence comes from Aldrovandia affinis, assembly GCA_029706075.1. Classification (NCBI taxonomy): domain Eukaryota; kingdom Metazoa; phylum Chordata; class Actinopteri; order Notacanthiformes; family Halosauridae; genus Aldrovandia; species Aldrovandia affinis. The sequence continues at coordinate 4,966,228 of JAINUG010000016.1, forward strand.
TGAATATCGGTGCCTGTAGGCCCAACTGACTGAGCCAGGCTTGGTGCAATAACAAACCTTACTGGGTCCTCTAAATTCACAGGTTAGGAAAACCTCCTCGCTCTTTAAGAACAAATGACTTTTGCATCAGTCAGGGTAGCTTCTAAATGTGCTTTGGACAACAATGTTCATCTTCCACACCAGTATGGAAGGCTATTATGACAGTTTGCCTTTCAATTTGCGTGCCCTTCCCTTTCTCGACTTCATGTATGTTCGCGGGGGGCTTCTTAGCTATGCCCGTGAGCAGTGCTGGACAATAACAAAGTACATTTACTTGACTTAAGTTCATTACTGTACTTAAGTACATTTTTCAAGTATCTGTCCTTACTTAAGTATTTCCATCTTTACTTTTGTTTTTACTTTCACTCCCCTACATTTCAAAGGCAAATGGGGTTACATTTCTTAGAAAGATGCAATGCGTTTTGTAAACCCAAAACATTGTTAAATGTATACAATTAAAATGTAAAATTTAGAATTTAGCTTCTATTGAGGATATTGATAATCTGCATCTTACCAGGAAATGGGCGGACCATCTGAGCAGTCCTGAGCCTTTCCTCCTTCATTTTCTTTCTTGCATCTTTTGAAGCTTTCCAGTTTATTAAGAACTGTCTGGACAACTCGTTAATTTCCTTTCCATCAAGATCCACTTAAAAACAGGATACATGCAAGTATAATTAGCATAAATATTTCACCACTAAATAAAATATTACCAAGTATATATATCGTTGCAAATTCAATCCACTTTGAACTTAACTTTGAGCAAGGAAGTTGAGCAGGTGTTATGTGTTTTTGTTTCTTAATTTGTTTTCACTAATTTTGTTAATTAATTATGCTGTGAAAATTATATAAAAAAGTATAATTTGCTGAAATTCATTACTCAAAATGAAGGATAATGCATATTGTGACTAAACTTGAAACTGGGCCTTTGTTATGAATAACCTTTATCAATCCAGTTAAAGTCCTCGTATAGCCCATTTTTTAACCCCAGAGTGAAGTTATAGAATTACATAATTTATACAAATCTGGATTTTTACTTGATTAATTGCCAAGAGTGTGGCCATAAATTAAAAACATATTAATTTACCTTACAAAACTGCTCTGTTTTCATTTGGGGTTTTTTCTCACAAAGATTGGCTTACCCAGGGGGTTAAATCAAGAGCTAATACATTCACAAGACTCAGAATTAGTCCAGTCACAATGTATACACTATTTCCAAACTCATTCACCCAGCATTCACCATACAAATTCAAAATATTTGGCAACTTAAAATGCTAGACTTAAATGTTAGATTTAAATTTTAGAACTAGACTTTACAATATAGTTCACAAATCACAAGACTTATATTTTCAAGCATGTTTGATTACTGTCTATAATTTGGGAAGAAAACCATGTTGAGAACATCTAGTTAAATTTGAAGTTTCAGGGACATTTTTGGAGACTGAATAATATTTTCAAAATGTGTTGCAAGATTAAAAGTGCTGCAAGATTACAAGTTATTAAAATTCCATATTTAAACGGCATATGCGAAATTAAGAAGACGTGCCACAATCTGGGTCATAGAATGTTACATTGTGACTTTCCAATTGAACAGGTTTTCAAAAGCATCTGCAAAAATGGAACCAAATTCCATTCTGATTTGAACCTAAGCCAGTGTTATTTAATTACACTTCTCAAAGGAGAATGACTAAACATTCCGACCAAGCTAACTTGTACACAGGAAACGTTGGTGACTCCAGGAGGAGTTCTGCGGCTCTCACCCAGTCTCTTGCACACAGTTATTAGTCTGTCCCTGTATTTGGGTTTGTGACAGGCAGGATTTCCACTCAAATCCATTCGACACAGCTGAGGCCACTGGCTGCACACCACCTCCAACTCCTGAAATCACAGGAGGGACACATTCCGTGTTACTGTTACCTCAAGACCTATCACTGAAAACACAGACGGAGCAGTGTGATGAACGCATTTTCAAGGTGATATTTGGGAGTTCTCACAAAAAAAGTTGACTTTTTAAGGAATAAGCATCTCTAAAGATACAAAACTCTCTTGCATACATTGCAGCAGGTAAAGGTCAAATCTGCTTGGAAGGAACCTTTGAAAACCTAGAGGTAAATAACTTTTTTTAAATGGGGTGAATACACGAAAAACAGCCCACTATAAACAAACAAAAAAGTAACAATGCAGAGAGAGAAAGAATAAGTGCGTAAACAGGACATCAGCTTGTTTTAATAAACACTGTCCCCCCCTCGCCCCCTCCCCATATCATGTAACCAACGAGTTCCCCAAGTGGCTGTCCTTGAGTGCGTTGCCCACAGTGTATGTTTATCTAAAGGCACATTAATCCAGGGTGGAAATATGATTACTCTGTGGACACGCTCTGATTGTTCATTGCCTTCCTGTCTCAGCCAAAGTGCTTCCACTTTTCAGCCCGTGCGTAATCAGTTCTAAGGGGACCCCTCTCCGCGCCGTGCTCTCAGGCTTTGATAAATGATCGTGTCAGGCCCGTCACTCAGAGAGGCTCGCCGCGAACTGCCCAGCGCCAAATTACGCCCCGCATGCGAGCACCGCGGCGGGCCCTGGCTGGGCCGGCCTAATGATGGCCAGTTATGAACCTGCATTTGACCAGCGCTTCGATCTCCCGTCCGCGCGATCCTGCCCGCTTCGCTAACTGGCTCTGCAGATACCCATTTGTCACCCAGCTGACTGCCTGTCATAATCTATTTTAAAAATCCATAATGCTTCCTCTGGATTCCGACCAAATTGCGAGATGGAGGGATTGATCCTCGGGGTGCTGTCTTCGCCCGATCAATAATGGCCAAGGGGTTGTATAAATTAAAGGCGTTATCTTCTAAACGTGAAAGGCTTCCTTGACACATGTATAGCAATTACCTGCAGCAGGCTGCTGAGAGGAATATCATTTGTATTGTGTGTCAAAGTGACCCAGCTCCGTGGGTTGACTAGCAGACTCCATTGTGCGTGACATTTGGAGTGGACGGTTTCTTTTTGCTTTTTACTCCAACTTCAGACTTCTTGTCTCATAAATAAATTCACAAAACAGGCATAATTTCACTTCCTTAGAATAGTTAAAGAGTGTACGGCAAGTTGTTTGTAAAGGTTTGCACTACACGGGGGAAACTATCTTTGCAGCCGAACGAATCTCCCATTAAAAGCTGTAATTGTAGCAGTGTTGCATGAGTAACCCTGAGGAAAAGAGTCCCGCTACAGCAGAAGAAAACTTGTGCTTGTTTAAGCTGTCAGCGACGCCGATCCCCTGGGGAAGGCGTGCTGATTTGTTGAATAATTCGGACCCTGTGTGAGTACAGAGACAAGGAAATCTCCACAGGATTTGCAGGATTTGGTTCTCTAGCACCCCACTCTCCATATCATTTCACACATCATTGGAGAATGCATCTTTATTGTGTTAAAGTCCTCTGATTACACAGCTTAATAGGACGTGTTGAGTTTAACCTGTTATGCCATGAATATGTGCTCTAAAGCATGTTTGGAGGCTTTTTTCAAGATGTGCTAACTTGTGTGTACCCGCATTTTCGGGTGAGTACAAAATTCTAGTGTATTCTAAAACTTTAGAGCTGGAAAAGACAGCCTAATTAATTTCTTTCCTAATTCTAATGAATTGAAACTTCAAATAATTAATTGGGTTTTTTACCTGCATGTCCTGAAGTTGGTTATTAGTAGCAAAAAAATGCGTGAGACTCCTGAGAATGACCAGGTCCCTAATTTCATCAATGTTGTTGTTGCTGATGTTTAAAACACATAACGACTCCTGAAAAGACAAGAATAAAATGTTATACAGTGTATAAAATAAACAAACTGTGATAAGAAAAAATGGGAATTGAGGGACGTGTTACGTAAAACACAAGGACATTGACACAACCGAATGATAAATCTTTCAGATGACTATTATGGGCAAAAAATTATGTGACTATTAAGTTACAGCTACTGCCTTAAAACAGTATTTATGCGTGTTTATTCATTTCTGCAGCTAAAATTTGTGAACGCATTACAAAAAGTACTAGGTCTATCTGTGGCAAAGTTTCTTCAACAATCGAGGGAGACAAAATCTAGCAAATTTTCACTTTGTTTACCTAAGGAAGTGACCAGTAAACGACTAGAGAGACTAATTCTCCTTGATGTGGCACTTAAGTAGAAACAGAGCCTACTTAAATCACTTGCCTCCTTTAAATCTAAACATTAACAATACTCAGCTGAAACAAACACAATACTCCTGGTGTGTGCAATACCCTTTACGGAGGAGGAAACATGTGTAAAAAAACTACGCGCGTCCACATCAGCCGGGTGAGACGATAAAACTGCCAATATTATCATGGGAGATTGATGAAGCCGCTGCAAAAAACAGACGCTTCTGTTTCCCCGACGCGACGCGTGCCGAAAATGATCCTTAACCTCGCGGCTCAACCCCGGCGCGCCAATTTGACAGTGATTTGTCCGTCGCCGAGGGCCTCACAGAGAGGGAGAGGAGGGTCCTGGGATCGAAGAGCAGTTTCTCTCCCTGGGGGAGCTTCTGGCCCTCCAGGTGCAGCTCCTTCAGTTCCCTCAGCCTCTCCAGGCCCTCCACCACCATGATGCTGTTGCCCCCGAGATACCTGAGACACACAGCACAAGCGCAACTCAGCACCCCCCAGAGCCAATCCCCCCGCGTCGACACCGTTTAAACACACCAGCACCAGGTCAATTTTCGCACCAGGGGAGCCCTCCTCCCGCTGTGAAGCTGGGTGCGTCTAAACTTATCGGATGGTGCACCGCGACAACCTCATACTCACAACGTGCAAAGTTTCCGCGCAGCGGAAAGGTTCTCTATTTGAGTGATGTCGTTGTTCTGCATGTAGAGGTGTGTGAGGTTGGAGGCGTAGTTCAGGTTGCATATCTGCTTTATCTGATTGTCGTAAAGGTAAACGACGCTGAGGTTTCTGCACGCAGAAAGGTCACCCTGCAAGAAACACATATTTGTGCAGAGAGCACAGGATAAAAATGTGTACAGTAGGCAGGTGAACAACAAAAGAGATACTATATCCCAATTTTCAAATGTGAAGTTTTATTATGGACTAATTATTATTATTAATTATGGACTGCCTGAAAATTATTATGAATGACGACAAAACATATCTGAAATGTGTAGCATTAATTTGTGTTACTTACAATATCTTCAATGTTCCTGTTGGAGAAATTGAGGTGAGTGACTTTCTTGAGATACTGGGCGAGTGAACCGTTTCCTTTGTTTTTTAAACAAGAGCTGGATTTGGCGATCAGATCCACAGTCAGCCGGACCATGGTGACCAGTCAGAGAAGAATGCTTCAAAGTAAGGAATCGCTTTCGCTTCTGAAAATGAAAAAGTTTGAGAGAGGATCAGAAATAACTGCAAAGAACAATACACATGGTAATAGAAATATTCTTGAGGACAACTGGAGAGATTATACCTAATAAATAGCAGAATTAAACTATTAAAAATGTTATGAGCCAATTAAAAGGACAAAGCAAATATATCTGCAGGGAAAATACATTGATTTCTTTTAAATGCAATGAAAGAAAACAAAAAACAGTACAAAAAGGATCACATTCACACACTCCTGTCAAATACAACAGAGACAATACTGAAATCATTTAGTTAATATATGCCATTTAGCAGACGCTTTTATCCCAAGCAACTTACAGTAGTGAATGCATACATTTTTCAGTAGATGTGGGCCCAATGGGAATCAAACCCACAACCTAAGCACTGTCAGCGCCATGCTCTACCTCCTGACCCACACAGAACCACTTAGAACCACTAAGTTAGTTGTCATTCTTATTATCTTAGTAGCCTAAATAATAAAAAGGGGTACAAAAGGGCAAAGGTAAAATGCACATTAACTTGAGGGAGGTCACCAATTTGTGTTAAGGAGTTTAACATGCAGACTATTTCCAAAGACGCCCCGGAGTAAGACCTCCATTATTCTAACACCCCAGAGAGCCGTATATTAGCCTGACCCCTAGACACCTCAATATGCATGTGCTTTTATCATGAAAATATCTCTTTGAACACGGCGACCTCATTACCGCAACAAACTATGACCTCTGTGCTCAAGGCATTCACTCGAAACATTCAGGCGACACGTGGAGATCCTAATTCATGCTCCTAGGAAGCTCTGAATGTTCTGCAGTCACAAGGTTGTGAGAGAGAGAGAGGCACCATGATCGTGTGACAGAAGATATTTTTTTCCACACTTGATTTCAGGGCATTGGCCAGAGAAGCAAAGGCCAAGAGCTTCCGATCAATTGAATTAGGCTCTCTGTGGGGCAGAGGCTCAGTACAGCCTATGTGACTGGAAAGCAGTTATTCACATTGAAAAGAAAACTAGTGCATTGGCATTAGGATAAATATAATGAGTGTGTTCTTGAATTATAAGGTTTCACTTTTTCTTTATGACACAACACCCCATGATTAAAATTACCAAATGACAAAATTAAGTTGGGTAATTACTTTTCTTTTGTAAATTTTAAAGACAATTGATCGGTAAACCAAACTGGTACTGATACGTTGGGTGGCTAGGCAATGGAGCAAGCGGCAGGTTATAGGAGTTCATGTAAAAGCATGTTGACAAACTACCACGATATTAAGTTACAATTTAACTGCTCACCCACGTGGCAATTCATACACCCTCTACTCATAAAAACGAAAACACATTTACCTGATTCTATGCTGAGAAAATTCCTTAAAGCACCACCTGAAAATGTGTAACGTTGGAGAACATTCTCAATACGGTTTAATTTGGATTAAATAATGTCGTTGAAAGATCAGTTAGCTAATGTCAATTGAACGTAGTCTCGATGTTACTTATTTAGCGACAAAATAATTTGCCACAGATAACGTTAGCTGGCTATCACACATGCGTGCATGGTCCGTGCGTACATTTTAATTCATTTAAACTAACGTTAGACTAGTCTAAAGCAAACATTTTATTTAGCGAACTAAATGGCTTACAGGGCATGCACAAGCAGCTTTCTAGCTAACTTAACATGTCTTAGAAATACGGAAGCGTGAAGGGAAAACTAAGTAATGCTAGTTTACTAACAAACTAACACCGTGGTGCTTTAGATAGCTGTAGATGACGATACTGCAGAAACTGGCTGTATCAGGAAGTAGATTAGACAAGATAACTTCGCTAACTTACCCTGGCAAAATTCCCTACCTGTTTGTGTGCCAACCCGTTTTCTTGTTTAGTCAAACACCAAAGACACACTACATTTAGCTAGTCATGTTGATTAAATGTTGATGCTTTTGTTGTGCAACTTACGTTTCTGGGTAGCAAGCTAACGTTAGCTAGCTGGCTATACTTTGTTTTGAAAAAGTCTAGTGGTTGCTATGGATACAGAGGGCTGGGACGCTGAGTCTGTAAGGTATTGCATGAGCATCGAACTTTAGACATAGGCGTTAGAGGAATATATTTTGACAATCTTGTGTTCATTTTTTGTAAAGGTATATTCTGAGGATAAGAGTATTACATTTTAAAACAGTTATGTAGGCCTATGTGAGTTTAATATTCCCTTAACTAGTTTGCGTGTTTATGGAAACATTTTGAATATTGAACATTGTAATTTGAGACAAACTTATTGTGTGGTGCGAAATTTGTTTTCATGTGCACCTGGTATTCTCAAAATAAACTGCAGAACATCAGATGTTTGGCAAATTGTATATTTTTAAACCCATGTTGCAGTAGATTGTTCAAACAGGAAAATCATTGTAAATGTGTTTTTGGTCTACCTAAGCTTGCGGCTATTAATACTATTGTCACATTCCAAGATGTAGAGTACACTTGGTTGAAGCCAGGGAAAAACTATGATGAATTGATATCATAGTCTCCACTCATTACTCATGGCTGCAGTGTTTCTACAATCCAATGCATTCTTGTCAATGCCTTATTACACAAAACTAGAAAAATAAATATTTTCAAATATGTCGAAAAACGTGAAAAATGACTGGATGAAGGCTGTTTGTGATTATAAAGGATACTGTGCCCTAAAAATTAAGGACATAAATTAATTTCCTTTCCCATACAGTAATGTCATTTCAGCCAAACACTGGCCCAAAGGTAACTGGATCTAGAACAAATATTGGAATTCACAAAGGAAGTGGTAGATGAATTACTTTGGTTTGGCAGAAATTAATTAACTACATTCACTGCATACATTGCTTATTGCTGGAGTCAGCACTGCATGCAAGAAAACAAAACCTTTCTAACAGATTAATTTACTTATCCGATTGAATATAAAGATTCCAATGAATGAACGCCATTGGTCTAACTGATGTATTATTAATATTTTGAAAGTGTCAGACTTCTAAAACAGTAAATGGTTACTAAACTTTGAAGAAAACCCCTCAAAATATACTTATCTGTGTTTGATACATTTATCCACCAATGGTGATATCAGCATCAGTATTTTTATACGGTTATTTTTATTTTGGTCATTAATCCCAAATTGTACTCGTTTCTCATTACCTTTTTTTTATAAACAGTACCTAGCCTACATGTGATTAATACAGACTTCTCTGTTGGGAATGCTTCTTTACTTTACTTTTATAACACTGTTAAATATAAATATACTGACTGGTTAAACCTTCTATCATTGTGCTAAGGTTATAAGATGATGCATCAGATGTTTCTTATTCATTTGGCATTGTGAGTTTTATATTTAAGACCCACTATAGTTTAGTCAGTGGATGGTACCCATAAGCAACAACAAGCATGTTGAAGATACTTTAGTCTCACTGCTTCAGAGTGAATTTGGTCTGGTCGTCAACTGGATGTACTGAAGCAGTAAAACAATCAAGAGAACCAAAATCAACCAAACACGAATTCCATTCAGGGGCTTTCCTTAATAAATTTGATCTCATTGGCAAAACAATTCCACCCCAGCACCATAAAGTATGCATTGTGTATTCATTCTCTCCCTTTACTAATATTCTGTCTATTGCCACTGCAAAGCAACATATGTGCCTTTTCATTGTGCTACAATAGTGGCTACAATTGTGTATGTAGCAGGGAGTATACAATACTGTTAAATGCAGACAGAATTATTTAAATAATAGCAACAGTCATGTCATTCAAAACAGCTCCCGCTTGCCTTAGCACCCATGGCTTTAAAATATGAAACCATATTGTATATATCTTGGCTAGCCCATTTCTTCCAAGGTTTCAGTGAATTTAGGTTCACTGAAGGTCTCATTTTATTTGATTTAAAATGCACTTATTTGTTTAATAAAGGCAATTGACTCAGATAGTGAGCAAATTCAGAACAGAAACAAATGGATGGATTTCCATGCCTTCAGTTATCAAGCAGACAATAAGATGGTTGGCCCTACAACACCAACACAATAAAGGTCTAAATAAGGCTACTGGTAAATGTCTAACCCACGGCATGTCCCGCTTCCTAGCTCAGACAGACCCCACAGACATTTACACGCTGTAATCCGATATCATATTTATCAAGTTCAGCATGTTGAGTAGAGCGTTGCTTCGTTTTCCTGCCACGGCCACATTACTTTCAGCAATAATGCGTATCACTCCTTATGATAACACACCGGGTCATGGAGCTATTGGTTTTGCGAGTCGCTGCAGTGACCCATGCGCTGTTATATAACGTCAAAGCACGGATTTCCAGAGACAGGGTGACTCGACTCCCGTTTATGCATGCAGAACACTTGGCAGGGAGGAAGTGTAGCGCTGACTTAAAAAAAGAAGAAAATTCTTCACCGCTTCCCTCCAGGGCACTGAGCGCATTTCAACCAGTCACTACCACGCTTGTTGAGATTATTCTGAAATCCAAAGTAAACACTAATGCTACCAAATATCTTAAACCCTCTGCTGCTCGTTTGTTCCACAGGCCCGGGGTCTAAAAGGTGCCTGGTGATAAATAGTCATTCATCATTGGCCGTACTTATCGCTGCGCTCTGTACTCCCTGCTCCTTCTCTATTAGTATTAAAGTGCCTTCATTTATTATTTCAATACATCTCCTTTGAATTTCCTTAATGAAGTGGAATTCCATGGTAATTTTAGGAGCGCTGTTATAATGGGAAGCATTCCTTATATTTGATTTGTAAACTATGCAAATGCTCACGTGGTTATGTAAAATACTACATTTTATTGCATGCTTGACTCAATGTTAGTCTTCATTAATATATATTTTGAAATTATTTTTCAAAAAAGTTGTTAGTCAAGCATAGAAATAATCATCTGGTGGTGATCATGACCCTCAAATTTTAATCAAACACGGAACATTTACATTAAGTAGAGAGAGTAATTATAGGACACTAGTTATAATGAGATTCATTCTCTTTAAATGATCAGGCACAAATCACATATGCTGAGGTCAAATTCATTTTTGGAACTGATCAAGATTTTTATAGAGACATCAGCAGTCACAATTTCGCACAATCGGTATTCCCCTAACAAACCGCTGGTATTGACAGCCCACGGGGGTTGTCCCACGAGTACAGGCTATTGGCATTTCCTTTATCCTTTCATCATGAACCCGCCTCACTTGAATCTTATGAAAAATAGTCGCAAGTAGAAATATGAAAGAAATCCATTACTAGGGAACAGGCTACTAGGTCATTTCCCATGCCGAACACTTTTGATCTGTTTGATTGTAAAATGTCATTTATGCACAATAAAAATGTTGACATTTACACTGGAATACATTGGTACATAGTGATAGATCAAACAACAATATATCTATCTGATATAACAAAATAAGAGTTAGAGAGCACTTCACAGGGTGTATTATGGAGAAACAGGGAGATAAAAACAAATATAGTTTAACATGAAATGGATGGAGACACAAATGCAAAAGTGCAAACAATCACTTAACTTTATAAAGTAGCACATTCTAATGTACTACATTAACAACAGTCAAAGTTCCAAAAAGTGGTTTTGAGTGCTGCAAATTACAGCCAGCTGGTTATTTGATGATTTTCCTATAAGTCAAAACATAAGAGGACCAGATGCCTCTTTTATGGGCTTCCGTGAAACTTTTGAAATATTTAATGCAGCCTGTGCTTCAAATGATTAAATTATAATACATTTCTTATGTCAAACAACTCATATAGAATCCTCATATTTGCTTATGTAGATGTAATTCAGTCTTTACGTTGAAATAAAGCACTGGCAAAATCACTCCAATCCATTTTCCATCTCCATATTAGATGAAGACCTACAACTGTCCAGGAATTACTTGTCCGAATTCCTTACTGTAAAAAGAGCACGGCCAAAAAAATACCTACATAGTCTTCACCATTCTGTTGGATGTTTAAAAAAATCATTATGCGGTGCCAGCGTGTAAGAAAACGCAGGCTCGTTCGGCGTCCAGCGCGATAAAGAACAGACGCGAGAGCTGAATGGAGTCCAGTGTGCGCGGCTCCCGTTTCTGTACTGCATCATCGACACGCCGCCGCTTCAGGAATCAGAGTCCTGAAGGATTGTGTACCAAATAAAGACAACCTGCCGCGAGCCTTCTCCACGGAGGAGTTACGTACACGCCAGCCTCTGTTTACCTTTGAGCCAATGCAGTGACTGAGTTTGTTATTCCATTATGTAATGCTATGACTGGCCAAAATTTAAATGACCGGTTTGAGGGTTTTGTTGCGGGTAAATGTGACCATGGTCTTTGTTAAATGGCTTATGTTGTGGTGTGGGAGTCTATGTGCGGAGAACAGTCTAGCCACGGCCAAATAATCAAGGGGGGGTTGAGAATGTCAGAGTGCAGAATCATATTTAACCCAGAGAAAAAAACTATTTAAAAAAAGAAACAAAAATTGTGGGGGTGATGCATGCATTTAAGCACCATTCATCCATCCATTTAAATGACCCAGTCTTAATTCTCCATAACTAATTTCAGCATGTCCTTAAACTTTCTTTTTTTGTTTATTTCAGCTTTAAATAAGATGAAAGGTGGTGTAAAAAAATTATGCCTTAAACCTGTTTTGACAGCTTTCATATATTTAGGGCCCATTTGAATAAGATTTAAATCTTAGTCTGATGAAAATTATAGTACAACACTTTACATTAGATGAAAGACCATAATTTGCCTGTATTTTTGTTCGTAGGTAACAAGACTTCTTAAAATAGGTTTCATGCTCTTGGAATTTTCCACTTGTATCACATTTCTCTCTATAATTTATTCCTTAATCTGACTGCTTGAAATGCAGCTTCCTCTTCTACAAAAAAATAAAATAAATATAATAAACTAAAAACATTACAAACCATTTTTTAGAGTTTGGGGAGAAAAATTATAGGTATTTTAACAAGGTGGTGTTATTTATAGGAAATATATGGCACTGCAAACTGTGTACTTATTACATGTCCAAAAATTGTTTGTTCTGATGAAGACCCAAGGGTCAAAACGTTAACCAACCCGCATGGTTAAATAAATGATTACACTTTATTTATCTAATAAATGCGCAAGTCTCATTCTTTAAATTCTTACATGCCACTTTGGCTCGACACCTTATACTAAGAATATTTAGCAGTGTGTACATCTTTCGTGTTACTGCATGATATAAACCAAACTTCAAAACCCACCAATGAAGCACTAATGGGTACCATTTGAGGTTTCGCCAACAGCGTTTCAACATATTACATTTACATTTTAAGCATTTAGCAGACGCTCTTATCCAGAGCGACTTACAAGAGGTTTCAACAGCTAGAAACACTTGCAATTGGTTAAAAGGTACAGACTACACAGTGCTCTCCCATTCTTATACTGGCAATTTGTCCAAGCAATGGATAATGATCAAGAACTGCTTTACACAGAATCGGCAGCTGAGGAGAATCAAATGACATTGGATAAATGTGAATCTTATGAGGACAGGTTCATTTGAATTGTGGGAAAAGTTTAACAGTTTTGAGCTGAGTTACATTAATCCCTGCTTATCCTGGTGAGTAGCGCTGCTTTGTGGTGTATGCTGTTCACAAGAGACACTCCAAATGGCCCAATATGATACAGTGTATACACAGTACTGTATGCAGAGTATACAAATGACATCTAACCGTATACATTTAACCAGTCAAAAATTCAAACACACACAAACACTGTCATACAGTTTTATTTCTGCTAAGGAGTACATGTTTATTGAAATCATGAACGACTGCCAAGAGTCATTGAAAAGCTAAGCCTAAACAGATTTTGAAACAGGACCTCAAAGTTGAACAAAACAAGGACAAAGACAACAATCAGTTCTTCAAGCATGGGGATTTAAAAAAATAATCAAATTGCTTCCAAATTCCTATTTCCCTGCAGGGTTCTGACAGCTGTGTTGATTTGACTGAAGTGTTCTTGAGACGTTCTAGGTCTTCTATGACTTCATACATCAAGCCAAGGATTGCTTCGGTTGTCTTGCAGCTGAAACAATTAGAAAACATCTAGTGTTCAAAACAATGGAGGAACAAACAAAAACTGAAACTAGAAATCCTTGGGTTACAGGAAAAACAGGGGGACAGATAAAACAGTGCCATGTCAGAATGTGCTTTCCAGAGAGACACTGCCATGCTCAAATCATCAGTAACAAACTGGGTAAAACCCCTCTGCCCACATAGACAACCAATGCTTGACCTCATGCAACCTAATGTAGTTAGGTAGGCCAGAGAACATGAAGGACCTGCTATTAAGCAATTGTTGCCGATGGATTTTCTTTTACATTTTAAGAAAGCTGCTGGTTTTGAAAACCAATTCAACAATACTGTGTGAGACTGAGGAAAAGGCCAGTACATACCTAGAGTGTGGTCTGTGCTCCACCCTGCTTGGGATTTGTTTGAAAATCCACCTCTCCAAAAGAGGACTAGAATTTGATTCGCTCTGCTTTCACACTGGCCCCAGTAATGGCGTTCTGTGTGCAAACGGACGGCCATTTGAAGTCTAATGGCATATGTGAAACTGCACCACGTTGGGGAATATGATCAGTTGTACCCCAGCTCTGAGTCACTCGAATCGCATAGCCCCCCTATGCTGACTTTTCTTTTTTTCGTGAACATTCTTTCATCGACATTTTTCTCTCCAATTTGGAATGCCCAATCGCATTTGTAGTTTTGTCCCACATCTGTTGTCAATTCGGACTGCAGTGCAGTCAGCTGCTGCATCTTTTCACCCTGCAATCCACACTGCACTACACTACACTACACTAGCTGAGCTGTGTAGTTACTAAGCTACTGCACCGGAGGACTGTGCAACTGACAGCACTGGCACAGGTGAACAGGCCAGGGGAGTTGCTATTAAGCCATTACTGCCGACTGAAACCCTACCTCCCTGGGTCATGCTATGGCCAATTATGCATCGTCCTGCGGGACTCCCAGCCAAAGTCAGCACTGGCATGGCCTGGATTTGATCCTAACCATGGAGTACATCACTGCGCTATGCATCAGTGCCTCAACTGCCACTCGGGATGCCCCATGCAGAATTTCTCATCTGTCATTTAAGGTTAATCCTGCTTCATTCATACGCTGTCAAAGGATCGGTACCATTGTCCACTAAAGGAGAGTGACTGATGCTCTTTCGTGTGGGGACGTGTCTGGGTAAGTTGGGCTGTTCCCGACTGTTCCTGTGGCCTTTAACGTACAAGTCTTTTTTTTGGGGGGGGGTTGCTTTACCTGTCTTGATAAATTTGTCTTCAGACTTCCTGTCATGAGTATCCAAGCCGAGCATGAAGCTCCCCCTCCCCAGCCAAGCTTTTGACTGCTCCAGTTTCTTGGACAGGTCCTGTCCCGCTGAGTTCTGTGGGGCACAGGGGAACACGTTCGGCCCATTAGACTACCCGCTCCATACGCCTTAATAACATTACATCCCCAAAAATGTTTTCCATTATTGACACTTACAAGGCCATTTTAAACTGCCAAACAAAGAAATCAATGACAAATCTGACTTGCTTGTTTAAAACTTGAATAATTAGCAAAAAAGAAAAACTGCAAAGAAATCCCCACAATGTTTACAAAAGGCGAGGCAATGCATTCTGTGGACTCACAGGTAATAATGACACAATGCAATTGGTGACTGACTGCTGTGACACTACAATAATTGGCAATGTTTTCCACCAATGAAACAGCCTGTTCTAGATAAATAGTCAATTTGTCTTCATGCAAACAGATGCCGCGCTGTTTGGATAGTCTGACACCTTTAGAAATGGCAAACCACAAGACTTTACGTTCTCCAAAAGGCAACTCATCCGTGATGACCCAAAGCTATATCTGCATCTCTCACTCTCATAACATGAGGTTCTTTTGTTTAGGGTAAACAACACGTCAAGATTTACACCCTTCAGGACTCTTACAAAAAAAGTGACCTGACACATACTTTACTAAGCTACATGCCTTTAGACTGCAGCTAGAATGACAACATACTGTACAGCATGAATTTAAATAGCCATTTCAATACCTTGTCAGAGAAGTGTCTTAATTACCTCATCAATATAAGCCGCAAAACCAAAGTTAAATACATTCACATGAAAGTGAAAGTAAGTAAGTAGTAATCAAATTTGAGATATATGGACCACATATGTCCCTGCAGCTAATACTACATTGATCCAATGAGAATGCTTACTTTGCATTTCAAAACCCATTCTGAGGACATGTTAGTACTTACTGTCAAGAGACTTGGGGAGATGAGTGTTGACCCAATATTTGTTCCAAAGGAGCTCAAGCAATTTGTGGTCAAGGGAGGATGTAGAGTAAGTTACACCGAAGGCTTAATACCTGTACAAAAACAAGCAATTCAGGACACAAGTCTCATACTCAAATAATATCAGCATGGAAAGTACATTAATCCCTACAAGTCCAGTGAAGTTACACTCAATATATAAAGCGGAAATGCCATTGACTGAATAGTACTACTACTACTAATAATAATAATATAGATTCAAATTGTGTTTTTGATCATCAGCACACAAATCACAAATGTTCGGATTCTCAAATGTTGATTCTCTTGTGGGGTTTTTCCCGAATGCAAATTTTGATTTGTAAAAAAGAATTAGCAACATGAGTAAAAATCTTACCAAACGAAAAAAAGAAGAAAAAAAACCCTGATTCACAGAACCTTAAATGGAAAAAGGAACGTGGCTACGATGTTTCATTGGAGAACAACAGACCCAGTTCTGGGCTAGAGAGATACTTTGAGGTGTGAACTTGTAATCGCAAACATCAAAAATTATCTTTAGACACTCGCTCCATGGTAATAATTTTTTTTTTTAAGCCTGCAATTGACAGAAACCAGAGCATTATATGTGTTGGGGACACAGCATAAGAACTGCACTATGACAAAAAGTACGTTTTCTTTGTGTGACCTCCAAGAAATCAGATTCTGGGGTGGATGTTACTGATGTTTTTCAAGCACGGTAAAATATTTTAGTACCATGAAAGGCTTTGAAACATTATTCATTTTCTCACCACTATATGTTAAATAAAGAAAAAAACAATATTATCATTTCAGTTTTTATTTAACAGGTGTTTATTTAAACATTTGCAATAACATTTTTTCATTTCAATTTCATTTTTTTCTTGAAGGCTTTAAGAATGCCATATGCACAATCAGCTAACTAAATAATCAAAGTAATGTTTGACAAAAATATATATATTCAAATTAAAAAATTGGTCATCATAAAATAATATGAGACAGGCTATAAAACTGATATTCATCAACACCTGTATTGTGAGACACATAAGACAAATTCAAAAAAATGTACATTTCTTGAGGTTATCTAAATAGCTTAGAGTTTGCAATGCACAACACACTGTCTTCCATTTTATTCAGTGGAATAGTCTGGTCTGGTAGTCTGGTGGTTTGTAGCACTTAACAACTGTGACTATCAAACAGAATTTAAGACATAGTGCAAGATGGAAATGTCAAAAAAAGGGGAGAAATTTCAGGCAACAAAGCCAAATGTTTTGTGCATGCCCCACATCGTCTTGCTACTGGAAGTGACCTAACTGGCCTTGGATTGAATAAATCACAGTAAATGTGGCTTAAATGAGAGTTAATATGGTGCAGTATCGCTCGATCTAGACAGCTTCAGAAAGTGAAAAGTTCCATGTGACAGTTGTGTTGAACGAATGCAACCACAGGTCCTGGACAGTATATTTGTTTAAATGTTTCTTATTTAGCTTACTTAATGTAAGTAATCTTGTGATATCATCTGGCAAATTGACGATTCTTACATCATTTTACATTTACATTTTAAGCATTTAGCAGACGCTCTTATCCAGAGCGACTTACAAGATGTGCATTAATACATGGTAGGAACATCAATGTGAAGAACAGAAAATGATCTATTACTATCAAAGGTGGTGAATTTTTATTCGTACCATGATTCATTTGAATGTAAAAGGCTAATGAAGGGATAAAAAAATTACTGGCAAAATAGAATTATTGCCCATAAGTTCCATGAAAATGACATTTATCATCAGTAAAATAAACTGATGAAATGGGATGAATAACAGCATATTACCATGTAAATTGATATATAATTACATGATTTGTAGCAATAAGGCTGCATTTGCATTAAGTCAGTCTCAATCTCTTTGGCAATTGCTTAATGAATTTTCAAATAAATTATGTGGATCGCTTATAGTGGGATGAATTGATCCTACCTTGGGATGTATCCCCCTTACGTTCAGATATGTCCTGAAAGCTCCAAGGTTGATCTGTGAGAAAGAGAAATGTTTAAAGAGGCGAAACATCTTTGCAAATGATATTGGCCACCTTGAGAAAGTGTCAGTCTTCTGTGGCACCGGCATAATTCCAGTGTAAATTCATGTGTTTTCCTGAACATTGGCACAAGAGCAGGAGAGCAAATTAAAGGGGTATGTGATACAGGACATCAACCTCCTGTATATAAAATCATTTCAAACAAAAACATACACCTACACCATGGTATCTTTAAAGACCACCATACAGTGAATTCACACTTCTGAAAGATGCCCAAATCAGATTTTTCAATTTGATCATTTACACATGGACATTAACCAATGGAATTACAAATCAACATGCACACAATTAACTCAACAGAGTGAAACTTTTTTGTCTTCGGGTTGAAATTGGAGTGAACATGTGGTTTGATTTATCGTGTGGCTATACTTATAACCACTGGTACAAATGGTTCTTAACATTGTTGGTTGACTATCTTGAGTGCTGACATCAATCCCTGACAACCAGCAGCCATAGCCAGGTTGATTGTGGTACCAGCCAATTGCATTCTCCAGACACCCCACCTAATAACATACAAAAAGTGATTCAAATCCATCAATATTAGAATGTTGTCCTTCTATTCAAATGTTATATATGGCGTTAAAAATAAGGTAAATTATAACTATCCTAAATAAACAGATAGCACGACACACTTCAGATTAAAAAGGTGACATTAAAAATCTACATTACAGTAAATAGGCTAAGATTATTTAGCCTTAACAAATGTAATGTACTTCTGTGAAATAACGTTTGGACTGTAAATGAATGACGGCTACAGCAGCTACCGGCAAAGAGAAAAAGCAACATCTCCCAACAACAACAACTGCCTAGTCAGACACAAATATAGATGGATAATTAAAACTGGAAGTTGTTCAGGAATAAAGTTAGGTTATTGACCTGTTTGGCATTTCCAATATATGCTGCCATGTATTCGTAGCCTGCCGCCACTGCGTTGACGCGAGTCCCGGTATTGTCCACCGACAAAGCGAAGCGTTATTGTCACGGTCTCCCGGTCCACCGTTCCCAGCGCCTGACTCGTCAGGCTACCACCGGACAACTACATCAACATCTTCAGCGGCGCCAGGGCAGAAATCTTGCAATACCAGTGGTGGCTACAATAAGGATATAAAACAATTATTCCGTTACCTACAGTAGCAACGAGCTAAAAACAAAAACGTGCAACAACAACTAAAAACGTTTTCACCATTTCCTAAACTATTTTGCAATGTTGACACAATATAGGATCTAGTTCCTTGCAAACTTAGGTGGCGGTCTGCTTTTTATATTCTATATGCTTTGGCAACACTAATGGATGTTTTTTCCTCCCAATAATACAGATTGATATTGATAAATGAACGTTATTGCGATTGCCAAATGTCATAGTCTACACATAAGATATAGACCCATTACTAAGTAGCTAGTTAACTTCTATAGAGCTATCAATAACACCAGAAGCATTCACGCAATCATAAACTCACATTAGTCCACAGTTTGGCCGCGAAGATCTCTTGCGATTGTTTTCTTTCATATAGTATTTATAGATTTCTTCAGTGCTCTGAACTTCCTGCATGCGATTAGAAAAGTCTTCTGAGCCATGCAACTCCCTGTCATTTTACTGAATGAAAAGTAGTCCGCAGCTGTGTGACAAAGTACCAACCATACTCTTGCTAGAAAAATTAGTTCAAATGTGGAGGAAAAACACCAAAAAATCTGATTCTTTTGTTGAGTGAAAATGTACGCTACAGTCACCACCAGCAGACTACCCAACTTGCTTGAAAGTTGCAATCCGCTTGACAGGTTTCACCGTAATGACACCGGATTCTGCCATTATTGGCAAAAACCAGCAACAAAACCCCAAACAAAACAAAAATCAATCGATCTGTACAGTTCTGAAGACGTTATCATAAATGCACTTAAGTATTTTAATTGTGAATATTTTTCCGTATTCTTTATATGTAGTATATAATATTTTGTGCCATATTATTCGAGTTAGTTGCAGGCATTTTGCTGAAAGTAAAGTGCGTAGTGATGGGGACATCTGGTGGACAGTTATGGAATTTTTAATTAAATTACTCCACCACTGTATCTATGTGGCAAGTGATAACAAGACAAGACATGTAATTATCATAATTGTAATAATCATCATCAACAGTTTATGATTGTCCATTGCAGGACAAAGGCCAATCACAACTTTTCCCACTATAACTTGTTGGTTCTTAATCTGTTCAATCGTCGCGTGCCAAATTTATCCCGCCATCTGCCACTCAAATTATACTATTAATATTATGATTGCGACCTTCTGTCTATCGATGACCTGCGACTTGGTTTTATATTTTATTTCAGAAGGGAAATCTCTCACAACCGACTCTATACCACGCACAACTCCTATGATGATTTTTGGTTTGTTTTTATGGAACGATGTTGCTTAGCGTCTAGGATCCACTGATCTAAACCACCCGAATAGCCCATCCTGCTCACTGAACACACAATATCTGTCAATCCACATTCATTGCAGATCAGTGAATACCGGCGAAACAAGACTCGCGTATCTTATTCTAGGCAGGTGCTGTACAGAGTCGCTTACCTTAAATTACAGTAAATTAGAGTGTAATTTAGATTAGTTAGACGGAAACTGTGGATGGGATCAACTCACCTTTCGTATATTTCTGTGCAGCGTGAAAGCACAAAAGAAGAGTTTCTCAGTGAGCAGTCAGTAGGTTTATATAGGCTATCATGATAATTAAAACATGGCAACTTGCTAGCTGGCCATAGTTTAGTTGACTACACAGTAGCACCAATCTGTCAAACATCTGTTCGGAACCTCGTATTGCAGTATTTCCCAATCCTGTGAATTGGATTTATGTTCATTTTCATGTCAGGTGAGCGCTCGATTCACTACAAATTGGCCATTAGGCTACATTTGATGGAGCTGTTCGTTAACGTGAACGTAACAGGTATGCGCCCTTAATTAACGTTAGCTATATTTTGCATGTGGGTTTACTTTACTTAATCCCGGAATGAATAACCAACATAGTATAGCTATTGCGACTCCCCAAAACCAGTCAAACCCTGATGTACTATAATTTATTTCATCCGTTACAAATGGCTGCAAGCTGTTCCAAGCGTGATTAGTAATACAAAACCGGTGGGCTAACTGCCTAACGTTAGCTACACGTAGCGCTAGCTAGCTCTGGTTGCTAACAACACAGTGAGTATCACAGCGGCCAGTTGGATTGAATGAACGCCTCCGCATAATTGTAAACGAGTTTCATCTATCCAACGTGTTTTAATAACGATAACATATTGCTAGCGTGCTAGATTAGAAGGTAGCGTTCATTTTAGCTCTGAAAAGAACATACATGAGCATAAAACAGGACATATTTTTTAAAGCAGATTGTTGCTGAAAGTTGGCTAGGTAGCTAGCTGACGTTACTCCCGTAACGTTATGTGTAACGTTAAATCGAAGTTGGCCAGTTTTCTGAATAACCGTTACTGCTGGTTAGCTAGGTATCTAATGGTATCTAGGTAGCCAGAAGACGGCATAACCGTGAAATTGGTTGTTCTTCCAGGAATAACTCAAATGGCTTAATATATGGCTTTTCTGCCAGGCAGTGAACACACGGACGTTAACTTCTCGCTAATTAACGTAATGGATTTATAAAATTAACGTAAACCCTTCACACTAATTTGTTATCGACAAAATTAGACCTTGCTAACGTTCAACGTGTTGGGGTTTTTGGAGTATGGTGAGGGGAAACACTAGATGGCTGGCTGGCTAACATTGAGACGGTTTTACTATACGTTTCATGGCCTAGCTGGCTGTCTATAAATTGTATACAGTGCGGTTGCCTAACAACCAACGTTAAAGAGACAGTGCTCAATTTTAAAACTTCATTTAACGAATAATTCGTGGAGAAATCCAATGTTCACCTTCGCTTTTTGCTCTTGGTTTAGGAACTGGTTGAAAATGGACGAGCTTCGCAGTTTTCAAGAGGAAGAGAGGGGTAAAATGGGCAAAGAAAAAGTCCCATTGCATCAGGATCCACCTTACATGGAAATAAGGGTGTGGTTTATTTTTCACTTTTGTCTGATTTGTTCTGCGTGAGCGCCATTATTAAAGTGATGTAGTTCTTAATGGTTATGATGCTGAATTTGATTAATGTATTGAGGCTGTTAATCTTATTAGTAGTAGAAACAACACTTTTGTTCTGTCATTCATATTTTGTGCCCCTTTGTTTTGTTTATTAGTTCTTTTGTGTGCTTTAGAAGATATTGCCTTTTCATTGCATATAAATTCTCTAAATTGGTCATCAATTATTATACAGCATCCAAATCAAGGTATGTTTTAATGATCCATAAATTAAAACGTTCTACTTGAATTGGTTGGGGAAAAATGTAAGTTTATGCCTGTAATTTACTGCACTGGTTGCTGTGGAATAACAAGTCATTCTTAGAATGCTGTCAGACATTGGAAGCCTGGTGCATACACATGTAGATGTGCAGATGGAGACACCTTTCATCAAGGTCTTTATCTGTATGTATAATGCTGGATGCAATTTGTCATCCGGATAGACAAGGACGGACAATGCACTGAACACTGAAACGAAGGAGAATTGTCCTCAGTCCAAATTGTCTCTAGCACAGAAAGGTACAGTACAACTACTAATGATGTCGCTCAACAATGTGCTCTTGAGTTTATAGCAATGCGTGCGTGCGTCCAGCATGATTGCATTTAACACCTAATGTGAAGTGTTGCATTTGTATTATTTGTGTTTAGTCCAGTAACCTGCAGAGATGCAGTCACTGCCCTGCTGTGTGTTTTCCTGTTTTCAGTGGAGATGAACTACGGCTTAAGTTTACCATTGGGAGATGATTATGAGAAGAAGAAGCAGAAGCTACAACAAGAACTGCGTATGGATTACAGGCGCTACATGGCTCAGGTGATCTGTGGCATTGATGGAGTCAAAAGTTCACCATGAAGCAATCAAAGGCTGAGACACTGTAACACACAATGAATACACATTTAACGCTAGTGATGTGCTTTAAAAAAAGAACGAGCAAATGTCCAGACACTTAAGACCGCACTCAAGACAATGGAGATGTTGAGGCAGAGCCAAAACGACAACAACAAAAAATATTGATTCTGTAGTCAGTTGTTGTCATTGTTTTAGTAAAACTGCAGCATAAATCAGAAGATTCAAAAGATCATATGGCCAGATACTGACCAAAACAGAAAAGGGGGTAATTATTATTATTTTTTTTCCCCCATTAAAATTTCCAAACACATTGTCCTATCACTTCTCCTGAAGACTTGCAGGAATTAAGCCAAAGAGGAAGAAAGGTAGGATACGTTCACAACTGTTGTTGAAGCAGTAAGCTTGGCCAAGCCTTTCGGTAGCAATTAAGTGGCTTAGTTTCTACAATACAATTAATACATTTTTGGGGAACTGGCTTGATTACTCTGACGAGTAGGCTAATTGCTTCTAAACGATCTGAATCGGCTGATCATAAATTGGTGTTCTACAGGTGAAATCTTGCAAATTGATGTACAGTACATGGTAAAAGGGGTTTGTGATTCTGATATGACGTGTAATAGTTTTGCCCCCCACTCCTTCACAGGCCATGAAGAACATGATTAAAAAGAAAATGCTAATATATGCACGTATATATTAGTCCTGTTTGTGTTCCCAGTCTATATTGGGAATATGCAGTTTATACTGTAAATCCCCCAGGCCTTCATGGATAATGTTCTTCATAATTATCAGGTAATCTGACCTGGTCTTGTTTCTTTATTCTTTTTAGGAAAAGGATCTGAATGGCGATGTGTCGGACCTATTCGCCAAGGGGCTGTCTTTGCCTATCGGAGAGAGGAAATCTGCAAAGGTAGACACCTCCATGTGCTTGAACATGCTGGGGAGTGAACATAGTGGGGAGCTCTGAAACATGTATAAAAATGTGAGCCGTGCAGTAGTTTGCCGCATGTTTTATGAATCCGACTGTACTTTTGCATGAGAGATTTTTCTATGCACCAAATACGCAGCAGTTGACCCATGTCAGGCAAGGAAATGAAATCCCTTTGAGATGTGAAGAAAGAAAGATGAGGTGGGAAGAGTAAAATTAAATGAAAGATGACAATGTACTCAATTAAATCGTGCAAGTGCTGTCACTTTTACACTTTTACCTTTGCACCAAATGCAAGCCAGCACATGTGCAGATGTTTTATTTTTAATGCGGTTAATTGAGAGTAAACCAGTTCAGTCAGTAGGTGCAACGTTCCAATCAATTTTACTGATTAACAGGCAGTGTGCTCTATGCATTATTGTGCAGCAATACCCCTCCGGTCATGGCTAGATAGTAACCCTATTTTTCCCTATTTTTTTCAAACTCTCGTGAGGTTTGACTGAGTCTCCATAGTAACGACGGAAAGCGTCCAACACTCATTCCAGCTGTCTTACACTTACATCCATGTATGTGGATAAGTACACGCCCTTATTTGCTCCTGTAAGCGAGTGTGGATAAGTACATAAATAATGCAATGAAGGGCAGCAGGAGGGGGAACTGAAGGAGTTTGAAACCCTGGGAGCCCCTGAGGGGGCAGGGAGCACTTCCTGCCTGAGCACGGACCGCCTTGCTTATCAGAACGCTAATGGTGATTGGCTGGCCGGTGTTGATGGCGAATAGTGTGCAACTTTCAGTGCGTCTCAGCAACCACTTGTTTACAACACTGCACAGAAATACTCGGGCTCTGTAAAAGTGATCAGAATGTTCTATAAAATGTATTTTTTCATTACTACTGTAATCAATTAACTACAATATTTATAAAAGTTTACCTGCAGTGACTTAGCGTTTTCACAAGGTAAGGATATAAGTAAATCTTTTATTTTTGTATACACTGTGACTGTTAATCTTTCATTGATCATGTCCTTATTGCCTTTTTATTCATTTCTCTTTCTAGAATCATGTAAAACTCTGGAACAGAACACTGTATTGTAGTTGAAGTATTATATGCTTAAAACATGCTAATTTAAAAGTCTGCAATTTGTCTTTCCAGGACAGATTGAGAAATGAGAGGAACAAGGAGTACAATCAGTTTCTTATAGGACAAGGAGGGCATGGACGGTTAATTAAAGAGGCAACGAAAGCTTTACAGGTAAATTTACCAAGGCACCATGAATCTGTTTGTTGCGTGGTCACTCTGTCTTAGATTTAACTATAATTTAATTTGGTAGTACAGAATGTCATAACATTTCTTGATTTAGAAATGTTGTGTATTGTCTGTAGTGCCAGAAACCATTTTCTGATGGTTAAATAACAGAATTACATTAAGCTTTTTTTTCACAATGGTATGTATTTACTGAATGTTAGCGATGAAATTAAGATTAAGGTAAATGAAAAGGAAAGAAAGGGAAAATAAAAACAAACAAACAATTAAAAAAACTGCATCAAAAACCACAAAGCTAGGGGCTGGCGGATAGCGTAGCGGTCTAACGCACCACACTGTGGCTGGTCCGGTGTGGTGTGCGCTGCCTGTCAGGGACGCGGTTCGAAACCCGCGTCTCTACCAGACCGGCCCTGGTCGTCATCCCAATCGGAGGCGGTGTTTGGCTGTCCGCCTCCGGGGGAGGGGGGAGGGTGAGCCGGCACGAGTCCGTCGAGGAGCATGAAAAAGGCATCCGTGGTAGAATTCCGTCTCGGAAGAGGCAGATAAATTTGGCCCGGAGATAATGTCTCGCCCCGGAGGACGGGCGGCGGACTCGTGGGGGAGGGGGAATTGAAATAGAGGGTATAATTGGCAACCAAATTGGGAGAAAAACGGGGAAAAATGTGAAATAATTTTTTTTAAAACACAAAGCTTAAAAAAAATGTTTTTGCGGTTACATGTGACCATTTTACCCTTAATCTCAAACAAACTGTACAACTGGACACAATTTCTAGGTGTTTTTGGCTCTCGTCCCCAAACTGTCCCTAATGGGCGAGCTGTACTCTGGCAGCAGGTGCAGAACAGAGATGCTGAGAGGCCTGCGGTCCCAAGAGCCCTTCCAGACCTCCCCGATCCTCCGTCCGGCCCCAGTGCCCCTGCGCCGCGTGAACGCCTCCCGTCCAGGAGGGACGCTGCCACCCTGACGGAGGAGAGGGTGGGGCCGCGGTCTCGGGTGCAGGTCCGGCGGGCCCGCAGGCGCTTGGAGGAGGGGCCTGAGCCCCTGGGCAGGAGGCCCACGCGCTTCCGGGTGGACTACGACTCCCAGCAGGACTATTCCGAAGAGGAGATGGACTTTGTGGACCGGAGGAAGCCCAGGCCGAGCCAGCAGCCTGAATACTCAGAGAGGAGAGGGCACAGACTGCACCACAGACCTGAAGGGTACTGCTGAGGGCATAGGCTGTCACTGCTTAGTGCTTTCATTCTGAGGGCAGGGGCATTCAGCATAATTTACTCTGCATTTCCTCTTAAAGTTGACCAAAACTGTTCATCTTGGGGTATTGGGTGGCGTATAGCGTAGCAGTGTAATGCATCATATTTTGGCCGGTCCGATATGAGTGCGGCTGCCTATCAGGGACACGGTTCGAAACCCACCTATGCCAGACCGGCCCTGGTCGTCAGCCCCATCGGGGGGGGCATTTGGCTGTCTGCCCCAGGGGAAGGGGGGAGGGTGAGCCGGCTCAGGTCCACCGTGAAGCACGTAAGGGAGTCTCCAGAATGTGGGTGGGCGAATTCTGTATCGAAGGAAGGGGAGGGGGAGGGCGAGCCGGCACGAGCTTGTCGAGAAGCAGGAAGGGCGTCCGTGGTTGGGTTCAGTCCTGGAGGATGGGCGGCGGACTCGTGGGGGAGGGTGAATTGAGATAAATAGAGGGTATAATTGGCAACCAAATTGGGAGAAAAACGGGAAAAATTTGAAACCATAAATAAAAAAAACGTAATCCTTTTTATTTTTTTATTATCTTTCAGAGAAATTACCAGGCTAAGAGAGTGGGCGGTTGATGACTCTGATGACTACCCTGAAATGGGTCATTATGTCCAGAGGCGAAGGAATGACCGCAGGTGCTTCTCTAGGAATGGCATTATGGTTGGAATCATTGTAGGCATGCAAAATGCCTGCTCTTTTACTGATTCTGTTTGTTTATGCTTTTATATTATTTACACCTTTATGCTCTGAGGTGTTTATGTAAAATCAGAAGTCCTTTGGGCCTAATAAGGTTGTACAGGGTTTAAACCGATTGCTAAATTCTCATATCTCTGTATCTCAGGGTTCGGGAGAGGAGAAAGGCGGAACCCCCTCTTGTGCGTGAAGATGACTATAGAGAGGGGAACCGAAGGACAGTGTCCGCTTCACCCAAACCCAGGTACTGGTCTGTCTTTAAATAATGGGGGGGAGGGGCCTCCCGCGTGGTCTAGCGGTAAGAGCGTTCGGTGCTAGCCACAGCGACCGGGGTTTGATTCCACCGGTCACGCCAGTTTTGGCTCTGGCCGGGAGTACCACTAGGGAGCGGCAATTGGCTGTCTGCCCCTGGGGGGAGGGATAAAAGCCGAAGGAAGATTTGCTGTATATATGAGTGGTGCGTTGGTGACCGGCTTCGGCCTAGGTGGGCACTGGCTCGAAAGAGGCAGTGCAGCGCTCACTACTGGCTGGATATTGGCAGCGAGTTCTCATACGAGGGAGGGGATAATTGTCACGAAAAAAGAGTGAATTGGATACAAAAAAAAATAAAAAATAAAAAAAATAATAATATATATAATGGGGGGAAAATGTTCCATTGAAATTGAAATGGTCACCAATAAGACGACTGATAAACTTGCTTTTGTTTGTATGAAATAAAACATAGTTGCATCTATAAAAAAACAATCTGTGTTTCCAGTGTTTGGATCGCGGTGCTGTGAGAAACAGTGCAGGTACCTGAGATGAGCATGGTGACGTGTGTTAGCAAGGAGGCTGGATTTACAGGAGAGAAATGGGCCGGATGCACTCAGCACTTCTGCCAGTGGAATTTCATTGATCCGGTTTAGAGAGGGCTTTGCGTATGCGGGTAGAATGCACCGCAAGGGAACAACAGGGCTTTTCCGTCCACGATTTTTAAGTGAAACTGGGGTCGTTTGATGAGACCGGTGATCATTGATTCGATCTGTGTGAAGATGCACTGTTGAAGGTGGGATTTAGTGCTTTCTTCGGTGGTTGTGTTCGTATGCTAGGCTGCAGGCGCTGGAACCAACGCCGGCCAGTGAGAGGGCCAGATCAGTCGGCACCAAGGACAGGGCCGAGTTCGCCACAGGACTGATGATCGGTAAGATCCAATAGTTATATTTTGATACTGTTTTTTTTGTTGTAGGAAATTGTAATTTGTATGCAAACGTATACCTCTCGGCTCTGTCGTTGAAATAACTTGCGCATCAGCTGTTTATTACAAAATGCCCTGTTTGATTTGTTTGACGTGAAAAATCATGCCAGTATAAAATGGAAACGCATTGTTCCTTATGTTACAATTCAGTAGGTATGCATACAGTACTGCAAAGCACTGATTTAACAGTGGAGAAATCTAAATCTAAAATCCTCCATACAAAAATTGAGGAAATGCTATTTCCACAGAGAAAATTGTAGGTGCAGCAATGGATTCTGTGATTTGTATGTGGCTAGCACAGTATGGAAACCTGTATAAGAAACCACACAGACATTTCAGATTATCTCATGATCTTAATATTTAAAACAAAGAATTTGTACAATTTGAAGTTTTCAAGGTCAGGAGCTGCAGCCCAAATTATTAGCAGGAATTAGCAGAAAGTTGCCCCTTAAATACTTTTTTGTATGCGTTTTCTAATAATAATAATAATTTCAATAGTTCATTGTGTACATGTAGCACATTTAATGCTCAAATACAACTCAAAATACGTAACATACAAAAATTAAACTGTTTCAGGTTATCATAAATTGAAGAAGGT
Organism: Aldrovandia affinis; assembly: GCA_029706075.1. NCBI lineage: Eukaryota > Metazoa > Chordata > Actinopteri > Notacanthiformes > Halosauridae > Aldrovandia > Aldrovandia affinis. Next base: position 4,994,935 of record JAINUG010000016.1, read on the forward strand.
GTTTGAGAAAGGATTTACGATTTAAGTTATCCGTATGAACTCTGCAGAGACCTGATCTCCGTTCTGACCCCAGTCTCGGGCCCAGAATACACCGACCTGATTCAGTGGGAGGAAACCACTTTTGCTCACGACCGCATTGGGCCATTGAGGCCCTTTCATCTTCGTGTTCGCAGGCAGCTAAAGAGGCCGTAGCAGCGATCCGTTGTCACTGTCACATGCAAGCGCACATGCTGAATCACAGCCACCGCATTACAACACACCCTTTGCCCGACTGACTGACACAAACCTGACCACCTTCGGCCGCGCCAGTGGACACGTGGGACGGCCAGGCCCACTCCGTATTTTCCGCATTAATTCGGGAGCCCTTTTTGACGATGCGCCGCGACATGTTGCAGGAGCCGCAGACGAAGGCCTGGCCGCGCAGACGAGGAAGGAGAGGTACAGGCTGGAGCTGCTGGAGCAAATGGCCGAACAGCAGAGGAACAAGAGGAGGTAAGTGACGGGCGACGGCGGCTCTGGGAGTGAACGAGCTGTCACGCCGGGATTGCACCTCTGCGCGGTTGTCAGGGTTTTTCTTTTTTGGCGGGATGGCGCCAAGCGGGGTTAGACAGTTTGCACTGCTCACGATTTAATTGGCTTCTCCCGTGTCACATCTGCCCCCTCTTATTTTATGCTAAGGTGAAGTTATTTTTTGGCACTAGTTTGACACATTTTGGCACATTTGACACTGCGCAGACTGTTCCTAGTATGGAGAGAACGCGAGGTTCATCCACCGGGGGGATTAAGTCATTGTTTGAGAATCCCAAGCCAAGGGGCGGGAAGCCAAGGCCTGTTTTATATTATGTGCTCATATCAATCAATCAAACTTTACTCGGTACAATGTTCGGAACAATGGAATTGTCAGATATAGATATAACATGCCTTTTTCCATTAGGGAGAAGGAGTTGGAGCTCAGAGTTGCTGCCACTGGAGCCGTTGACCCAGAGAAAAAGGTACAATAATTATCCTACGATGGACCACTTTTAAAAAGCATAACCGAGCAAAGGGAACAGACATAGAGTACAAGAGAAACATAAACCTTTACTTTTATGAGGTGATGCTGGCAGTGCTGTCTTTCCCAATAAGGCATTAAAAGCATGACAGTCCACAAAGCACATTTTGTTTTCCTTGAAAATGTAGATTTTTTATTTGAAAGACCCAAGTGAATTCTATAAAGAGTGGTTATGCTATTTTTAGATATCTTCAAGGTAGGAATGAAATAGAAATAAAATACAATGAAAATGAAGGTCCTGTGACAGTTGAAACAAAACGGAAATTCTGATGAAATCCAGTTATTTTTGTGTGTGTGTGTGTGAGGCAGAATAATGACGAGACATCCTTTTGTTTTTCTAGCAAAACCAGAAAGAGGTAAATGTGCATGTACCTTAACTTCCAGTAGGGGGCAGACTTGAGTCAAGCACGTCTCTCTCTGACACCTGCACTTTTCTCATCCGAAGTTGAAAACCCCACAGACGCAGTGCTGTGTTTGGACTGTTCTAACACCTCTACAATACTGAACATTTCCTGTGTTTTCCTATTGACCCTGGCTCGTAAACTCACTCATTCAATTGGTATCTGTCAATAACCCAATCTTGTTTGAAGCATGAAGCTGTGATTTGGTTTTGTGTCATCTTTTCTTTGTCCTTACAAGAAGCTTGTTATAATGCAAACGTTTTGACCCAGTCCATGGAAGATAATTGCATGTTGAGTGTCCATGAGCTTACACTGTGACTGGACTGTTATTCTACAGTTAAGTTCACTTCTAAGGAACCATCGCATTGACAGTGGGACAGAATAAGACAAAGTTAGGACAGTGAAGGCATTTTTGGGAACGGACAAATGTATTAAAACAAGCGGTACCCCAGAAAACCTCCAAAACGGGGGGCGATCCACTGGCTACAAATCGGGGCACTCATTGGCTCAAAAAAGGTACTTTTGACCAATTGGAAGCACCCCTTTTGTATACATTTAGTCTTTTTGGCGAGAGCCTGTTTTTTTTTGTTTTTTTTACCCATTGTTTTGAAGTGGAGACTCTGTTTCTTTTAATACCCAACGATGTTCTAATCTTGTCGCAATGTTGCTTTAACTGTGCTGCCCAAATCCACAGCCGGATCGCATCAAGCCGTTTGGAGCGGTGAATCGGGACTATGATGGCAAGAGACGGGACGTCCCGTACCTGCCGGGGCGGGGCCTGGATGCGCTGGGGGCCGATTTGGGCCGTGAGCGGAGGCCCCCTGCTGACACGAACACCAGGGTGCCCCCTGACAGGCCACGGGCTGCCTTCCAGGCTCCACATTTAGACCACAGCGCTCTGGGGGCCCTGGTGGGCACTGGGACAGGGGCAGTCCCTCCTCTCAATGAAGACTTCCATAGAGGCCTGTCCAGCACACTGGGAGAACTGGTCACCCCCAGGTACTTCTGCTCTTATCACATGAGTACGTGACCCATGTAACTGAAGGAGTCACATTTGGTTCTGTATATCCGTTTGCGGTCCTGTGCGACTCAGTAGGTAGAGCACTGTAATCGCCCTGCCAGTATGTTTTAATGACGTGTTGCATATATTTTGCCGTATGTTTGTAGAGTCGCAGTTGTCCCTCCTCCCCCTCCACCCACACTGGCAGACGCATACAGGACCCCATATGACCAGGCCTATTACTACTATGGAGCCAGGAATCCTCTGGACCCCAATTTGGCTCACTGTAAGCTCCTTTCCCTTTCAGAACACACATGCTGTTATGACTCATGATGATGCCTCTATCTCATTAGCAATAACATGCTTCAGGTGAACACAAGGGAAGTTCTTAAACAAGGCTACTACTCTACAATTTGGCATACCCGAATAATATTAAAGATATACTAAGCAATTTGACCAAGGCTGTAACCATGGAGTCAACATTGGGGGGGACCAAATCTGCCTATATATTTTTTATATCAGCTAGGCTATATATTGGGGGGGACATTTTGAGCATATCTGAATATTGGGGGGGATGTGTCCCCCCCAATATATATGGTAATTTCGGCCTTGAATTTGACGTCACTGCACGTGGGGTACGGTGGGTAAACGCATGACAATGGAAGTGCCTGTAGTTCTTTGGACCATAGTCTCGCGTTGCCAGTTGACCGTTCATAACTGATAGTGAGAAATGCCAAGTGGTTCTTTGAGGGGTTTTTCATATAAAGGAAATTGATTATAGATTTCCTATACTGGTATTTAGGCCTTCACTCATTTGCAGACTCATACGATCTACTATAGCTGGAACTGATCAGCCGTGGCAAGTGTGCCCATCAGCCACTGCTCGGTCGTAGCCATTGCAACTGCAGAAACGTGTCGGGTAGGCTTGTTACAGGTGATGGCTAATCTAGCAAATGCTAACCAGCCTCGCTCACCTGTCAAGGAGGAAAGATGCCATCTCGGCATCGGTGCTAATAAGCTGAGCCACTTCAGTGCTTGCTATCTCGAAAATACCCCTCCAATGTTGAAATGTCTAAGTATCTATTGTGTTCACTGTTTAATTTTAGCTTTTAGGTTCCAAAGCTGGCTAGTGTTAGTGGTAACATAGGTGGATAGGACGAACTAGTGCCGGAGGCCGGTGTGGCTAAAGGTGGGATTGCAGTTTGTATGCATTCCAGCGTGTTTGTTTAGGAAGTTGCCTCACCACTGAGTGACGACAACATGGCTTAGTGTCACTTGGTGTACCCTTTAAGAAAACAAAACGGTCTGTGTGTATGTCTGCAATGAGAACATTGCAATATCAGCATTCATACATTATTTCTAAAAATATGTATTTCTCTGGAACTGGGTTTAAATGTGATGATCCGATCCAACTGTCAGAATTCCACCAGAGTCATCCGCGCTGCGTTGACAACCAGAACTCTCCACGGACGGCCATTACCACATATTACGAATCCGCTATTTCAACGGATCAACGGTAATATCCTGGCAGTGTAAATACTTGCGGCTCGCATGCCATCCTAATCCGTGTTAAATGATTTGGAGGGGGTGTTCTGTGAGGCTCGAGTCTCTTCTCACACAATCCAGATGTGTTTGTGCAGCAGGCAGCCAACCGGCCACTCGGTAACTGTCCCTTTCCCCTCTTATTTTCTACAACACGTTTTTGCAGAGGATGGGATGGGGCCACAGAACTGAGAACGAAAAAGCTCTTGCTCGGGTCAAGACCAAGGGGGAAAAAGTTTTTGTTTGGACATAAAGTACACTAACGAGCATTTCTAAATGAGCCCTCCCGGGTCCATTGAGGTGGTGTGTTTATGGTGCATTTGAATAAACACTTCTGTCGGCGGTTCATTTTCAAATGCTCACTGACTTTTTCGTGAAATTTTCATATTAATTTCAGGCTCCGGTGAGACGCACCGATGCGTTGCCAATGTAATTTGCGCGGGCACAAACACTAATTTTCGGAGAGCTGCCCCTGGTTGTGTTCAGGTGGCAGGTATTGCTCGTCAGGAGGGAAGGGAAGTGGCCGTGTCTGTGCGTCTCACTGCTGCACTCTGGGCGCTTTTCTTCCAGACGGGCTTCCAGCAGGGGGGGAGCAGCCTACAGCATTTCTGGGGCAACCGCCTGGAGCCCCCCAGCACAGCCGGTCAGGACACCCCCCACAGTGAGTCCACCAGCCTAACCATCATCATCATCACCACCGCCACCACTTGTGCTGTGCTCATTCACTCTTCACTCCAGCCTCAACACTGCCTGTGACCTGTTCACTCGCATTGCTGTAGCGCCCCCCCACACACACACACACAATATTGGTCTCAAACTGATGTTCTCGTGCTGTGAGTTTTCTGTTTTGAGTTCCTGTTTAGCAAGGTTAATGAAACGTGGTTAAGACCGATCGTGACGTATCCACGCATTTGTGCCAAACCGAGAAGTAAACCAGCCATGTAAACAAACGGAGATGCTTGGTTTCTGCTTGACTTCCAGCGCATAATTGTGTCAGTCTGTCTTAAGCCTGATTTATCAACCCTGCTGTGTATACAGGAAAAAACCTAAATGTCACTGCAATATTGGAATGGGTATGAGTGCACTGCTTCACCAAAGGGTGAGGTTTCATTAGGTACCAGCAGGGGGAGCACTAGGCAAACCTTCAAGCTTTCCTGATGTGAAGCTCACAGCAGTGTGAAGGGCTGGAGATCAGCTCAGGCCAAGGCTGGCCTCTGGAAGACGGAATTAATCAGTCTGACTGATTCACTGGTACCGCTGTCCTCCACCAGCACACAGTCCCGGTGTCTTTGCCTGAGAGTGAGGGCCAAGCACACAAGGGGTTAAAGGCTGGGGCATGTGATCACAGGACTTTTACTTTGACAACTTCACCTCAGAAAGACTTCCCAAGATACTTTTTTTAAATCAAGGGTAAACCGTGGTTTTGTTCAAGCCAATTCTGGTAGCAAACAATGTGCGTGCGCTTCACGGTTGGGACAAGACATTTGAATTGTCCAAAAAAGTATTTTTAAGTATTTTATTATTTTATTGCAAAATGAAGCACAATGTCATGCACATACATAATTTGAATTGCCCAAAAAAGTATTTTTAAGTATTTTATTATTTTATTACAAAATTAAGCACAATGTCATGCACACACACACCAAGTTTTACACTAGGAAATCTAAATAAATGGCGTAATTGATAAATAAGAGGTAAAACCTTTTTTATTTAGATTAATTCAGATCTTGATCTGGATGATCGGATTTTCATTTTTTTGTAAAATGTGTTAAACAGAGTGACTGCGGCGCTTGGAGCCTTCCCCACCGAGAGGCCCAAACAGGATAAAGAGAGCGTGCTGAACTACCAGGAAGCGCTCAAACAACAGGTACGCCCACCAGGCCCGCGTTCGCAAGGCGTGCGCTGGTTATCATAAATGTGGCTTCGGGCCGGGAGAGAGTCGTTTCCCCACCAAGAGCACCACGGGATTGGGGAATGGTAAACGGTCCCCTGGCAGTCTCCTGAAATGTTTCTCTTTAATGAAAAGAGCCTCCAGCACAGGAGGGCAGTGCGGTGCACGAAGACCTGGGGAAATCATTTCACATTGATTTAAACAAACCGCTCAAACCCTGTAAAACGCTCTCGCCCCCTCCCGGCTCTGCTGTGTGTGGAGAACTCAGCCCAGATGCACATGGAGACCGAAACACCGAGAGAGGGAATGGGAAGAGAAATTATCTGATTGGAAATGTCACTTTCACGTGGAAGGGGTGGCAGTAGTAGGGGTATGGATTTATGAATCCCCGCCCTGAATTCTGCTGTGTGATTTATCAGAGGCGATCTGGAGTGATAGCAAGGAGGTCACGCCAATAGGCCACGTTAATGAGAGTGCGATAATTTGGCAGGTTGGGCTCACAAAGACGACATCTATCCCCCTTTCAATGTTTGTGTAAAATGGACGTGCTTAGCCAAGTGTCAAAAAAGCTCAATGTTGGCCTCCCGGGTGGTCTAGTGGTTACAACGTTCGACGCTGGCCACTGCAACCGGGGTTTGATTCCAGAGTCTGCTCTGGCCGGGAGTGCCACCAGGGGGCGGCAATTGGCTGTCCGCCCCAGGGAGGGGGGAGGGAAGCTGACATGAGTTCGCTGCGTATAGGAGTGGCTCTGGAGTACCGGAGTTACGGTCGACGGCTTGGCGAGTGCCATCTCGGAGGAGGAGTACATCGCCTTTGTCACTGCCGGTCTCAGGGCTACGGCAGCAAACTCACAATACGAGGGTGGATTGACATGGAAAAAGAGAGGGTGTAATTGGTTACTAAATTGGGCGAAAATTGGATAAAAATTGGAAATTCTTACTTAAATATATATATATATATATTTTTTTTTAAGCTCAATGTTTTCTGCTGCCCTCTCTGCCAGCCCAGAAAGCTCCCCAGGGCATGGCTTTAGGCAAAATGTATTGCTGGGTTAAATCTATTAACATCATTAAAATCCCTTGGCTGTAGATGCAAGAAAGACAGGAGAAAAAAAGGCGCGAGAAGGAGGATAAAGATCGCTACGATGCCAAGCTGGAGGCGGAGATGAGGGCCTACAACCCGTGGGGGAAAGGTGGAGGCGGAGCGCCGCTCCGAGACAGCCAGGGGGACCTCCTCAGTACGTCCGCCGCACCAGCTTTCTGGCGCTCGCTGACTCTACACCCTACACCCCTATTTGACCTCCAATTTGCATTCTCAGATTTCCAAGCAAACCATATTTACCATTCCAAAGCATGTTTCTCCGTTAAATCCACTTTACTCACATTTTATCAATCAATTATTTCAGTAATGTTTTTCTTTGTCTTCCAATATTCAGTAGTCGTTTAGGCCTTTATTACTTTTCGATTTCTGCAAACCCTTCAAGCTGTTGCGGTGCAATGGCTGCTTTGTTTTATTAATAATGCAAGAAGACCTTGTGTAACCTTATTGTAGGAATATAATTGATGGAGATCCAGTGCAGTTTAAACAGAAGGGGAAAGTGCACCCGTGGGAGGTTGTTGATTGGTGCTGTGTTTTCCTGTTCCTCCAGCGGACCTGAATCGGATGCACAAGGTGAACGAGCAGGCGTACTTGAACCCGGACTCTCGAGGCAAGAGGGCAGCGGGGTCTGTCTGCAGGAACATCCCGTCGCCAGGAGGAGAGGAAAGGGCACCATCGGCCCACAGGGTCTCGGGTAACCCTCTAAAAATCCTTCTCCCCTTAAAGTGCAATGTCCCCGGGGCGGCAGATAGCGTAGCGGTCTAACGCACCGTATTTTGGGTGGTCCGATACGGTGTGCGCTGCCTGTTGGGGACTTATGTCTCTACCAGACTGGCCCTGGTCGTCAGCCCCGATCGGGGGCGGCATTTGGCTGTCTGCCCCTGGGGGAGGGGGGAGGGTGAGCCGGCTCGGGTCCACCGTGAAGCACGTAAGGGAGTCTCCAGAGCGTGGGTGGGCGAATTCTGTATCGAAGGAAGCGGAGTTCGCTGCCCTTGGAGAATTGGCTTGCCTCTTAGAGACGAGCGGCAGACTCGTGTGGGGGAGGGTGAATCAAAATAAATAGAGGGTATAATTGGCTACCAAATTGGGAGAAAAACTGGAAGAAAAAGGTTTTTGTTTTTTTAAAGGTGCAATGCGTCACTGCTCAAGTCCAACAGGTTCCTCTTGTTTTTTTGGTAGGTTTCTCTTACGCCCAGGCGCCTGGTTTTGCCCGAGGAAATCCCTTCACAGATCTGCCAACCCCACAGCAGCTTTACGAGCAAGACAAATACAGGGACTACCTCAAACAGCAGGTACGTGCCATCACAGGGTTCAGAGCGGGTGTCCGGGCGTGCGCCTGGAACCTGGCTCCTCTGACGCAGGTGCAAGGGGCCGCTAGAACCCGGGTCACAGTGGTGGAGCGAGATGTTCTGGTGTCTGTGGTGTTGGGCTCCTGGTTTGTGGCCCATCTCTGGCACACTGTGGCTGGCTGTTGATGTCTTGCCAGGATGGAGGTGTTGGCAGTGACATCCCCAGATGGAGGGGAAAAGTGTGCTGACTTAATCCAGCACAAGCTTATTTCCCTTGATAAACAGAGCGATGTTGGTCGTGTTGTTGTTTGTTGATTTTACAAAAAAGGAGCAACCTTTTGAATTGCATAAAAGTCAACACTTTTTAAAATGTATTTTTAGCAGGCACAAAAGCTAATCTCTTCTAAAGTGCTCGAGAGATACACACAGAGAAGGCTTAATCCTGCACTCTCCACGCGATGCAATCACTATTCTAAGGTTGCTTCTCCTCCTTCGATTATTATCCTTTTTTCATTTTAATAATTTAATTTCTCATTATTTTCTGGTACCTTTTTCCACTTTTGTTTCACCGGACTTGACTTTGTGGGTTAAATCCCTTCACTGTACTGTAGTGCTTATGGAACGGGCAAAGGGCCCCCTGGCCAGTCTCTGAGCAGTGTGCGTGTGTGCGTGTGTGCGTGTGTGTGTGTGTGCGTGCGTGCGTGCGTGCGTGCGTGCGTGCGTGCGCGTGCATACATCTACACTGATGCCAGTTTGAACAATTGCTCAGTACATATAGATGGATATATATACTTTGGGTTTTTTTTTTGTACGGTAGCCTAAAAGATCTACCAACATGTTTGATAGCGTATTACTAGTGCTTCCGTCATTTGTTGTTGCACGTTCTTGACTGTCTCAGTGCTTCAGTTTTGTTTGCTCGTGTTAAAGCAGTCGGACTGCTGCTGTTTGAATGCGCTGGGACGTTGCACGTCTGCTCCTTTGAACGCATGCGAGGAATTTGAGCGCACGCAAATGTTCCCGTGCATGCTGAGGGGAAATATCCACTAACATTCCATGACTGTGCGGGCTGCTCGGCTTGCTGTGCTGTTGGAGCCTTTGTGACCATGCCATCCAGCGAGAGTACCATCACCAAGCATCCTGCTGCATCTTCAGCAGGATATTTTTAATTTCCATGTTCCTTTTTGGGTTTAAACCCCTTACATTCCAAGTGTTAAAATTTTTTTAATGGAACTTTGTTACTGTTGGGGGGGAATGTAACACAGTCCAATAGTAGCAGCGATATCTCCAAGACATTTAAATATGCAGTGAAAAAAACTAGTTCCACACTTTCATAAATATTTATGCTCGCGCTTCGCATGCCTTCTGATGAGCAGATGATGATGAAGTTATAACATGTACATGGCATCCCGTCCTTTAAGCGGCAGGACGGGATGCTGGTTTGCTCAGAAGGACCGTACTTCAGATTTAAATAAACATGAGGGGAGGCTCATGGGACAACCTTCAGAGTGAGGCAGCTTATTCTGCCTCTGCGGCCCAGACCGGTCTGTCAAAGGGTTTTCAAAGGGAACGGCGGAGGCCTCTGTTCTAACGGCGGGGTGATGCTGTGGGACCCCGCTTTGGGCGGGGGGGGGGGTCACGTGTGAGAGGGGGCTCACGGGGGGTGCGCTTTGTGGCGGGCAGATCGAGGAGAAGCGACGGAAGGAGGCGCAGGAGCGCGAGCGTCTCCGGCTGGAGGAGGAGAAGGAGGAGAAGAAGCTGGCCGATCAGAGGGCTCTGATCCAGAGGGAGTTTGAGGAGGAGCAGGCGAGGAAGAGGACCAAAGAGAGGGAGGTTTGTGCATTCCCTGTGGGACCAGTGTAGAGCTAGCGCTCTCGCCTCCCTTGTACTCCAGCGTTGGTGCTGGGACTCTGCCGTCTGATGTTTCTTAGTAATGGCTAATGGTGTTTTATTAGTTATGGTCATTTTGGCATTGTGGAGACTTTTCATCCACACAGCGCGGCTGGCGAAATTGCCATAAGATTATAGTAGTGCCATAAGACTGTAAATAAGTCATACTTTTGCCTAGTTCTAGAATAAGAAATGTAAATAAGTGATGCTCCTGCCTATTTTTACATATTGCCATTATCCCAGCCTGTGGGACCCTCGTGTAAAAGTGATCGAGAAGCACAATAGCACGTCGTTTTGCAGGTCTTTTGACTTACTGGCGCTGCATCGCTAGGGGGTGAATTAAGGGCGATGTTAACATTGTGGTGGGCGAGTGGACGTCGTTGTGCCGGCGGTATCTCAGCGAGCGTTTCTCCATGGCAGCAAGACGCCCAGAACGAGGAGCAGGTCCGCCTGCTGAAGGAGCGACGCAGAGAGGAGGAGCAGAGGAAGAGGGAGAACAACACCCTGAGGCAGCAGGGCGAGAGACCGGCACAGCTGCAGGAGGTGCTGCTTACACACACACACACGCACGTTCGCTCACACACTCATGCACACACACACGCATGCACTTGCTCACACACACACACGCACATGCTCACACACAGGCACTCACTCACACACACACACACACACACACGCACGTTCGCTCACACACTCATGCACACACACACGCATGCACTTGCTCACACACGCACACACGCTCACACACACGCACACGCTCACACACTTGCTCCACACACACACACGCACTCACTCACTTGCTCACACACACGCACACACACATGCACACACACGCACTTGTTCCCTCACACTCACGCACACACACTCGCACTCGCTCGCTCACACACGCGCACTCGCTCCCTCACACTCACGCACACACACACTCGCTCACACTCGCGCTCGCTCCTCACACTCACGCACACACACACTCGCACTCGCTCCCTCACACTCACGCACACACACTCGCACTCGCTCGCTCACACTCGCGCACTCGCTCCCTCACACTCACGCACACACACACTCGCACTCGCTCCCTCACACTCACGCACACACACACTCGCACTCGCTCCCTCACACTCACGCACACACACACTCGCACTCGCTCCCTCACACTCACGCACACACACACTCGCACTCGCTCCCTCACACTCACGCACACACACACTCGCTCTCCTCACACTCACGCACACACACACGCACGCTCACACACGCGCACTCGCTCCCTCACACTCACGCACACACACTCGCACTCGCTCGCTCACACTCGCGCACTCGCTCCCTCACACTCACGCACACACACACGCACTCGCTCGCTCACACGCACACGCACTCGCTCGCTACACACGCTCGCTTGCTCACTTACTCTCTCACTCACTCACTCCACATATACACGCTCGCTCGCTCGCTCGCTCACACACACTCACGCACACACACACACACACACACACCACACGCTCCACTCACTCACTCACTCCACACACACATTCACTCCACACGCTCCACTCACTCCCTCACTCCATTCACGCAGTCACTCGCTCACTCGCACTCTCTCACTTAAACGTTTACTCACAGACATTGGTAAACCATCTCTCTGACATGTTGGGAGATTATTTTCCTTTGTGTAAAGGAACTTGTGTGACGGCTGTCCGGCTCTTGACATCGTGCAAAATGCCTCTCCAGAGCGACAGGCAGACTTGACCTTCCGTCTGAGTTTACACGAGGCCATAACCACTGAGCTGGGTCGCATAGTAACACAAGGCAGTGACATCCACATGGTGCTTTCAAACCAATGCAGCTATTTGAAGTTTTGATATGGATCACAGTTTAATCGTGCGCTCTTGCGTTCCTCTTAAGAAGACGCCTAGGGAGCCGTCTCCACCAGTCCCAGTGGTGCAGAAGAGGCTCTCCTCCCAGCAGAGGTCCCGTCCCCCTCCGTGGGCAGCCAGCGGTCCACCCCTGCTCTCTCTGTGAGTGTCTAGTACCCTTCCACACGTCCGCACACAGGCTGCCTAAATTAACAGTATAGTCTGAGGTGTGTCAGGGTTTTAGAGCTGTCGTGGAGCAAAGGCACCCGAAATGAGCCCTAGTCCCCAAGAACTGATGATATCTGATGGGAAAGGAGATGACTAGGAAATGTAAATAAAACAGTATGAGAGATAGAAATTTGCAACGTGACCTACATATATGCCATTTAGCATTTTATTAGCTTTGCTGTTAGCTTTTATCCAAAGTGACTTACAGTAGTGAATGCATACATTTTTTAGTATATGTGGCCCCAGTGGGAATCGAACCCACAACCTAAGCACTGTCAGCACCATGCTCTACCTACTGAGCCACACTGAACCACTGTGCAAGACTTTAGTAAAAAGGGGTGGCTGGGTACTGACTGTGCAGGTTGAGCTCCCCCAGAGTGTTTGAGGAACACCCCCCTTCCCCTCTGTCCCCTGCAGGAGCGCTCCGTGTCAGTCCCACCTTCCCCCCCGGTGCCAGCCCGGAGAAACCAGCTGAGAGCCGCAGGTAACACTGCTCCACCCCCCCTTAACCAGTCTGAGTGCCATTCTGAATCCCAGCCCAGCTTGTGCTCACATGGAGCCCACTATTTCTGAGGCCCTGCCTGAAAGCAAGAGACAAATACACACTTTAAAAAAATATATATATATTTTGTAAATTATACCGTTTTTTCCAGTTTTCTTTTTTCTCCCAAGTTGGTAGCCAATTACACCCGACATGAGTCTGCTGCTTGTCTCTACGAGGCAAGCTAATTCTCAGAGGGCAGCGAACTCTGCTTCCTTTTAGTCTGAATTTGCCCACCCACGTCCTGGAGACGCCCTTACGTGCTTCATGGCGGACACTTTTTTAGTGTAACTAAACATACAATCTGTAAAACAGCACCTTTTTATAAGGAGTTAAAGTCGAGCTAATAATTGAGAAAAATCAGACTATCAAAACTAATTTCATGGATGTGAACGCTCAGGAGCTGGTGCTATGGAGATGGGTGAGTGAAGGTGGCGTGGGAATGAAATGAGCTTGTAGCTGTATAAATTATGCAAATGCAGCTTAAAAGCAATGTGGTACACCAGAGGAATATCCTTGTAGGGTAAATAATTACATAAATTGCTAGAAATCATTGTCATAAATTTTTTCTCAAATCTTCTCACGGTACTAACAAAATAACTGTTCATTTGGAACAGAAATGATTAAATTCACTTTTTTCCCCCCCTCCCCATTCTTGGAGTACCTGAATTATTATAATTCAATTAAAATGTATTATTGAGGGTTCTAGTGGTTTCAACGTCCGACGCTGGCCACGGCGGCTGGGGTTCGATTCCCCGTCGTGCCAGAGTCTGCTCTGGCTGGGAGTGCCACCGCGGGCGCCAATTGGCTGTCCACCCCAGGGAGGGGGGAGGGAAGCCAACAGGATGTTCACTGGGCACAGGAGTGGCTCTGGGGTGCCGGAGTGAGAGACGATCGATGCTTCGCCTTCGACACCGCCGGTCACAGGGCTATGGCAGCGAACTCATAGTACCAGGGGGGGATTGATATGAAAATAGCAGATGTAATTGGTACCAAATTGGGAGAAAATCTAACAAAATGTCCTTTAAAGCCTAAGATTGAACTCATTTGTGACATAGAAAACCTTGCACATTTTTCTTGCATTGCACATTCTGCCTCTCATGTTCCGTAGATAAAAAGATGACTCCCGCCCGGCTCTGGCTGGGAGTCCCACTTGGGGGCGGCAATTGGCTGACCGCCCCAGGGGGAGGGAGGGGGGGGAAGCTGGCAAGAGCCTGCCGCATGCACAGAAAGCTTCCCTGTGCGTGTCGGAATGCACAGTCGACGACTTGGCAGGTTCCGTCTCGAAGGAGGCGCTTTTGTCACTGCCAGTCCCAGGGTAGTGGCTGGTCCCGTGGCTGGACAGCAGGCTTAGGGGGTGTGGAGGTGGAGTGGAGGGGGAATAATTGAATAGAATAGTAGTTGGCCACCAAATTGGGAGAAAAATGGGGGATTAAAAGTATTTAAAAAAAAATTATATATATATATAAAGATGGCCCGATTGCATTATGCAGGTGATATAATGGTTGATTTTACAGTGATGGCTGTGGGGGGGGGAAGTGTGTCGAAGGGGCAGTGTGTTAAGGAGTATACAGAATGTAGGGTAAAGTTTTAAGACTTTTCTGGCGAGTTGAGAGTAAGGCTGAATATAGCCGTATGTCTAATTATCATACTGCAGGGAAACGATGTGATGTTATCTATAAAAATGAGAGGGGCTTGTACAATGTTGCATGTAAATTGTACACAGGAGACTGAAAGGCCTTGAGCACACCGCGCTGGTTAAAAATCACCTTGTGTGAACCGTGAAAGTGAAGAAGTGTGCTTCCTGAGCAGGCTTTACTAGCTGGGCTGCAGTGTTTTAACAGGGTACTGGAGTGTGTCTGTCTGTCTGTCTCTGTCTGACAGAGGAGCAGCCAGGTGTGATCAGCGAGCTGTCGACCCTGCGCAGACAGCTGCGCAGCGAGCAGAGACGGCTGGACAGGGAGCTGCGGCAGACGGAGAGGGAGGGGCTGGACAGCCCCCTCAGTGCCAGGTAGGGGGTGCTCACCACCACCACTGTAGATCTACAATCCATAGATTGGTCAAAATGGTTAGCTTTTGATTGGCCTGAAACGGCGTCCTGATTAGCCATTTTCGCATAAGAAAAGCTACCATCTTTTATGCTAGATAAAGAAAGAAAAAAACGTTTGGGAACAAATAATCTCATTACATCTCGTCTTGTATGGCTGTCTGGTACCTTTTTCATTAGTTGAACCATTCAAGTAATTTTTATATAATTTAAAATTGTATTGTATGCATTTGAAATTGAACTATTGTAAGCCTGTTGTAAGTCAATCTGGCAGGTTGCAGGTCCCTAACCTTCCAGAGGGGGCGGTGATGCCCTGATTTCTAAAACACTCCCTCCCTGGGTGACACTATGGCCAATTGTACAAATACATCGTTGGCGCTGGCAGGATTCAATTATAGCCTGAGATGAATGTCGCTGCACCAAGAAATGGTGCTTCAGTTATGCTTGGTTATGTTTCGGATATGCCACTGGGAAGGCCCCAAATTGGTTGTAAATGCAGAAAAATGGTATGTAAAATGTATTTATATATATAATATATTTGCAAGGTGTCTGGAAGTCTGATATGGTGAAGCTATCCCTACTCGTAATTATTTCTGAGCCAGCAGTAAGGCTGTTAAGTTGGTAAATACATTTAATAAAAGGATGAGGCCGATGTTCACATTTGAGCTTCTTCACACTTCCTTTCAGTAGATGGGGATATATCCCTGAGCCCCTGCCAGCCCGAGGAATTTCAGAGGTCATAAGCAGCTTATATTTTTCCATGCCGTGCTTTGACACACACATGCCCAAGCTTTCAAAACGGAGTGATAATTCTGAGCGGGTGTACAATGGTGTCTGCTGTGTTTACAATGTGTTTGGGCAGAATGCTTTTCTATCTTTGTATGAAATGGAGAGGGTGCCACTCAAACACCCATGCAACACCAGAGGAGTGCTTTGATATGCTAAGGCTGTAGCGCGGTGGGTGTTCACCCCGTTTATTTATTTAAATGTTTTTTTTTATTTTATTTCCTATTTTGAATGCTAAAGCACTGTAAGGCTGCAGAGTTGTGTGCTCAGGCTGTAGAATGGTTTGTTAAGGCCGTAGCATTCAGTCCAGCCAGCCAGACCCTGCTAGCCAGACCCACTCTGCCTCCTCTGGCAAACTGACTGTCCCATCCCTCTGGGCCCCAGGCACCTGCTCCTCGTGGTCTCGCTTCTTCTCTGTCTTCTCTGTCACTTCTCTTCTCTTCTCGATCTTCCGCACTCGGTCAGGACCGCGGAATCACTGGCCATCTTCCGCAAGAGACCCAAAACCCACCTCTTCAGACTCCACTACCACTGAATTCTGTACATTTAAACAATTGTTATTAACACTACTTACATGTTTAATACTGCATTTCGTAATATGTATCTATGTTTAAAAAAATAAAAAAGAATCTACTAACCTTTTCCTTCACAGTGTTATAGGTATGGTATGCAGCTGCAAACAATGATGTCTATCGCTGTACTACTGCACTGATCTCGTGCGCAAACAATGATTGATCATACCATATATGAATGCACATCTTGTAAGTCGCTCTGGATAAATGCCTGAATTGTAAATGTAGTCCGTCTGGTCCCTAGGCACAGGGAGCGCCCCCTGGTGGACGTGTTTGACATGGCCAGGCTGCGCCTGCAAGCCCCTGTCAGGAGGAACTCCGCCAAAGCCGCCGATCCCGTCAACCTGCAGAACATCCGCGACTTCAACCAGCTCAAATACAGAGGCAAGACGACACCGCCGAGCCCATCCCAGAGACATGGGCATTCACCCGCCACGGCAGTCTGCAGTAAAGCACCTCCCTGCTCGCTCAATGCTGATGCAGTTCAGTGTAGCAGAGGGATAAAGGATTTAGGCTCAATATCCAGGCTTTGCACTGCCACTGTACCCATGAGCGAGATAATTAACATGAATTTCAGTACAGATGGACAATGTGTACAATTTAAGTAGTGTAATTTGCCCAATAGGAAGGGCCTCTGTCAAGCAGTTCGGTGATAAAATGTTGTGATGTAGCGCCAGTTTAAGGCCCCAGATTTGGGTCGTGTTTGACCCTTCTTCGGCCAGCGACCCCCTCTAAGACCGGCAGAATGCCCTTCTGTGAAAACCCAGCACCTTTCAGGCCGGCCCGTTCTCATCGGCTCGGTGCGGATTTGAGCATCTGCGCTTCAGCCGAGCTCATGATGTCATGAATGAATAATAAGAGAGGGGCTCTTTATGACCGTAAAACGCACCCGTCAACGTCGGAGAGCTTGGCAGCGTTTACGGAAACCACTGGAAGCTGGGGACTAACAAAGGAAGTGAGCTGAATGATTCCCCAAATAGGAAGTGTGTGCGTGTGCGTGTGTGCATATGCGTGTGCGTGTGCGCGTGCGTGTGCCTGCCTGCCTTAAATACAATTTCAGTGTGCACATTTCAGTGAGGAGTAAAGAACTCAATTCCGATTACAACGCCAACAGTTAAGATCTTGTTGCATATTTACACACTTCAGACAGTAGAGAGCCGTGTGTGTGTGTGTGATTTGCAGTGTAGTGATGCAGGCTTTGGGGAGCATTACTCCTCATTATTCCTCTGTTGGACAAGAGCGCCTGCTGTGCACTGATCCCGCTGTGAAGAGTGGGCTCCCTGCGCGTTTCTGCTCATCCCTGAGTGACACTGCTCACCAGGACACCCCCAACCCCCTCCCCCTCCTCCTCCCACTCCTCCACACCGCTGTGTCCAGGGAAACGGCCTCCATGCAGCCACGTGGGCTGAGTCATAGCCCTGCGTCAGCACAGAGCAGACAACATGACCCCCGTTGGGAGTGTCTCTCGTGGCCGACAGCATGACAGGGGCCGTGTCCGAAACCGCTCACTCGTTCTCTATTCCCTATTCCCTATATAGTATATACTATATAGTGTACTATTTAGAGAACGAAAGTAGTGTTTTCGGAGACTACAACTGAACGTCATTTGCGTCAAAAAAAAAAAAAGTGCAGGATATTCAGGTGACGCAAGCGGATGTGCTCAGTATCATAAACAAACCGAGCACTCATGGCGGCAGGTTTAAATGTGCTAAAGTTTTGATTTTCAAAGACGGGCAAAATTTTGTGTAAATGTAAATAAATGTAAGTAACGTTAAGCTAGCTACCTTTTCTGTATTTAACACGTTAATAGCCTGGCTTTTGTACGTAAGTTACCTCAGTAATAGCCTGGCTTTTGTACAAAAGCCAGGCTATTAACGTGTTAAATACAGAAAAGGTAGCTAGCTTAACGTTACTTACATTTATACACAAAATTTGCGGCGGTAGACATTCCGGTCATTTCTGTCGCCGTCGCTGTATTTCTTTCTGTCGCCATTCTTTCCCTTCTCTCCTTCGGTATGACACGGCCGCATTGCATTGTGGTAGACGGGATCAATTCTAGGGTAAAGTAGGGTACAGTCGATGTACACTACAAATCACGGTGAATTGTGGGTATTTTCTCGTTCCCTATTTAGTGTACGAAATTCACATTTTAGAATTCGTCGCACTCTACAAAATGGCGTCCACACAAAATAGTGTACTAAATAGGGAATAGGGAGTGGTTTCGGACACGGCCGTGGTGTCCTGGGAGAAGCCACACTCCTGTGTCTGTTTTGGGGATGTTGGGGGTGGGGCAACTCAAACTTCACCCTCACCCCCCCCCCCCCCCACCCTCATCTGTGCCCATCCGCATCACTACATTAGGCCAAATGGTCCCAGTTTACTGCAGCATCTCGATGCCGCAGTCTTGGAAATTAAATGAAGTGTGTGTGTGCATGCGTGTAGGCGGCGTGTAGGTAGGGCACTGCCGTTGTACCCTTGAGCAAAGGTACTTAACCTGATTTGCTTCAGTAAATATCCAGCTGTATAAATGGATTGTATGTAAAGACATGTAAACTGTGTAAGTCGCTCTGGATAAGAGCGTCTGCTAAATGCCTGTAATGTAAATGTAATGTGTGTGTCTTGCAGACAGCGAGTCTCGTGAGGAGGTGCGGCAGACGTACCCCGACCCCCCCGTCGATGACTGGAGTCTGGAGCTGCAGCAGCAGGCCCTGCTCCGGGAGCAGCAGCGCAAGATCAACCGCGCCAAGAGGAGAGACTCCGCCGGTCAGTGGCTGATCCCTCTGCTCCTTGCGCTGTCCGCTGAACGCTGTCGTTACCGGGGCGCTTTTAAAACCTCTCCTCTCTCTGCAGGGTATTTTGAGCTGTCCCCTGCGCTGCACCAGACGCACGATGTGGTGAGCTGTGCGGACGCCCCAGTGTGTTTCCCTGAGCCCTGAGCACACAGTTGGGCCGTTTTTGCTCCGTGCTGATGACCCTGGATGAAGCAGTTGGGTTTTTAATGATGGCTCTAATAGCCCGTTTCAAACGGGACATTTCCATACATTTATTTGAACGCCTTTATTCTTTATTCCAGAGGAAGGGCCCGGCCGACGGTCCTCCGAGAGGCTACTTACTGGAATCCGAAAGCGCGTTTATCGGTAAGACCATTTCAGCACGACCTCTTTTGAACTTTGAACTCTGAGCCATTTCCACACCATCTGGGGATGGTCGGCGTGCCTCGCTGTGACTGCTGTGCCGGACTTTTCAGAGGTCAGCTGCCCCCTCACCCTCCCCCTCCCCCCCACCAAAAAAGAAACTTAAGAACAAGTAGAACAGTCCCAGGGAAGCGAGCGGGTGTGTCACCAGCGGGCTGGCACTGGCAGGGGGCGAGCCGGGACTCTTTGATTACAGAGAGCCGGGAGCCCAGATCCACAGCTGTGAGCAGGAGTGGCGGGATCACACAGGGGGGTGCCAATATAAACATGGCAGCCAGGGCATGGCAGCGGGACAGCTGGTGCGCGTCCGAGAGGGGGTCGCGTGCCAACCGCTGGCAGATGACGGCGGGCTGAGCCAGGCGGGAAGAGACGCAGCGAATATGGCAGCGAGAGAGCGGGAGAGGGAAAGAGCGAGAGAGCAGGAGAGGGAAAGAGGGA
This sequence comes from Aldrovandia affinis, assembly GCA_029706075.1. Taxonomy (NCBI): domain Eukaryota; kingdom Metazoa; phylum Chordata; class Actinopteri; order Notacanthiformes; family Halosauridae; genus Aldrovandia; species Aldrovandia affinis. Next base: position 5,014,744 of record JAINUG010000016.1, read on the forward strand.
GAGAGGGAAACAGGGAGAGGGGGAGAGAGCGGAGAGGGAAAGAGGGAGAGAGCGGGAGAGGGAAAGAGGGAGAGAGTGGGAGAGGGAGAGAGTGGGAGGAGGGAAAGAGGGAGAGAGCGGGAGAGGGAAAGGGAAAGAGGGAGAGAGCGGGAGGGAGAGCGGGAGAGGGAAAGGAAGAGCGGGAGAGAGCGGGAGAGGGGAGGGAAGAGGGAGGGGAGAGAGCGGGAGGGAAAGAGGGAGAGGGAAAGAGGGAAAGGGGGAAAGAGCAGGAGAGGGAAAGAGGGAGAGAGCGGGAGAGGGAAAGAGTGAGAGAGAGAGAGACACTGCAGTGAGAGAGAGGTGCTGAGAGTGGAAGTGTGACTGGCGTGAGGAGAGGCAGGGAGGGTGTGAGCCAGACCAGTCCGGCCGGAGAGCTGAGAGACCCCACGTGGCGGTGGGAGGCTCCGCACCGCCTTTTTAAAAAGATTTAGTTTCAGATCTTTTTCCATTTTTTAGTAGCCAATTACACGCCCGCTTTTCATGTCAACTATCTCCCCCTCATATTGTGAGTTTGCTGCTGTAGCCCTCCCTCCTGAGACCGGCAGTGACAAAGGCGATGTACCGCCTCCTCCGAGCCGGAACTAGTCAAGCCGTCGACTGTAACTCCATTACATAGAGCCACTCTTATACGCAGCAAACTCGTATCGGCTTCCCTCCCCCCTCCCAGGGGCGAACAGAAAATTGCCGCGCCCTAGTGGCACTCCCGGCCATAGCCAATACTGGCGCAGCCGGAGGGATTGAACCCCGGTTGCAGTGGCCAGCGTCGAACATTGTAACCGCTAGACCACCCGGGAGGCTGGCACCGCATTTGAACACACAGATGTAAAGGTCTTCACCGCGCGCTGATTAACCGCGCCCTCGTTCGGTGTGCTGTCGATTCAGGTACGAGCGCCGACGCCTTCCCGGTGCCTGCGGAGAGCGAGGCCAGGCCTGAGCAGAGAGCCAGGCCGCCGTCAGCCAGGAGGAGTGTGGCAAAGAGGCTAAGCTATGAGGACGTAAGTGTCTCACGGGGGGGAGATGGTCAAATCTGGATCCTTGGTGATCCCAACAGCCGTACATATTGAAGGATCTCTTCCAAATGTTGTCTTTTTTTTCTTTGATGAACTGCAGTAGAATGTGTGTGTGTGTGTGTATATGTGTGTGTGGATTAAAACTGCACACAATATTGTTATGCTATAGTCACACAATCCCTCCAGCTGCACATAATCATGGAAGGGTGGTTAGACTGGAATCCCTTCCAAATGCCTTCATTTGTGCTTAAAGATGAATCGCACTTGAATGTGAGGTGTATAAAATGATCCCCCCGCACTATTATCACGGTCACACACGTATGAACCGCCCCCCAGGAGAGGCCACCCTCCGAAGTCTCTCTGGAGCCTGCAGGGCCCCTGCACTCCGCGGGCAGCTTCAGCGTGGAGCAGCTGCACAACCGCAACCAGCGGCGCATTGAGCGGCTGGAGGAGATGAGCAGCCGGGCGTGGACCGCCGGTGAGTCGATGCATCCGTCTCCGAGGTCAGGCGTCCACGTTCTCTGCCGCGACGGTGACGGGAATGGGCCGGGGTCTCTCTCTCTCTCTCTGTGTGTCCCTAGGAGAGGTGGGCTCTGAGGACGGGGACAGCATCCTGCGCCTGGCCAGCCCTCAGGACGAGGAGCGCCGCTGCTCCGTGGAGACCTTCGCAACTGAGCCTTGGCTGAGGCCCGGCACCTCGGACACCCTCAAGAGATTCATCGCGGGACAGACCCGCAGGGAGAGGTTGACCAGCCGGGAGTCCCTGGCCCGCAACTGGGAGGGTCCGTCCACCTACCACGGCTGAGCGGGCCTCCATGTTGCCCAAAAACGTGTGCTCTTTCTGGGTCTGTGTTCCTGTGGCCTGACCGCACTGCTTTTGAAGCCTTCTTTCCGCAAGTTGTAACGGCGGTCCGATTTTTGTCTTTCCTTATGAACGTGGACCCATTTTATATTCCGGTGTCCATATCTCCTGTGTTGTCAGTTATAAAGTAACTATTACATTTACATGCAAATTAATGTTTCTACCTCTGGATAATCTGTGATGACCTGAGTTTTATCATTTTGGAGGTGGTCGGTTCAAAGGTCGTTATAAAAAGATGCATAGTGTGTGATGCGGTTGATAGTTTAGCCAACCCAGGCCACAGGTCTGCTGCTTTTTGTTTTCCACCTTAAAATCGGCAACCAATTTAGACCCAAGAAACCAGGTGAGGTGAGGTAATTGATCAATTAAAGCAGGTGATTACCCAACAACAAAAACCAGCAGACCCCTGTAGCTCTCCACGACCAGGGCTGGTCTGAGAAATGACAAATGACAGGGTACACATCTGGCCAGTTTGGGGTTTAATGGAGCAGTGTCTGTCAATGTATGCTTTGTTTCAATGACAGGAAGTAGATGTGATGTGACAACAGTGGCCTGACGAGGTGGATTTTTGTGAGACATGCTTGGGCCTGAGTCGGTGTAGCAAAATACATGTTGTGTATATACATATTAATATCAATACTAGTTATTGCTGTTAAAATGGCATGGTTCAAAAATGTACAAAAATTAAGTATGAAATGCATAGTTTGAAATGTTCCTTTTGAATAGATTTTTTAAAATGTAATAAATTATTTTAATTAAGTTGTGGTTTTGGTTGTTTTTTGTTGTTTTAAATTAAAACTACAATGGCTGAGCAAAAAACTTTAAAGGCGGTGGCTTGTAAAAATCTACAATTTTCAGCTATGTTCACTCAAATTACATGGAAAACAGAAGAATGACCCTTCCATTTCACTAAAGTAATACTTCAGTTATCGTGGCAAACCTCAGAGAGAAATTTGATGAGCAGCTGTTTTTAAGCTTTCTGTGTTTTATTTGGCTAGAAGTACAAACCTGGGGTAGATAAGGGACTTGCGTCGCATCATGCATACATGACCAGAACCTATCTCTCTGGAGTGGTAAACATGGCACTGGTGAAGCCACCTGCTCATTGCTGCAAGTAAATGTTGAAACAAACATGCTGAACAAAACACGTCACTCGTCCTTCGAGGGAAATTCCATGTTTGTATTTGGATAATGGTGGCACATACATTCCTCTGCTTTAGATGAGTTTCTGTCCATTAGGCCTCCCCAATGTACCCTATGCCCTCTCTAAAGCAACACTTGGTCTGTCTCTAATGCACAGAAGGTCCCAGAGATGTTTGTCACACATAACCTTTGAATGTTCTCTCGTTCAACGTTAACTGGCAACCTCTTTCTTACTGACGGCATCATTCATCTCTGCAGCTCCTGTTATACAATGTGTTATACGATCACTGTCCGGCTGGGTATAAAGATCTGATTTGTTTTTTGCTCAATGATGATAATGACTTTGCCACGGCGAACACCTCTCGAGTCTCCATGCGGCCGCAATGAACTTCTTAGTAAACTTTGACTCTTGATTTTGGCCGTGTGCGTCTCTACGCTTTAGGTTTTGGGTTGCGGATGGATCAATAGTTGAACCGTCCGAACAGTTGGTACCGTGACCCGGATGCCTGCTTTCCGCATACTCTCGCAGCAGCGCTGACGCCTTCTACTCGCCGAACATGAGCTCCAGGTAAGGAGCTTTCATCCTCCCACCTTTCGACGATTACATTGCGTCTGTGGGTGTTGTGTGAGATGGAGGGAGAACGGCGTACGAAGTAAATTAATTACCGCAAGTAAGACGCTGCGAACAAAGCTGTGTGTTGTGTATGGCAGGACTATTGTGATCACTCCGTTAGCCTACCTCTCGCAAACATTTGTTTCCGGGAATAACTCGGTTCTCATTATTCTGCGAATGAGAATGTCTCTGAATCGTTAACTTTGACCTTTCTTCTCCGAGAATGAATAATTAGTTTTCTCCCGGACTTGTTTCCTAGAACGGAGGAATGCATTCAGTTTGTGTGTGTGTTGAGCTCATTATTTTCGTGGTGGTTTGACACGATTATATTATTTGGGTGTGAATTCCCTTATGCTTGTTTGTTTCTTAGGAGTTCTGTATTCTTTGCTATATGCTTAAGCTACTGGCGATCAAAATTAATTTATCGATATATATATATATATATATATTGAGTAATTTTTATTCATGTTGGTGAAGGCAAAATGGGTCCATGACATAGTGAAGCATCCGCATCCGTTTCGGATTACAAATGTAGATTAAACCCCGCACAGGAGACAGCACGAACTAGTGAGGTAATTATCGATGTTGTAAAAGCGGAACTACAGCAACCGGTTGTAGAACAAGGAAATATTGTACAGTCTCTTCAGCAGACCACAGAACCCAAGGCAATGGGACTTTAAACAACTGAGTATTTCGGTCAGACTCTTTTATATGTCAGAAGGATATCCTGATCAGACTGAACGGGACTCTGAGGATGCCCAGTTGTACTGGTCCCGTCTGGCGATACAGCTTCTGCACCAACAGGCAGACATTGTTCCTAAACAACCTAAAAGGTGGACACAATCTCCGATCAACAGAAAAGACAGAGACAGTACCTCTACCTGTGCTTCCCACGAGAGGGTGGTAATTACAGGTAGCGGCTCAGGCTCTGGCAGGCTGGACTCCCTCACCCTAAATTAGGGGCTGAGGCAACCGTCAGGGAGTTAAATAGAATCGTTGTTTGTTACCGATGCTGTATGCGAGACATAGCCAGCCATAGGTAATGAAAAAATATATGAAAATCGGGCAATGTGTTCTCGAGAGATAGTCATTTTAAGACTGAAATTTAATGCGAAAATGTGCCAATTAGAAAAAATAATGTTTTATAATATTTTCCATAGCACACGTATGTGAACACTATCAATGAAAATCTGGAAGGATCCACTTTCAAATGATGTTTTTTTTTTTTTTTTTTTTACATTTGAACAAGAGGATCACATCGCGATCGCTATTTTACTACACTTGTATACTGCAAGTGTTTTCTGTGGTCTACTGACATGCCTACTCCAAGCCATGTTAACTGAGTGAGTGTGAAAAATACAACGTCACATCCAGAACCGGCTTACATTTGTAAACACTGCAGAATAGGATGCTCGAGAGTTTAAACGCTCATGTGCTGCTATTCCTACAGCGCATCCTCGCATTGTCGACTGGGCTAAAATTGACAAAATAGTTCAAGGACCTAAAGAACCTTGCGGTGATTATCTAAACAAATTCGAGCTTTAGGTTTCGGACGTACTCGGGAATAGATGAACAACCAGGTTCAGAGGTATACTCTCTGCTAAAAAATGACCAGTGCCTCAAATGCTTGCAGCCCAAACTAGCGAGTCTGATCATGGTTACTAACCCAGGAATAAAGGCTAAACTATGCGCTGAATTTTGTACTACAGCCATCCAACATGATATAGCAAAGCAACAATGTAATGCTACACTGGGTAGTTTATTCTATGCTCGAAATGCAAAACCATCGGATTTCCAGAACAAATCCAAGACGCAGCAATGCCTTAAACTGGGGGATCAGAAAATTTGCCATGACTGCAAGAAGCCCGGTCACCTCATCAATATATGCCATTTAGCAGAAGCTTTTAACCCAAGCGACTTACAGTAGTGAGTGCATACATTTTTCAGTATATGCGGCCCCAATGGGAATCAAACCCACAACCTAAGCATTGTCAGCGCCATGCTGTATCTACTGAGCTACACACTACATCAAAGTCTGTCATCAAGTGACAGCGGGACCTAGCACCAGTGTCTACCAAGAAATCACATGAAACACTGTTAGCAATTAGGTGAACCATTATACTGCCATTTGTTTGAACTGCTGCTTGAAAGGGAGTTGAATTGAGCATATAGTTAACAATACCCGTTTTCTCCTCCTGGCTGCAGTCTTGCTTGTTTGCTTGCTCTGTGTTGTGATAGTTGTTTGTAGACATTGGGCACCCCACACTATGTCAATAGGCGTTTGCTTTGTAGCCCAAGCAGGGAAGCTCATGGGAATGCTTTGAAAACATTGCCTGAGAAGGGACAGAGTTTAAAAGAAAAATATGCAACTGGCTAAATCTGAGGTCGTGTATTTAGGCCATACCATTGCTCCAGGAGAAAAAAAGGTACGACCCCCTCTCGTGTTTCTGCCACAGCTACGAGCCCATGTGTGACATGTGAGGTCTGGGCCTTCTTGGGGGATGGCTGAATTTTTTCCGACAGTGGGCGCCAGGGTTGAGCGTCATCACTGCTCTGATGGCTCTGCTCACTGGAAAGGGTCATGGCTAGACAGTAACCCTATTGTGTCCAACTCCCGCAAGGTTTGACGGAGTCCCCATAGTAACGATGGAAAGAGTCCAACCCTCCTTCCAGCCATCTTACACTTAGGGTTAGGGTGAATGATAGAGTTAGGGTTACCAGCTCGTCTTTGAAACTTGCCACTTTAGCGGCAAATGCGCATTTGCGAGATCTGGGGAAAAAATAGGGTTACTATCGGGCCATGTCCACTGGAAAGCCAGGCGCCTTTCGATGATGTAATATGGACAGAGGACTGTGAACATTCTTTGCCGACGATGAAGGATGCCTTGTGTTCTGCTCCTGCTCCTAGTTTCGCCAACTGTTCCGATTAACGTTGTAATCTTTTTGTTTGTGAAAAGGATGGGTACCCGTCGTCTGTATTAGCACAGTTGACGTGCTGACGGGGACAGGCCTGTGGGGTATTGTAGTCGGAAGCTTGATCCTGTGGCAGCAGCTGTGCCAGCATGCCTTTGGGCTGCTGCTGCTGCTGCTGCATCATTAGCTGTGGATGCGTCCTCTAACATTGTGCGGGCTCATCCACTAACCGTGCATGCTCCTCATTCCTGTGTACGCTATACTGACAGCAGGAAAAAGTAACCAAGTAACCTCTTCTGGATTCACAGGCTGGGAGACTGTTACTCTCCGGTGAGACATTAACATTGTCAAATGTGCTAACCTCGATCCAGCATCCCCATTTGCCAGTGCCCGCTGATGAAATTGAAACTGTTTGGAGGTGATTGAAACCGCCCTCCGTTGCCCAATTCTGATCTGATCTGATCTACTACACTGATGGCTCCTGCGTACCTAGCGGATGCCAGGGAGTCTGTAACGGGGGCTATGCTGGCGTGGGAGCAGCACCCCCGCCTTGGGGCCCTTTGTTCAGCGCCAACCTGACATCATTCAACCTCCGTCATCGAAAGTATGATCTTGTTGTTGATATGTCCTCAAAATGGACAGAATGCATCCTAACCAGGCAGAAATGACGCTTCCACTGCCACGGAAGTGCGTCTCAAAGACATTATTCCCAGGTGGGGTGTACCTGAGATCAGAGATGGTGACGGAAGAAGTGTGTAGGGTTTTGAACATTAAGAGACGCTTACATTGCCCCTAATCGTCCAGGGTGACCGAGAGAACTAACAGGACTCTGAAAAACAGACTGGCTGAAGCTGTTGAAGAGAGCGCACTGGCGTGGCCAGACGTTCTCCCTTGTGTTTTAATGGCCATGAGGGCGATCCAGCATTCAGCAACTGGACTGAGCCCCTTTGAAGTGGTTACAGGTAGACCTATGCCCGTCCCGGGTCTCCTAGCATTGATTTGAAAGGAGCCGACATTCATGTTATGAGTGACTCAATGCTGACCTATCGTCAGGCCCTAACAGCTCTTCTATTAAACAGGTGAAGGCTGATCAACAGGAAGCCCCCCACCGAGCCCCTGCACTCCCTGGAGCCCGGTGACCGGGTCCTGGTCCGACGGCACGCCAGAAAGGCCGCCCTCGAACCTCGCTGGGAGGGGCGGTACCAGGCGCTGCTTAATACCAACCGCGCCGTGCGACTCCAAGGGACGAGGCTCCTGGACCCACGTCTCCCACACTTCCGGAAGGTGCCTGTGCTCGAGCCTGGCACGTCTTGGCGGTCCTCCACCTGCTGGGGGTGCTGTTACTGCAGATCATCGACCTGCTGCACGAGGGGAAAACGTCCTGCCGGAAGTGAGAGATGGTTATGTCATACAGAACCTTTGAATGTTCTCACGTCTGCCCCGTCTTACCCGAGGTGTCTCGGACTCATCTCAGTCTGGCGTCCCAGTTATTTCCCACTAAGGTCAACGTTAACTGGCACCTCTTTCTTATCGACGGCATCAGTCATCTCTGAGGCTCCTGTTATACAATGTGTTAAACGATCACTGTCCCCCTGGGTTTAAAGATCTGCAGTGATCGAAGCCCCCTCGAGTCTTCTTGCGGCTGCAAGAAAGTTCTGGAAAACTTTGACTCTTTGTCCGTGTGCGAATCCACACTTAGATATTTGGTTGCAGATGGATCAATAGTTAAATCGTCCTAAGAGGTACATTACTTATTGATCTATTAAGACAATATAATTCATGGGTTTAGTATCTGCTTGGTTCGATGTTTCAATGTTTTTAATGCTGTTTATTACAGGAATCATTGCACTGATTTTCAGCAAGCTCAACTGAAAAGCGGGTGTCATCTGTTAGGAGGAGAAACGCATTTTATTCCATGGCTTCTTTCTTAGGAAGACATGAGCTTAATGTAATGAGGCATTTTAGGACTGCCTACATAAGACTTCCCATCCCATTGAATATCTGAACCTGCTCTTGAAAACCACACATACTATGGCTATGCATCATCAATCAGGATTAGCACTGCACTGTTGTAATCTATAAACTAATTTAGCTGTGACTAACAAAGTCCTTTAGGTGAAGCGAAGCTGAACCTCCACAGTGAATAAAATGACATTTTGGCTGCACAAATGTAGCTGTTATCCAAGGAAATGTTGCCATATCAGCGCTAAGCCACAAATGTAGGACAACGCAGGATTAAAAATGAGCAATTATAGAATGTGACTTGCACTAATGAGCAGAGTTCAAAAACTTTATTGACCTATGACCTGATTAAAATGTGTCGGATGATAACCAGTCTTGTACAGAAAGTTGTACAGATTTTTTTTTCTCAACATAGAAAACTTTACATTGCTGTACCATATACATTTTGTCCATTAGTTTTCTACATGACTGTGACCAGGAATGCTTCAGACCCATTCAAACCCATACTTCACCATCAAAACGTCAAACAACAATTAACATTATTCATATTTTCAATACATCCAGCCATCTCTGAGCGAAAGGAAAAAAACAAAACAAAACCCTCATTTAATAATATTTAACCATTTTTAGTTTTGTACACGTACAGTGAAACCTACATCAAACATGGAAACAGACTGGCGACGATTCAGATGCAGTTCGGATTAGTTTTGCATTGTTTTTTTTTCCAGTTTTAAGAGGATCCCAGTCACTGGTTGCTTTTTCACTTTAATTTAAATAAAAGCCTCTGTACATATAAAATGGAATAATTTTACTATCTCTTTATATCAGCTTCTATTGCATCAAACTGACCACACCCCCTTATCGGACAACCCCGTCGAGCAATGGTAAAGTTAAATAAAAACTCTCACAAAACAAAGTTTAAAACCCCCAGTGCATTCTGCAAATAAAACATGTGCAGCAGATTCAGAGAAACACACACAAAAAACAAAAAACAAAAACCGAAATAAAATTATTGCAGAAACAATGTCTAGTGTTATGAGATTATATTACAAAGCCGCATTTCTGTACAACTAGTTTCATCCGAGGATCTGTCGATGCTTAATGTTAGCCGTCGGCTGTGCAAAAAGGAAAACGGAACAAAACGAAACGAATAAAACGAAATCAAGCCACAAACATTACTCTTCATTTCCACTAATTATTGATCATGGGTTCGTTTGTGTGAGAAAGAGTTTCATTTCTTCAGACAGCTTTGTGAGATAATGTCACGAGATAGCAAGGGAACACACGCTCGTTTCTTTTTTTTCTTTTTTTTTTGTCGTTGAAATACTAGGCTTCTGGACATTCAGAAGGTTAGAAAGTAATTAAATATTTTCGTTATTATAATCATCAGTATAATCCTGTAGAGTGTCGTCCTACTGTACAAGGCGTGGCTCTGAGCCCCACCGGCCTCGCTGCCCGCGGCCCTCGTCCCAGGAGCAGCTCCATGCGCTGCAGGACCCCCGGAGGAGATTCCAGTACCGTCGGAGGGGCTTGCCAGAGGACTGCCGGCCAGGGAGGGGAGGGGAAGGTTTGGGGGAAGGGGGGAAGGTTTGGGGGTGGAAGAGGGTCAGTTCAAAGTCAGTTCAAAGCATCCCTAGCGCCGTTCGGAAGGGGGGGAGGAATTTGCCATACACATGAAAACTTTCTCAGGAGGACGGACAGACAGACAGAGAGGAGACCTTCCCGGAGAGTGGCACCGCCCCCTGGTGGTCGGAGGTGGTGTTGCGGTGTGCCGGCTTGGATGGGATGTGTCACTGGCTCCCCGCCTCCTGCTCCTCCTGCCGCTGCTCGGGCGCGGCGCTGGGCGGCTGCGACACGTTGAACACGACGCCGATGCGCAGGTAGAACTTGCGCAGCACTGCCCGCAGCTCGGGGATCAGGTCGAACTGCATGATCTCACACAGGAGGGGGTAGTACTGTGACGCGTGGGCTTTGAACTGCGGGAGACAGGGAGGAGGGGAGGGGTTACATCATCTCTCCTCTGGAGACTCCCCCTACAGTCCGGGCAGAGAGCCGACACACATCTACGTTTGTGATGCAGACGCATCTGTAAAACTGTAAAGCTTAGTTTGAACATGACTTCAAGTGCCTCTCGGGAGGCCAGTAATGGTGCCAGCCATTAATTACTTTGGAAAGATGTGGAGACGTTATTCACAAGCTCAATATGGATGGCATGGCACATGTGAGATGCCGTCGGGCATTTTGTATGAGGGGGAAAATGCAAACTGTTTTAAGAGCTTAAGTGACACCGCGACGCGCTTTGAGCGGAGCAGCGGGGGAGGGGCCTCACCCTGTCGTCGCTGATCTTCAGCACCTTGGTGAGGAAGAGGAGGAGCAGGTTGGTCCAGGCCTCTCGGTGGCTCTCCGACGTCAGGGTCAGGAAGTAGCCGATGGCTTCGCTGCAGACGCTGAAAGACAGGAGAGTCCGTGACCGCTCCGCCCCCTCGCTCCTACTCTGAGCCGTGAGGTGCAGCAGTGACCTCTGACCTGTCTCTGTGCTCACCGATGACCCCACCCTTGGGTACCAGCATCTGTCACTCTGATGTCACCCCCCTTCACACATCCATGTGACCACAACTTTCCCCCCACAAAGTAACTGCTCCTTAAATCTTACTGCGCCACGAGTCTGAGTGTCTCAACTGGCCACTCTGATACATTTTACATTTACATTTGAGCCATTTTAGCAGATGCTCTTATCCAGAGCGACTTACACAGTTTACATTTCTTTACATACAATCCATTTATACAGCTGGATATTTTACTGAAGCAATTCAGGTTAAGTACCTGCTCAAGGGTACAACAGCAGTGCCCCACCTGGGAATTGAACCTGCAACCTCTGAGTTACAAGCCCACCTCCCTAACCATTACACTACACTGCCAGCCCTGATACCATTAAAAAGGTGCCCGGGTGAACTTCACAATACATCAGTGCAGAGTGGCGATGCGTGGGTTCAGTGCTCTGAAACTCACTGTGGAAAATTCAAGTCAACTGGATCGCAGTTGCCTTTCAGACGAATTGCCTTGTTTGAAGGCGAATGCCATGTGAAACTTTGCACATCTCGGTGAGACACAAACTCTCCCCACATCAAGCCAACTTGGCCCATGGTAGCAGGAACAATTCTTGACGAGTAATTAGCATTCCTCACGATACAAGATGAGCCCATGGCACACTAATGTAGCGGCCCTCTGCTGATTGAGCTCGGAGTCTGCGTGGGGAGAACAAAAACACTCTGTGCGGCAGTGAGGCAGCTCCACAATCCAGGGGAAAAATAAATAAAGTTTAGGCCAAACTTCACACCTCTCAAACAACAGATGCGCAGGCTATAACAGGGAAGGAAATGTGTTTCTGGTGCTTTTTTTGCCTTCAGCTGGAATAATTTTAAGGGTATAATTTAAAATATGGTATCATTCATAAAACAGCAGTATAATTTAAACCACAAGCCATACCATCTGCTCCTGGTTGTCTTTAATTTATCTACTTTAAAAAAGTAGAGTTTTCGCTATTGGGTGGCCAATTGTACCCTCCATTTCCTCCGTTCACCCTCCCCCACGAGCCCGTCGCCTGCAACTACGGGACAAGCCGCTACCCTAGGGCTGGCAACGAACCACTTCCTTCAAGACGGAACTCGCCTATTTGTTTTGCCCACAGGGAAGCTTTCTGTGTTTGCGGTGAGCTCATGCCGGCTTTCCCTTCCCCCTACGTGCGTATAGTCGCAGTGTAGTATAATTGTTTGGGAACTTGGCTTTTAACTCAGAGGTTGCAGGTTTGATTCCCAGGTGGGGGCACTGCCGTTGTACCCTTGAGCAAGGTACTTAACTTGTGGTGTTTCAGTAAAATATCCAGCTGTACAAATGCAGATAAGCTTTGTAAGTCTCTCTGGATAAGAGCGTCTGCTAAATGTTTAAATTCCACGTTGCACCCACCTGCTTTCTGATTGGCTCTATGATAAAAGGGTCTTTGCCGACAGCCAATCAAGATTCTACGTGTACAGTTGGGTTAATGGCACTCTATCTTTAACTGCCATGGCACACCTGGAAGACGCTCTGAGCGGAGACCAGTCAGCGAGATGGCAACTAGCAATGGCCTTAGGACACAATCTAATCAGCGGGCACCCAAATTCAACTGCAGTCATTTTCCCTTAAACATTTTTTTTTTAATTGGCAGGAGAATGCTTT
>JAINUG010000016.1:5030000-5108200 GCA_029706075.1 Aldrovandia affinis
AACTTGTAGAATCTATGCCAAGGCACACTGAACTCTGTTCTGGCGGTTCATGGTCGCCCAACGCCCTATTAATACACTTCATGTTGGTTTCCTGTATTGTCAGTTACCTGTACATCATAAATAGGGTTGATCTGTGTATACAGGTAAAATGCCTCAGTGAAACGTTAGTGTTATGAGCCAGTTCACGGAGCCGCCGTTACCCACCTGCCTTCCAGAGCACGGTCCTCTGCTCGTTGTTGGAGTTGAAGGCCTTGGCGAAGCGGTGCGACTGCAGCAGGCAGTCCAGCAGCTTGAACAGCTGCTCTGAGGTCAGGTAGCGATACATTCCCTGGTCCTGTGTGTCCACGTGGACGTCCGCGTCCAGCGTGTCTCTCTGGATCGCCCGGTGCACAGACAGAAAGGCACTCAGCGTTGCACAAGACTCTTTTCGTTGTTGCTAAGCGCTTAACTGATCAACTAAAGCAGTCGATTACGCAGTTAACTCACATCACCTGGGCTCTTGGGGTCTGAACTGGTTGCCGATTTTAAGGTGAAGACAAAACCCAACAGAACCCTGTGTCTCTCCAGGACCAGGGCTGAGGACCACTGCTCATTTCATTCACCAAGTCTCATCAGCTTTGTGTTAAAAATCTTCAGTGCTACCGTCTACTCCACTCTGTTCTGTTCTGGCGCTGGTAGTCACCATTGCTATTTGAACTTTGGTACTGTTTGCAATAAGGGTCATGGACAAAAACGTCTGCCAAATGAATAGCTTCATCCCTGCAAGAGCTTCAGACCTGAACTGCGATGCTCTTTGAGACTTTGCTCAGCAGCGGGTGGGTGTTACCTGGGCAGCTGCGAAGTTCTCTGCGTCCTCCTTCTTGCTGGTGGCGGGGAAGAAGACGATGTTGTCGATGGTCTGGATGAGCTCCAGCTGGACCACGCACTTGATGAGGAGGGCAGCGAACAGCCTCTGCTCCTGGACCTCTGCGGCACACAGACACAGGAGAGGCGTGGTGAGCGGAGAGCGAGGGGAAACGGAGAGCTCTCCCCTCGAAACGGCACAGGGACTCACTGGTTGGGGTCCTCGCTCTGGGGCCATCCTCGTATGTGCCCGAGCCCACGCTGAACTGGCTCTGCCGCCGGTTCTCTAAGGCCCGGTTCTCCACGCTGCAGATGGACTGCTGGTCCTCTGCCCGCGTCTGGATGTCCACGGACTTCTGGGAGATGGAGTCCTGGAGATGACAATCGGGCATTGTTTTGTAGGCATATTCCTTACGACACTCTAATACACTCTGAATACTTATTTTTCTGTTGGAGAATGTGTTATTCATGCATGTAATGTATTACTCTTACGCTCACTCTTAAACTTTAAAACACTCTCTGAGGATTCTTCCACAAAAGCAATTAGAGGAAGTGATGTCACAGTCTAGACAATAGATCTCAGCTGTGAGAGTAATGAGCAGAGACAACCTGCCTCCCCATCACACGTCTCGCACAAAGGAGGAGGGAATCGGGCCTGATACTGTGCTCTCTGGAACTGCTATGTAGTCTGAAGTCAAAAGTGACAGGGCCACGGCGACCGGGGTTCAATTCTCCGGCTGCGCCAGAGTCGGCTCTGGCTGGGAGTGCCCCCCAGTGAGGGGGGAGGGAAGCCAACAGGATGTTCGCTGAGCACAGGACTGGCTCTGGGGTGCCGGAGTTACGGTCGATGGCATGGCGAGTTGCCGTGTCGGAAGAGACGACGCTTCGACTTCGTCACCGCTGGTCACAGGGCTACGGCAGCGAACTCATAGTGCGAGGGGGGGATTGACATGAAAATAGCAGATGTAATTGGCTACCAAATTGGGATAAAAACGAGATAAAAATCTGAAACAAAAAATGAAAAAAGAGACAGGGGGAAAGAGAGGGCATTCTGTGTGAGAGGGAGGGAGGGAGGGAGGGAGAGAGGGAAAGCCCCGTTTACACACCAGCTGTTTGTCCGACGGGTCCAGCTGGGCCGTGTGGTCGCCCTCTGTCCCTGCGGGTCTCCACGTTAGCAGCCTGGGGAGAGAGATAGCATGGGACAGTGCTAAACAGGCCTAACACAGCGTGGCACTGCCCAGACCTGACCCAACACAGCAAGACACTGCCCAGGCCTGACCCAACACAGCAAGACACTGCCCAGACCTGACCCAACACAGCAAGACACTGCCCAGGCCTGACCCAACACAGCAAGACACTGCCCAGGCCTGACCCAACACAGCATGGCACTGCCCAGGCCTGACCAACACACAAGACAGCCCAGGCCTGACACTGCCCAGGCCTGACCCAACACAGCGTGGCACTGCCCAGGCCTGACCCAACACAGCAAGACACTGCCCAGGCCTGACCCAACACAGCATGACACTGCCCAGGCCTGACCCAACACAGCGTGACACTGCCCAGGCCTGACCCAACACAGCATGACACTGCCCAGGCCTGACCCAACACAGGAAGGTTTTTAAAGTGGGCTTTGAGAGACCAGACCGAGGTCTAAACACAGGAAAGAGTATAATGGCTCTCTATGTCTATGTAGGTAATTTATGCTGTGGTTGTGGTCATGGTTTGGCTTGTATTGCGACTCACAGTACTACTTATAGAAATTGTGGTTAAGAAAATCCCTCAAATGTATGTGTGCCTGAATGGATACACATGTTCACTTTTAGTCTATTACTACATTAATTTACTGAATGCTGTTTTCCCAGTAAAAATAAGAGTGAAGAATGCACCAAAAACTGCGCTATGCTCTAAAGAAATGGTTGAGTAACGGTTGAGATATGACATGACACTGGTATATCATTGCAAAATCAATCACAATCAATCACATCAATCGTCACAAGAGCTGCATTTAACCGGTCTTCACTGTAGTGAATTTAAAATGTCCAATGTTGTTGTTTTTTAATGTTGCTGCCCCTATGCAGAAGTGAAGCAAAAAAAAACACAAAAAAACATAAGGGTAACATTTATAGAGCGGAAAGAAAGGCGTTTCCGTATCTCACATGTGTGGGATTGTGGTTTTGAAGATGTCCAGCATGCAATTGCAGGTTTTGTCCCAGGTCTCAAGGGTGAACTTCTCCCCGTTGAGAATGACCACGTTCTCCAGGCAGTTGGTTCCTGAGCGGGCCAGCTGCTCGTTGTCTGCAGGAGGGAGGGAGAGAGGGGGGAGAGGGAGGGAGATAGAGAGAGAGAGGGGGACAGAGGGAGAGAGAGGGGGGAGAGGGAGAGAGAGGAGGAGAGAGAGGGGGAGAGAGAGAGGGGGGAGAGAGAGAGAGGGGGAGAGAGAGGGGGAGGGGGAGAGAGGAGGGGAGAGAGGGAGAGGAGAGGTGGGGAGAGAGGGAGGGGAGGAGGGGGGAGAGAGGGAGGGGAGAGGTGGGGAGAGAGGGAGGGAGAGGTGGGGAGAGAGGGAGGGAGGGGAGAGGGAGGGGAGGGGGGAGGGAGGGAGGGAGGGGGAGGGAGGGGAGGGAGGGAGGGAGGGAGGGGAGGGGGGAGGGAGGGAGAGGGAGGGAGGGAGGGAGGGAGGGAGAGGGGGGGAGGGGGGAGGGAGGGGGGAGGGAGGAGGAGGGAGGGAGGGGGAGGGAGGGGGAGAGAGGGAGAGGGGGGGAGGGGGAGAGAGGGAGAGAGGGGGAGGGGGAGAGGGGAGAGAGGAGAGAGGGGGAGGGGAGGGAGAGAGGGGAGAGGAGGAGGGGGAGGGGGAGAGTCGGTGTGAGGAGGGGCCTCAGAGACACTGAGCTGAATCACACTCTGGTGGCGCTGGTCTCCACTCACCTTGCTGCACGCACCAGTACAGCTGGGACAGGATGTTGTCGAGGAGCACGTCGCTGAGAGACTCAAAGTACTGCGTGAAGACGTCACAGATGGCGTAAAGTGCGTGGTTGCAGGTCGTGGTCATCCACTCTGCTTTCTGTCGTCACGAGCAGAGGAAACAGAGGGAAGGTGTGATCGCAACTGCACGCCCACAGACAAAAAAAGCACGTAGCCATCCCACCGCTAACTTCCGTTCAAGCCGTTTCGAGCATCAACCTCACACCTTTAAGTCACCACAAATGTTCCATACGCTGACCAGACATTCAGCTTCATCGCTGAAGCTCAAAGTCTCTGATCTCATTGATCTCTCGCGTGAACAATGATTGTTCCTACCATGTATTAATGCACATCTTGTAAGTCGCTCTGGATAAGAGCGTCTGCTAAATGCTTAAAATGTAAATGTAAAGTGTTCTGGCTGGCTGTTTTTTGTTGTTGTTTTTTTCCATAAGGGGCATGGGGCCAAGAACAAGCAGCCATAGCAACTCAGCCAGCAGCACAACCTCCTGTTACCAAGTTGAACATCGTGGGTTAAAGGAAGTGCAGAGGATGTAAGGAATGCCAGAGCTGAGTAATCGAACCCGTACACAGTACACCTGTGATGTCACAGGGCGGACATGCACCAGGCCTGTCAGGAGCTCCGGTGTCTGTCCTGGGATGAGGCGCCCACCTCTGTCTGCTGCTCCGGGAGCTTCATGTTGTCGAAGATTCGGAACACGATCCTGAACAGGTCCTGCCACCAGTGCTTCTCGTAGGTGTGACCGTAGGTCTTCATGACCTCGAACATCACGGTCAGGCCCCTGGACCGCAACGCAAGGACCGAAATACAAATATATGCCTTACTTTGTTCTGTAAATTATGATCAATTAGCCACTGTTTACAAAGTTCATAATAAATGAAAAGCTATTTTATGTTTTGCATTTATTTTCTTTTGCTGCTGTGTCGAGAACGTACTGAACCGTGACTTTTGTGTACCGTTGCACCCTTAGTCACTACTGTAAGTCGCTTTGGATAAAAGCGTCTGCTACATGACATGTGTTATATTATTTTATTATATTATTCATCTGTTATGTTAGCCGCTCTGACCTTGTCCTCACGTCCAGCTTGCACCTGTTGATGATGCAGGAGAGCTCGAACAGGATGGGGAACCAGCCTCGCACCCACACCCGGTCCTCTGGGGCTACATTCATGTCGTCGCTGGTGTAGTCTTTGAAGGCCTGCCAAGCGGGGAGACACCATCGCTCTACGTCAGCGCTGCCTGCACTCGACGACAATCTAAAACCCGCTCTACCGTCCGTCTGACCTCATTCTCAAATGGCGAGCCCTCGGCTCACCCTCCGATTGAATTAGTTCAAAATGTGTGATAGCTTTCGATTTCCGCTTCAGGATTTCTGAAGTACCTTTTCATTGGCTGTGTGTAAAAGCACCCCCCTCCTGATTCGTCGTACTAAATCGTTGACAGGGCTCTTCCCTGTAAAATGGGCGGGCTTATCACCAAAGACAGTGCTTTTGCATCCACCAGGGTTTGAAAAAGCCTTGCTCACATGGCTACTCCAGGTTGGATTCTGAGCAGCGTGTGAATGCTTAGACTCTCTGGTCCTCCACACTCCTCCCCCTCCCCCATCTTATTAATTACAGCATTAATCCTTCCACAGCTCCAAGTAGAGCGATGTTGTGTCAGCACTTTTCTGTAAACTGTAATTACTTAGCCTCAGGGTACTACAGGCAGTTGGTAAATTGTTTTTGTCAATGCTTGCTGTACATGCACCCGGTCACTTGTACTTATAAATGTGCTTTATTTTTTTGTTGTATTTCTCCACAAATCAAATTGAATTTCTTTATTTTTATTGCCTTTTCGGGAACTTGTCTCGCATGCAAGAGGCTCAGGTTCACACAAAGAGCACATCGATATACACACGAGCAATCACACAATGACAATCACACAAGAACAATAAAACGCATCATGACATGTGCATATTCCACATCGACCAGTCCTAGAAGGCACAAAGATCGCTATGGTAACAATCAGTACATAAATGAATAGAGCACATCATATGGAGTATGATGCGAGTTTAAAAGTGTGATGCTCCTGGGCCCTGAAGCAAGCAGCCCCCGCAGCAGAGAATGCACCCTGTGCCCCCCTGTGCCAGCGTGCCAGCGTGCCGCTCACCTGCGGCCGGTCGGACACGTATTTGGCACAGTGGCGGATCAGACGGATGGCCTCCATGCTGGTGTCGGGGAAGGAGGCGTTGCAGGCGAACTCCGACAGACACTTCACCGCGTCCTGGAAGGAGTCGATGGTGACGGCGAAGTGCTTCTCGAACACGTTCGCTGAGGAGCGGGCGAGAGCAGAAAGAAAAGGAATCAGAGCAGGTGGGCTTGACGGCCGTTTTGAGTCTGGCACGGCAGAGAATGCGCTCGGACGGCGCAGTGCTCACTGGGGAGCAGGGACTACAAGGGCCAGAATTATCAGTGCTTTTTCAAAAGTAGGGCCTCCTCTGTTTATATGAATAAATCGTCCACTTCCACACAATGAATAAACGCAGAGCTTTCTTAATGTACTGAACAGCAAGCTCCCCTGGCTGAAGAAGTGCGGCTTCACAGATTATTACACAGGAGCCCGCTAATCCACGCGAGTGAAACGGATTATAACGGTTTACATAAGGCCATGTTCCATAATGCGTTCTGACACTGTCTCGGTATGGAGTTACCAATTCAGGATGGCACAGTTGCAGTTTGTGGCTTCTATTGATCGAAAGACGCTCTCAGGCTAAACTGCCTTCCCTGAGACTGCCGTAACCTCTGCTATTCAAAACTTCCTCGCTACTTTGCATTCTTTGTACCGATTCTGAAATTGTGGTTACAGGTTCCGGTTCCTGACATTCTCAGTGTTTCCAGATCAGTTTTGTTTAAGGTATTTTGGATTGATTTTCTTACGCCTACACGTACATGTAAGAACGGGACGCAGGATCTGAGGCTAGGAGCGCGTGGACTCACAGACGGTGGCTTCTGAGGAACAAGCGTGACTCACTGATGATGTGGCCGGTGGTCTGGAAGGCGAGCTCCACGATGCTCTCGTCCTGGTCCGAGGCGGCCAGGTGGAAGACGGAGAAGATGTTCTTCCAGCCCGAGCGGATGTTCCCGGCCTGGGAGTTGACCATCTGCGCTATGCAGCGCACCACCATGTCCCGGATCGTGGGGGATCTGCCGGAAGAGAGACCGCATTTCCCATCAGCGCACACGCCATCAGGGAGGTCTGCTGTGTGACCTTCAGCAGCAGACTACCTTGACATCTTCATTTATTTTTTTCGGCCCCTCAACTGATTTTTTTATGTGATCATTTTATTTTAGTTAAAAAAAATAAAAAACAATGTTTGTTTCAGATTTTCCCCCCCTTTTCTCCCAATTTAGTGGCCAACTATACCCTGTATTTATTTTGATTCGCCCTCCCCCACGAACCAGTCCTCCGGGTCAAGCTAGTTCACCAAGGCCAGTGATAATCTGCCTCCTCCGAGACGGAACTCGCCCATCTACTTTCTGGAGACACCCTTCATGCTTTTTAGCGAGCTTGTGCCGGCTCACCCTCCCCCTCCTCCTGGGGAGGACAGCCAACTGCTGCCCCCGATCAGGGCCAGTCTGGCAATAGGCAGCTCACACTCATAAAGCACCAGTCAAAGCGAGTGCGTTAGACCGCTACGCTATCCGAGGCCCCCAGATGTGATCATTTTTAATGGCGACGGTTGCCAAGGTGGCGGGGGCCGACCTACTTTCCCCAGGCTGTGATGGATTAGCAGCGAATGGCCCCTGCGCTCGCTCACCCACCCGCCCGCCTGCCGCTCCAGCTAATGAACACGGGGCTGTGCGTCTGGAGTCCTGCTCCAGGGCGGCCAGGTCCACTGATAACTACAGCCGCCCACTGATTCATTACTGCATCGCACCACCATCCCAGGGCCCGAGCCTCATACTCTTTATACAGCGAGCTGATGCACAGCCCTGGAGGGAGGGAGGGAGGGGGGCAGAGGCAGGAGGGAGGGGGAGGGAGGGGGCAGAGGGAGGAGGGAGGGGGGGGAGGAGGCGAGACAGCGCTCCTATCCATCTCCATGCCAGGGGGCAGATTCAGCTATTCCCACAGAGAGAGGCTCAGCGCTCAGGAATCAATCCTCCGACATCACTCCACTGAGACTGAAATCTGAGCCCGAGGGAACGGCCCGGGTCATTCAACATCCAGGGTTTCGCCTTCGTCCAGAGTCGGTGGAGATCGGCGGTTAAAAACTCACGTACATTTCCGTCAAAAAATTTCATTTCAGAAAAATGGCAAGAGCAGAGCTACTCAAATGAGCACTGTTCTGTTTATATCATGGACTTAGATGTGCCAATATTAAGGCAGGGTGAGGGTCCAGTAAGGGCCTACCTGACCACATGTAACTCCCCACAAGAGTTGTCACTCTGGGCCTAAGTTTCAACGCAATCAATTTCTCCCATACGCAACGGCTACTCAGTGGTTCTGTGTGGCTCAGTAGGTAGAGCATGGCACTGACAATGCTTAGGTTGTGGGTTCAATTCCCATTGGGGCCACATATACTGAAAAACTTATACATTCACTACTGTAAGTCGCTTTGGATAAAAGATGTCTGCTAAATGGCATATATTATATATTATATTATTGCTCAAGGCCTACCAAACAAATATCTATTTCCAATGAGCATTACAGCTGCGCAAAGCCTTATTCACACTGCTGGCTTCCCATTGGCTCCAGTGTAAATACTGTGTGCTTTGGCGTGTAACTGGGAGAGACTCCCGGGGGACGCTGCCCGCAGGGGTCTCCGAGGGGGGGGCAGGCTGGCAGAAGATGGATGAAGGAGGACGATAAAGGGCCCAGTATCAACAGCCTGTCCGAGACTCAGAGCCCCAAGGCAGACACTTAACCCTCTCCTCACGCCAGAGTACACCACATCTACATCACAACGGCACACATTTTATATTTGAGCAAAACCGCTAAATTAGGTTCAATTAAGTTAGCTTTTTTTTTTTAAACATTTCTTTTAAAAAAATTTTTTATGTCACTTGTTTTATAAAAAATGTACTTGAACAAGAGCTGCTCTCTGAAAAACAAACAATTAAAAAATCTATTAATATATTTTCATCTGATTGAAGATTAATTTTAAGCTCTATAAAAACCAATAAGCACTTCAAAAAGGATACTGGATTACTGGATATTTGTCTTGAAAGGAAGACCTGTTTTTACTATTTTCCTTTCAGTTCTAATTAAAAGTTAAAAGCAATTATTGTTACACTGAAAATACGCCTAGTCAGTCATCAAACTGTCTGAAACCAAATAACTTTATTCTCTTAGCAACAACAATATACACCTATAAATGCGCTTACCTGTTCTTTTTCATGATATGTTCAAAAGGCCTCAAGAAATCCTTCTGGAATCTGAAATTGGCAAGCTCTCCCTTCTCCAGAAACTTCATGGACAGCTGCCTCAGCGAGTCGACGGCAAAAATGGCTACATCCTCGTTGGGGCTGCATCCGACCTACAGAGACACAGAAAGCGCAGCATTTCAACCTCTCCCCAACAATAATGTTCCCCAAAGAACCAAACAAGTGTTTTTGTTGATATCCAGTATATACAGATAGCGGAAACACCAACAAAAAGTGTCTTAACAAGGCATTGGGCCACCATAAGCTACCAGAACAGCTCCAATGCACCGTGGCATAAATTCTACAAGTGTCTGGAACTCTATTGGAGGGATGAAACAATATTCTTCCATGAGAAATTCCATCATTTGGTGTTTTGTTGACGGTGGTGGAAAACACTGTCTCAGGCGCCGCTCCAGAATCTCCCATCAGGATAGAAATGCTTCATGCAGGATAGAAATGCTTCATCATAGGATGGAGGTGATCATTCAGAATGGCTTTGTGTTTATTGGTGTTTAATTTGGCCTCTAAGGGGTTGAGTGGGCCTAAACTATGCCATGAAAATGCACCCCCCACACCATAACAGAGCCGCCAGAACCCTTCATTTACTCAAGTGTTTCCTTGGCAGTTGCCTGTACTTACAGCAGCACATTTTTCATTAGGTCTGGTGTTGCAAACATAGAGGCTCACCTTGTTGAAGTGATCTCCGATGACCTCCCAGATTCTGGACCACTGCAGCCTGATGCGGCCCATGTTGTAATAGGAGATCTCCACGATCTTCTGAAGGCTGAACATGCGCGGGTGCGTCGGGGAGGCCAGCTCGTCCATCGACACAGCGCACAGCCACCGCACGAAGTCAACTGCAAGGCAAAGGGTGACCAATCCCGCGTCAAACTGTGGTGCTCTTCACAGTGTCATCTCTGTTCATCTCTAAAACCGTCAAGTAAAATGAAATCAAATGCAGGAACTTTAATGTAAATCAGCTGTTATCAGAGAGTAATCATTGCGCAATACTAACCGATTGCATTGCCATCCAACCTGGTGGACCCTGTGAATATTCTAGAACAACACAAATGTGTTAGACGTTAAGCAGACTGCGTGTGACTACAAAAGGGACTTCAAATATCAACAAAAGCGCATTCCTGCTTCTAGAATATTCCTTTTAGACATTGTCAAAAATACTGAATTAGTCATGTTGCTCAACTCCTGTCAAATATTCAGCAAATATTCAGCAAATATTCAAATATTCAGAATTAAGCAGAAATTTAAACTGGCAGGAATGGCAGGGCCTTCACGATACCTGTCGACAGCAACAACAACACTCTGTGAGCTCGTCTCCCCAATCGACTCCTGTATGTTTGCTATCTGCTTGCGATCGGTCCCACCAACTGCATGACAAATTACAAAAACAAACAAAAAAAGTGAGCACACCATTCGTTCAACGGCTTACGCACCTTTTGAGGTGCACATATGATGCTGTATTTGAAATCCCAGGTCCCGTGGGGACAGGTGGGGTCCCGTAGCTCACCCAGACCCAGGTACTCGTCAGAGTTGTGCTCCTTGGCGCCGGTGATGAGGCCCTCTCTCCCCCTCACTGTCCCTGAGATGTAGCGTGCCTTCACCCCCGTGCCAATCAGCTGTGCCAGCTCCAGCTGGCTGATGCACTTCAGGATCTGCAGCGTTCCACACGGACACACTTCAGCCTCCCTTCCCCATTCGCCGACAGGTGTCATGTGACATTACCCGCCACAGGCGTCACGTGACAGTACCAGCAACAGTGTGAATGTGCAGATGTGTTGTGTGGATGTGTCTATGTAGTTGTATTGTGTGTAGAGAATCTTGTACAGCATAATGTTTCTATTTTTGTTATACGTGTAATTACCGTGTTCAAGACAAGTTTCCCCACGGGGACAAATAAAGTATATCATATCGTATCGTATCGTAACTGGAAGGAGCAGCTAAAGTGATCCAGTCGAAGCAGTAATAAATTAACCAAGTGCTCGTGAGTCTGCTAGTCGTGAGAACCTTCCGGGCTGTGTGATTGCTGCTGCTCTGATGTAACCCTCCCTTAGTCCTGCTATGATGGCGGTGTGTCAGCTGACCTCGTGCCAGGAGTTGCCCAGGTAGTTCCCGTCCGTATGGGCCACTGTGATCAGGGTCTTGATGGTGTCGATGTTCTTCTGCTTCATCTCGGAGATCCCAGAGCTGGCCGTCAGCAGGGTGAACCGGGCCAGGGCCTGGACATATGCATCGCCCTCCAGCTGCAAGACACCAGCCACGCCACGGTCAACACTATCCCCCAACACCCTACCCACTGACACCAGCCGCCCCACGGTCAACACTATCACCCCAACACCCTACCCACTGACACCAGCCGCCCCACGGTCAACACTATCACCCCAACACCCTACCCACTGACACCAGCCGCCCCACGGTCAACACTATCACCCCAACACCCTACCCACTGACACCAGCCACGCCACGGTCAACACCATCACCCCAACACCCTACCCACTGACACCAGCCGCGCCACGGTCAACACTAACAACAACAATAATACGTTTCATTTAACCCCTGAGGTCGACTGGATCGCCGACGATCTGAGCAGCAATACAAGTATATTACTATTTCTAACTTTGCGATATTTTATCATACACACGCGGCAAAAACATTGACAGAAACCTTAGAATCGTGACTTTCCGATTTGAGCACTGGCAAATAATATGGGATTTTTTAAATTAGGTTAATTAGACCAAATGTAAACCTTGCCTTTCACTCTCTGTTTTACCTAGAAGTACCATCCCCCTTCTATTGACATGGTAACTAGGTGCTAGTTTCGGGGAGGGGCGTGGGGCCATGTGTGAAAACGCCGGCGTAAACAACACATAAAATGTCCCGACAATTTGAAGCACATTTTATTCAAGATGGCAAGATTTTCTGCACTGGAGTGTTTGAGAGCATTGATGGAAAGCGACGAGGACAACAACTCATCATGTCCCGATACTGAAGAGGATTCAGATGAAGAGAGACAGCATTTTGAATTTAGAATTGATCCAGCTGAGGACCTAACTGACGAAGAGTAAGTAACTATATTTTATTTGCCATGTTATCAAATACTCGTGAAAATATATGAATTCCGTGTCTTGTGACTACATATTCCGCTTGTTGCAACGTAACAAATTGCAATAGGCACTCAAGATCTATGTAAAAATACTTTTCAAACAGCCTAAAATGTTATTTAAAAAAAAAGCTATTCACTGTAATGCTCTGAATGCTACAACCTTTTGCTTTTTATGTTTACAGTGACAACGATGTGGAAGACAAAGCACATACTCCTGACTCCTACACAAAGGTATGTGTCTTATGTGCATTATTGTTAGGCTGTTTGACTTTTTATGTTTGTATTCAGTGACAACGATGTGGAAGACAAAGCACATACTCCTCCAGCAAAAAAGCCACGCAGGACTCCTACACAAAGGTATGTGTCTTATGTGCATTATTGTTAGGCTGTATGACTTGTAATATGTGGCATTCCTCTGCCAGATGTGATGTTTGTATTCTGTAGAGATTTGTATATGTCGAGTCTTGTGTCTATATATTCCGTTTGTTGCAACGTAACAAATTGCAATAGGCACTCAAGATCTATGTAAAAATACTTTTCAAACAGCCTAAAATGTTATTTGAAAAAAAGGCTATTCACTGTAATGCTCTGATGTATTGTGTGTCCTTACAACCTTTTGCTTTTTATGTTTACAGTGATGACGATGTGGAAGACAAAGCACGTACTCCTCCACCAAAAAAGCCACACAGGACTCCTACACAAAGGTATGTGTCTTATGTGCATTATTGTTAGGCTGTATGACTTGTAAACAGTTGACCAGAAACAGTTTTGAGAAGTGGCACCAAAGACTGTAAAAAACAGATGTTTTAATGTTTCACCGTGTTTTAATTTTGAATTATTTGTATATAGTTTGTGTGATGTTTTCAATAAATCTTCCAAAATGAAAAAATGCGTATTTTTTTTTCTGTCTTCTGCATGGCTCACTGACTTGCTTACTCTGATGGCTTTTGTCTTTGTCTGATGGCCTTTGAGAGAGAGATAGCAGATCTGACAGATCATAGAGGTGTGGACAATGAATCATGAATATTCAGGAAATTAGCTCATAGCCCTCCCACAGCCTGAAATAAATGTGACCAGTTCTGATAAAAACAGGTTTTTAGCTATTTAGATCTCAGATGTGCTAAACTATTTTCACACCCTTGCATAACCAAGACCTTGATGAACAAACGCATATTGGCAAAACAATTCTTCACTATAGTTTAGTGTGTGCTTTCACAACTTTTGTGACGGCAGAAAAATTTACTCTTTATAACTTGTGTGTTTGTAGATCTATTTACAAGCTGCATATGATACTGAACTATTGATGGCATATAAATGTAGCTGTGATTGTCCTTCAAATAAAAATATTAAACACTTTGGAGTATGTGTTAAGTTGATTAAATTGAGATAAATATCAGACCACGCCAAAACCACAAAGCTTCTCTGAGCTAAGCACGGACCTCGGACCTCCTCTAGGAACCCAACAATGTTGTCCAGTAAAAAAATAAAATATTAAAACATAAGCATTTTACACTATTTAATTATTATTTGACACACAGTGGTTCTGTGCTGCTCAGTAGATAGAGCATGGTGTTGACAACGCTTAGGTTGTGGGTTCAATTCCCATTGGGATCACATATACTGAAAAATGTATGCATTGACTACTGTAAGTCGTTTTGGATAAAAGCGTATGCAAACTGGCATATATGTACATTAAAACAAGCACAAAGTCCTAGAAATCAGGAGAACTAAACTGCAAGAAAGCCAGGCTGAAGAGGTGAGTGTTTGGTCTGGATTTAAAGATGGAGGTGGACCCTGCATTGTGGATTGAGGCAGGGAGGGCATGGCAGAGGCCAGGAGCAGCTGCACTGAAGGCTCTGTCCCCCACAGTGCGCAGCCTGGTGTGGGGAGTGATGAGAAGTCCAGATCGAGAGGGGGTGTAGGTGTGGAGGAGGTCTGAGGGGTATTGTGGGGCAAGGTCACGGAGAGTCTTATAGGTGGAGGAGAATTTTCAATGGGACACGGAAGTTGACCGGGAGACAGTGGAGGTGCTGGGGGGTGGGGGTGATGTGCTGCCAGGGTTTTGTGCGTGTGAGAACCCACAACACTTTCCCCTGACGCCCTACCCACCGACACCAACCTCCCATCTGTCAAGGAGCGTTCAATGATCCAGCCTCATCATCGAGACGTCTCACATTGGAAAACTGAGTATCGAACGAAGCGTATGAGCGTGGTGCATCGAACGCAGCTCAATGACTCAGTCACACCCCATTACAGTGCACATGATTTCATTACCCTTCAACAATGATGAAAATTGGTGACCTCGGACAGCATAACCGTCTAAGCATTTGTGAATGCAAGTTGCCCACTGCAGCCGTGGTTCGAAATCCGACTGTGCCTGGCCAGCCCTGGCGGGAGCCCCGATCGGGGGCGGCAATTGGCTGTCCGCCCCAGGGGGAGGGGGGAGGGTGAGCTGGCACGAGCTCGCTGAGAAGCGCGAAGGGTGTCTCCAGAAAGTAGTGGGCGAGTTCTGTCTCAGAGGAGGTGGTTCATCGCCAGCCTTGGGGAATTAGCTTGCCTCGTAGTGACGGGCAGCAAGTTTGTGGGGAGGGCGAATCAAAGAAATAAGAGGGTATAATCGGCCACCAAATTGGGAGGAAAAACGGGGAGAAAATCTATATAAAAAAAAAAAAAAAAAAAAAAAAAAAGAATGATGAAAATTAACATGGATGTGTGTGTGTGTGTGTGTGTGTGTGTGTGTGTATATATATATATATATAAACCTGCTGTTGCTTTGCTGCAATGGCAGTGGAGCGCTCTCACAAGGTGAAAGCTTAATGGGAGGTTCATTTTGAGGCATCGTTCCGCACGCTGGGGCGTCAGAAAGGCTGAAAATGTGCCGCTGCGTGAGGGCTCATCCCCACCGAGGAGGTCAGGGCTCCGCTCACCTGGATGGTGAAGATGCAGGCTATCCTGATGGCACAGCGGATCCCCTCCAGGCACAGGAAAGCCACTTCCGTGTCGTCACAGTCCTGCAGCCCCACGCTGAAGGCTGCTAAGAAGGGCGTCCATGCCAGCTGGAGAGAGAGAAGGAGGTAGGGAGAGAGAGAGAGAGAGATTGATTTTTACATTTTTAGGCATTTAGCAGACGTTCTTATCCAGAGCGACTTACAGTTTACATTTCTTTAGATACAATCCATTTATACAGCTGGATATTTTACTGAAGCAATTCAGGTTAGGTACCTTGCTCAAGGGTACAACAGCAGTGCCTCAACTGGGAATTGAACCTACAACCTCTGAGTTACAAGCCCAGCTCCTTAACCATTACACTACACTGCCGGAGAGAGGGAGAGACAGAGAGGGAGAGAGATAGAGAGAGGGAGAGACAGAGAGGGAGAGAGAGAGAGGGAGAGACAGAGAGAGAGGGAGAGAGAGAGAGAGGAAGAGACAGAGAGAGGGAGAAGGAGAGAGAGAGATGGAGAGAGAGGGAGAGAGGAGAGAGAGAGAGAGAGAGAGAGAGAGAGAGAGGACAGAGAGAGAAAGAGAGAGAGAGAGAGGTTTCCTGTGAGGAGGGACAGCTGTGGCTCATGCTAATTAAGAGCACAAACGCACATCCTGCTGGTTTCAGGGCAAGGGTCCTTCATAGAAGACATTACTGTTACTCACATTATGGATAGTTAAACAAAAAACAAAACAATGACATGACATGAAAACAGCTAGCTCTCACAAAGTATACAACTCAAAACAAAGGAGAAGAACATTCGTGGACAGTGAGTATTACTGTGATTATTTACATATATTATATTTTATATCATGTTAACAAGCCTAGGCTATGGTGAAAATATTGAGTAGCATCAATTATGTTTCTTCTTTAGACAAGGGACTGTCATTTTCATGTACTGGTATATTAAACATTTGCAAATGAATGAATTAATTTGCACTATAAACCTATTGTGAAAATTGATACATAAAAAAGTATAAGAAGAAATAACTTTTTCATTTAATTATGTGGTTTGTGGTTCTGTGTAGCTCAGTAGGTAGAGCATGGCGATGACAGCGCTTAGGTTGTGGGTTCGATTCCCATTGGGGCCACATATGCTGAAAAATGTATGCACTCACTACTCTAAGTTGCTTTGAATAAAAGCATCTGCTAAATGGCATATGTTATGTTATGTAAATTGTTTATGCAGTATCTCTGTGTGGTGAGTGCGGGTCCTGGCCCGTCGGTAGGGGGTCCTTGCCTTGAACATGGGTCTGACGTGCTCCAGGTGTGTGGCGCTGGTGAAGGGAGCCTGCACGTGGCTCACCGCCTCCATCAGGGCCTTGGCCGTCTTAGCCATCTGCTCCATCTCCACGTTGTACAGCAGCCGCCTCTGCTTCTCACTGGCCACACCTGGGACAGGGACGGAGAGAGGTAGGGGATAGGGGTCAGGGGATAAGGGTCAGGAGATAGGGGAGAGCAGATAGGGGATAGGGGTCAGGGGATAGGGGATAGGGGACGGGGGATAGAGGATAGGGGACGGGGGAGAGGGAATAGGGGATGAGGGGATAGGGGATAAGGGGTAGGATGGGGGGCAGGGGATAGGGGACAGGGCATGCAGGATAGGGGACAGGGGAGAGGGGACAGGGGTCAGGGGATAGGGGATAGGGGTCAGGGGATAGGGGATAGGGATAGGGATAGGGGTCAGGAGATAGGGGAGAGGGGATAGGGGATAGGGGTCAGGGGATAGGGGATAGGGGACGGGGGATAGGGGATAGGACGGGGAGAGGGGATAGGGGATGAGGGGATAGGGGATAGGGGATAGGATGGGACAGGATAGGGGACAGGGCACAGGGGATAGGGGACAGGAACAGATACAGGGGATATGGAATGCGGGGACAGAAGTTAGAGTTCATGCACTCCCCCTGGAGGCCACACACACAGTCACCTCCTCTCATATGAGAATCAGAAACACTCAGGGGGGTTTCACTTCACAGGACATGGGTGTTCCACAAGCTAGGAACAGATGAATCGAGCTGAGCGTTTGATTGGAGCACTCTCACACTCTACTGAAATCCAATATTGCATTTTCCCCGGTCTGTTATAAAACTTCATATATGAAAAATCATATTTGACACCCTGAATCAGAGAAGCATATCTACAGTTCTGATAGCATTCCTGAATCAGATGGGATGACATCGCTAGCACAGCGGAGCTGCTTACTCGGTTTGTTTGATTTGATGATCAGTTCCTTCGTTTCCTTCATCGAAATCTTCTTTCCTGCGATTTCATCATAGATGGCCGACAGGTACTCCTCAGGCAAGTCTTTGCTGTCGTTGATCCCTCTGTTCATTTTTATATATTGCTCTTTAGTCATTTTATTCTTCACCTTTAAAAGCAAGAAGAGATGGATCGGTCAAACCTGCTGCAATTATGATCCAGGGATTCTTACTGTCGGCTCTGACTACAACGACTCGCAGCGCTTTGCTATGGACTTCACGGCCTCCCTGGGTGGTGTAGCGGTAAGAGCGTTGGATGCTGCCCACTGCGACCGGGGTTCGATTCCACCTAGGTCTCGCCAATTCAGGTTTGGCCTGGGAGTGCCACTAGGGGGCGGCAATTGGCTGTCCACCCCAGGGAGGGGGGAGGGAAGCCAATATGAGCTCGCTGCATATATGAGTGGCCCTGTGTGTTACGGTGACCGTGGCGGGTGCCGGTCGGAGGAGGCGGTACAGCGCCCACTACCGGTCTCAGGACTATGGCAGCGACCTCTCATACGAGGGAGGGGATCATTGACATGAAAAAGAGGGTATAATTGGCAACTAAAAATGGGGAATAAAAGCGTAAACAGAAAACATTCTACTGCCACCACTGTCCTTCTCCACTCACCTGGGGGCTGTGCAGGTCAGTGGTCAGCATGATGATTGAATAAGCAAGGACATACGCAGTGTCCGCACTCGCAAACAGAGTTTGCCTGGTGAGGAGAGAGAGAGAGAGCAGCAGAGAAAGAGAGAGGGAGAGAGCAGCAGAGAGAGAGAGGGAGAGAGAGCAGCAGAGAGAGAGAGAGAGCAGCAGAGAGAGAGAGAGAGCAGCAGAGAGAGAGAGAGCAGCAGAGAGTGAGGGAAAGAGAAGAGAGAGAGAGAGAGAAGAGAGAGAAAGAAAGAAAGAAAGACAGAGAGCAGAGAGAGGGAGAGAGGCAGTGAGGGAGAGAGCAGGAGAGTGAGGGAAAGAGAAGAGAGAGCAACAGAAAGAAAGAAAGAAAGAGAGAGAGAGAGAGAGGGAAAGAAGAGAGAGCAACAGAGAGAGAAGAGAGAGAGAGAGAGAGAGAGAGGCAGTGAGGGAGAGAGCAGCAGAGTGAGGGAAAGAGAAGAGAGAGAGAAGAGAGAGCAGAGAGAGAGAGAGAGAGAGGAGAAGAGAGCAGAGAATGAGGGAAAGAGAAGAGAGAAAGAAGAGAGGGAGAGAGAGAGAAAGAGCAGCAGAGAGAGAGAGAGAAACAGAGAGAGAGAGAGAGCAGCAGGAGAGAGAGAGAGAGAGAGGGGGAGAGACACACAAAACATTACACACGCGCAATCAAACGGAAAGCTAAAATGTCAGGCGGCTTGTCCGAAAAGTGCTAATCTGTGAGGCAGGAGCGGCGAGGCGGAGCGCGGGAGCTCACCCTTGGTTGCACTCTAAATATCTAGCAGCGAACTTCTCCATCAGCCGGTCGATCTTCTGGGCCTCG
This sequence comes from Aldrovandia affinis, assembly GCA_029706075.1. Classification (NCBI taxonomy): domain Eukaryota; kingdom Metazoa; phylum Chordata; class Actinopteri; order Notacanthiformes; family Halosauridae; genus Aldrovandia; species Aldrovandia affinis. Next base: position 5,049,027 of record JAINUG010000016.1, read on the forward strand.
CCGGGCAGACGGAAGCCCTCCAGGAATATGCGCAGGGCGGAGACGAAGTCCTTGCCCTGGAAATCCATTTGGTCGACGTACGCGTACATCACCTCTTTGTTGAAGCGGTCGTTGTCCCCGAGGAATTCGCCTACCTGAGTCTGGGAGCCAGAGGAAAGCGGAGGGTTAGATTCCCCGGTGGAACACCTGGATGAATGCACACTAGAGCGGCCCCCACACATCAGGGTTCACAAGGTCTTTCTTCAGATATCGAGGACAGCACGGACCATCTTTATGAAATATCCACACTGCTAAATTCTCTCTATGTTTTTTTACAAATAATTATTTCATGATAACCAGTCATATACAAAAGCAATACACAATTTCCACGAATACTGGTTCACAGGTTTTAACGCTCTTAAATATAAACATTGGGAGATTATGACTGCAACAGATCAGATAAACTTCCCTCTCCTCCATCAGACTCTTTTGTGGTAATTTTGTCCGTCTAACAGCGACAGGATGCACTTGTTTCCAAGCACATGTTACGCACACATTTGAATGTAGATCAGAACTGCATGGTGTGCCCCCTGAGGCCAGACTATCTATCAAGCACAGAGACGGTAGCTCTAAGTATCACATAAAGTTTACAACTCGATCTGTTTATTGAATGGCTCTTTGCAGATTTATATACCATTTTAATTGAAAAATAAAACAACGTGCTGTCTGCACGTGCGCAATCGCGATGAAAAAAACAAACAAAATGCAAGAACAGCCAAAGAGGTGGTGGGATTAAATGGCATTAGCAGACACCCCAGGGCCAGTATTATATGGGTCATTAAAGGCGTTTTCAGATCTGTAGGGACTAATTTGTTACAATGTTACATTACAAACTTTGGTTTGGTTTCTTTTCACACGGCAACATTTCCAAGCGGACCAAAATTTGTAAACAGACGCCATATGCGAGCAAACTGTTCCCTCGCTGGTAAGATTTTTTGTGGGGGAATAGTTTTTCTGAAACGACACAGGAAAACGGTATCTTCCGGCTTCAAAACGGATACTAGGTAGCTCAACCACAAACTGAACTTCATTAGCTAGTCATAATGACAGTTAGCTAGATACTTTAGCCAGCTACACAAGATCGCTACCTAGATAGCTAGAACTTTTCATATTCCATCAGAATGAGATGTTAACAAGGCGCTTGCTTTGAAATGACGTTTTCGCTCCAATATTGCATTCGATGTAAACTGGCTAGCTAGTTAAATGCAAAACAAAAGCACACATAGCAAGACAGCGAACGTTAGGTAGCTGGTTTAGTAAATGTCAACACTATCCAGAGCTTGCCTAGCTAGTAAGCTAACAGCATAAACAAAATGTTTGTATTATGAACTAGTCAATATTCAGCTAGCAACATTTTCTTTATTAGTCGGCTAGTTCGCAATAATCGGTTAAGTAACGTTCGCTATTTATCTTGCTAGGCTGGCAAATGTTTTCATATTGTATTTCAAATCGTGCCAAACCCGTCATGCATAGCGATTTGGGTCGGATTGCATTCTCACTCCAAAGGAACCGCTCTAGTTTGCTTGGAAGCGTACCGAGACCATGAAGATGCATCTTCTCTAGGTAGTATAGGTCAGATTATTTTGATTATGTCCAAACGATTGCTGTGTTCATATATGTCCAAACGAACCGAATTTAGGGGCTCCAGAGTTCGAAATAAATGCTCCAAACGAACCAAGTGTGAAAACGCCCTTAGACATTTTACTAGGGTAACGGTTGAAATACTTTCTTTCACCGTATGAAAATAGCTTTTGCCACATGATTTACCATCACGGTTGACATTAAGTTTATGATAGTACTATTTCATATTTGAATATCGTGGTATACCAGTATACCGTCTCACCCCTAGTGTGTATGTGTGTGTGTGAGTATGTGTGTATGTGTGGGTTCTAAGCAGAAACAGTGTGTGGTAATGCTCCAGCTGTTGGAAGTTCAATTAAGGAGAACAGATGTGCCTTACAGAATCTAGCCTCTCCTCCTGGTGCAGGAACTGGGCGATGTCTTCTGGCGTGGTTCCCAGCATGCCTTGCTCCTGCAGGTACTGGATCCCCCTCTTTGGTTTCTTGTTGAACCTGTGCGCGGCGAGACAAGACAAGCGAGGCGGTTCAGACGTTGGCGATCGGGCGGCCCACGTCAAGAACGACATCCGCTTTTTAAAAATGTATTTTCCTGGCGAACTGACTTACAGGTCGATGCCTTGCTCGATGATTTCCTTCTGCTGTTTCAGCACCTCGAACTGCTCGGGGTTGTCCGTCCCGGACATCTGTGTGCTGTAGCTCCCGATGCCGGAGGAGGCGGTGGAGTCCAGGGAGTTGACGCTCCCGTAGCGGTTTATGGTCTCCGGGTGTTTGGTTTCGTTGGTCTCTTGCTCGGAAGGCTTCTCCAGGCCTGAAGGCGTGCCGTTAAAACAGACACAGACACAGACCCCATAAACCAGACGCACTCCCCGTGTAGGTGAGATAAAAACCAAGATGGACCCATGATTCACTTTGCACCCTTGCTGAGGGGCATGGCCCGCATAAAGACTTTTATGGGGGTGCGATGTCCCGCATGAAGGGGACGTGCAAAATGGCTTTACCCTGAAGCTCATTTTATATGAAGCTCTGGATGGTTGGTTGTGTGTATTGTGTGGCCTGAGGCAAGAAGGGCGGTGGGGAAGGGGGTTGCAAGTGTGTGTGTGAGTGAGTGTGTGAGAGTGTATATGTGTGTGTGTGTGTGTGAGAGAGAGTGTATGTGTGTGTGAGAGAGAATGTGTGTGTGCGTGAGAGTGTGTGTTTGTGTGTGTGTGAGAGTGTGTATGTGTGAGAGAGTGCGTGTGAGAGAGTGTGTGTGAGAGAGTGTGAGTGTCTGTGTGCGAGAGAGTGTGTGAGTGTCTGTGTGAGAGTGTGTGTGAGACAGTGTGAGAGAGAGACACTGCCACGGCACGACACGCCAGTAGCCGTCCGGAGCAGCCGACGCACAGACAGGGATCCCGTTACACAACGGAAAGTCTGTGGAGCACTGAGAGCACCACGGAGGTAAGGTGACACCTGCTGCCAGCTCCCTTGTTGTCCCGCGTATCTGTTTCTGAGAGCAGAGGACGCCTGTGGTGGGGCGGCCCTTCCCAGCCCTCTGATATCGATACGGAAAACACTCCGCCCAAGTTAATAAAGCACATTGTGTGATCTTTCACAGAGCGCCACAATTACATCCCAAATAACCCCTGTTTCTCCTGCAAAAACACTGCATGCCACAAAAGCCACAAGGACAATACACGGCTAAGCAGAGGACAAGCAAAACACAGCTAATGAACACAGAGCTAGAGCACCTAATACATAAAGACAACTACCCAAAGCTATTTCAGACCCGTCACCCAATAAAATGAGCCCTTAAGTACTATTACTAAGGCAACCGGCCTCTACTGAACGCACATCGATTTTCTACGGTTACCTGCTCTTCCTTTTGAAGCCAGCCCATAAAACAAAGAACAATGGACAATGATACGCCGGCAGGGTAGAGCAGCAGAGAAAGGCACAGCTAAACGATTGACGAAAAACGTTCCAATACGACAAACGGCACAAGACAGCACATTCATTTCCCTGCAAAGGGACACCGGCTGGCACTGTTTGTCGGTTAAACATCCTTCTACGTGCGTCCGACAATCGAACAGGCACCATATTCAGCACAGCTCGTCCTGCACTAGGAAGCCCTGACCTTCAGATTTACAGATTCAGTACAGCGAGTCAGGAAATCATCCCGTCTTTAAGGCTTAGTACAGCCAGTGCTCAAATCAGCCCCGGTGCGGAGGTTTGGCACAGTCAGCGCTGAAAAGTGAAGAGCTAGCACAGTCAGTCCTGAAACAACAGCGCTCATTTAAATTCAGCATTGCTCGTGCCCTGATGCGTAGTTTCAGCCGACACTGAAACAGCCCTGGTGTGTAAATCCAGCAGCTGGTACTGATACAGCCCTGATTGCATGTGTTCAGAAGCAGTAAAGCAGCCCTCCCGTTTAGTTCAGTAGAAGCCGGACGTGTTGAATCAATGATGTGAGCACTGAGAGGGCTCTGATGTGTGGGGTCACGCTGTAGTGAGCTGCAGCTAAAGGCAGGTGAAGGCCATCCCGCATGGGGTCAGTGAGTCAGGGCAGTGGACTGCAGCCTGGCCTGACCTGGCCTGCTGGGTGGAGAGCAAATGTGTCATGTCAGGCTGGGGTCTCAAGAGGCCAATAAGATCTTCGCACCTCCCTGATGGGCTAGGAATGCAAGCTGTCCACTGCAGCAGTGGTTCAAAACCCGGCTCTGGCCAAGAGTGCCGCTAGGGGGCAAGCAGTTGGCTGTCTGGCTCCAGAGGGAGGGGGGAAGGAGAGCTGGCACAAGCTCGCCGAGGAGCGGTAAGGCGATCTGGTAAATATAGTTGGGCGAGCCCAGTCTCGGAGGAAGCAGAACATTGCCTCGAGGTATTAGCTTGTCCCATGGAGGCGGCGGGCAGGTTCGTGGGGGAGGGTAAATCGAAAGATATAGAGGGTATAATTGGGCACCAAATTGGGAGAAAAATCTGAAACAAAGTTATAAAAAAATAAAAAAATATCCTAACTTTGCATCTCCTAACAGCTAATAAATATATATAATATATATATATATATATATAAAGCAGAGCGCCAGGAGACCGGCTCTCTCGAACGCCTCAGAGAGCGGGGGGGTGCTGGCCCCCTGCCATCCTCCCTTCCCCTCGGAGTGTCCGCTAACCTCTGTGAGAAACAGAAGTCCCTGGCGAGTCTGATAACAGTTTGGCCTTTGCGCTATCTGTTCTGTGTAACTGAATTTTCCTCAGCGGTCTCCAGAGCCCACCGTTCTCCCAGCAAACACAAACACACTGCCACTTGTTTGACCTTGGGCTTCAAAGATTTTGTAAATACGGTAAGCGTGAATCATGGGATGGCCTTATCAGGCACAAGTGCATGAGGGCTTTCTCAACTCCTTTGTGAACGCCGGACTGAAACATTTCCTTGAAAGGACAGTGTGAAATCCTTGCTCACTGGCAGAAGCTAACCAGCACTAAATGCCCTTGTCAACAGTTTGATGCAGGAGGCAGACTGTTGAATGGATGGTGTGATGGAGGGGGCTCATCAAGGCTCGAGAGTCTGAGAGTTGAGGTTAGGGGGCTCATCAAGGCTGGTCTGAGGGTTGGGGTTAGGGTTGGGATGGGGTCTCACCCGCCAGGTAGCATAACGGTAAAAGCGTCCGACCGGGATGCATGTTGCCCACTGCGACCGGGGTTCGATTTCACCGGCCAGTCCGGCTCTGGTCAGGAGTGCCACTAGGAGGCGACAATTGGCTGTCCACCCCAGGTAGGCGGGGAGGGAAGCCGATACGAGCTCACTGCGTATATGTGGCTGTATGTGTACTGGAGTTACAGTTGACGGCAGCAAACTCACAATACGAGGGGGAGATAGTTGACATGAAAAGAGGGTATAATTGGCTACTAAATTGGGACAAAATGGGGAAAAATCTGAAACACAATCTTTAAGAAGGGTTAGGGGTCTCACCGAGGCTGGTCTGAGAGTTGGGGTTGACGTATTGGTCTTTGCTCCACTCCACCATACACTTCAGGATGGACACCAGGCATTCCAGACCCTTCTTCCTCAGACTCAGCTCCTAAAAACACAGCAGCTGTTACAGCGCTCACAACACACACACACACACCGACTCTCCTGTCCCCCCAACCCGCCATGTGTACGTGTGTGTGTGCTCACAGTCACAGCCGCAATCTTATTATGCGCGTACCGCCGTGTTAAAAAATCTGACAAACGGAAAGTGCACATGGAACAGACTCTAAAATACTTCAGCGCAAATTGGTCCGGAGGGACAATATTAAAAGTGCTCTCGATATATATTCATTTCCATTTCTCCTTCCCGATGGAAAGAACAACGTACCTGAAGGAAATGAAACAGAATGCGTTTAAAGAAAGATATATTACAGTAATCCTTCACGCGCCCCCCCGCTGGAATACCCCCATTATTTCATTTTCAGCTGGATATTGCGTCAATGTCGTCAAACGGCACATTCCGTTTCAATGTCAATACCAATGTCATCAAACGGTGCCAATGCTTCTGTTCTTTACCGAGGAGAGGGGTGGGGAGGAAGGGGGTGAGAGAGACCTGAAACAATTTTACTTCTGGAAAATAAGGAGCAACTGGAGACAATGAATCTCACCACTTCGGCACAGGAGACAGCACAGTGACCTATGTCATAAAGTCAGCAGCCGGTACAAGAGAATTCGCTTCTTGGTGCTGACAGTTTTCCTGGCCGTCAGTGACGGGAAGTAATGAGGGGACTACAGAATGAACGATTGGATGAAGATGGGCTTGTACAGATACCCTTACTGGGGCATTGCAAATTCAGGGGTAATGTTGCGCCAAATTATTCAACCAGTCTCCTTGCCGACTGCAATGGAAACTGAAAAAAAAATCCACATAAAAGATCTTTTGGCTGGTTTCTAACACATTAAATGTGGTGGAACACAGCAATGTAGTTTTGTCTTGCTATAAGCCTGAAAACTATAGTGATGACACATTGTCGAAAAGTATCTTGCTTTTGGTTAGTTGCTGTTGCTGTTGCTAGACAGATTTAGTAAGTAACACATAAATAAACTTTGAATCCCCTGTGGAAAACAGTACCTGAAAACAGGATACATTTAATGTTGTTAAAGTGTTTTTTTAGACAATGTGTTCTTCCCAAAAGCAACTGCCAATTAAAACATTGCGCGGATATATACAGTAGGCTCCGTTTTTATTCACACCCTTTGTAAAGATGAACAAAAGAGATTGTATAAAATAAACAAAGTAGTGAGTTATGCATAAAAAATTCAGAAAAATTCTAATTTGTGAACTGTTCGATTGTGGTTCATGCCAATGCATTATTATTAAAGAATATAATTTTGGTTTTTTCCTCCGCATAAAATATACCTCATTACTCATATAGTTTATTTTATACAATCTCTTTTGTTCATCTTTATCGAGGGTATGAATAAAAACGGAGCCTACTGTACAGTAGTTTGTGTCCTTTGATAGAAGGACACTTTTTTTGGGAGGGGATTAGCGAGGGATTAATGTCCGTCTACGGTGCATGGAGAAGCAGATGAAAAGGTGGGCTCTATTACCTGAACGGGCGTCATGCCAAGCTCGTGTCCAGCCCGGCCCTGTGCAATCTTGGAAAGGTCATTCACGAGCCTTTCGAATATATTAGCAGCGTTTAAGTCACAATCATAATTCACATAAATATCGACCACGCTCTGGGCATCTGAAATACAAAAACAGGAAGATATAAGAGGGGGGGGATGCTTGAGAAATGCAGGCACAAAAGCAGTTTCATATGCTGTATGTTAGGGGTGTAACGGTACACATATTCGTACCGAATACAGGACTTTGGTTCGGTATGCGCTGTGAACCAAACTAATGCAATCTTGCCGTAACCACTAACAAACTTTTTTGGTGTGCAGTTGCAGCAGCATTGATGGATTTTTTTTAATTAATAAAGAAAGATGTGTCTTACTTTATTCAGTAAATTATGGCCAATTAGGCACTGTTTACAAAGTTCATAATAAATGAAAAGCAATTTTATGTTTTGCATTTATTTTTTTCCCTACTGTACCGACAACATACCGAACCGTGACTTCAAAAACCGAGGTACGTACCGAACCATGATTTTTGTGTACCATTACACCCCTACTGTCTGTCTGAGACTGAGGCTGTACAAACCTGCACATATTCTCGTAAGTGTCTGGATAACCATCCATTTGTGGTCGAAGGAACTTGTGGAAGTTTCCAGAATATACAGAAAAATCTCTTTGAAAAATACCTGAAAGGGAAAAAAATAAAATAAACAGTTACGCGCGCTGTGACACAATCTCGTTAACTGCAACAAACTGACTTCATAACAGGCTGGTACCTTAGCAGTACCTGAACAAATTTTACCAGAACATTCAAGTATCAACATAGTGGCTGCATCTCATTCCACTTCAAACTGACCACTGGGGCTACGAAATGATGTTAGAGAGAACATCATCAGAGGAAAGAAAAGTGATTTCCTTTATGGCCGCGTACGGAGAGGCCAAAGTGATCTACTGCACATTCAGGATATATATATATCCACCACACCAAAGAGCCTGGAGATAAATCAGAGACAACAGCCAATAGTTTGGACTGAGACCAAGGCCATCGAGGTGGAACTGAGTTATACCAACTAAGTACTAAAACACAGCGCTAATAAATTCCCCCGTGTGTCTTTGGGGCGGCTCGGCAAGGCGATGCATCTCGGCGTGTAAATGTACAAATGCGTAAACACTGTTGTGGCGTGGGGAAAAGTGTTGCGTTCTGCATTGAACTGAGAAAATGGCGGCACCTCGATCTGCATCTTGAGATGGGTCTTGAAGTTGGACAGCAGGGTGAGGAATATGGAGAGGGAGAGCTCAAAGACCTCGGGCACCGACGAGACCCCGTTCTTGGACAGCGCCACGCACAGGTACTGCTTGATGGCGTTGATGAACATCTCGTTGGTCTTGAAGATGGGCCCCGCGTTCTGCAGGATGGACAGGAGCAGCTGGAGGGACAGGACCTTGGACCGGAGCTCGTGGGACCTGAGGAAGAGAGGAAGAGGCGTCTGGGAAACGTGGCAGGATTTGTGCTGCGACATCGACATTAATTTTCTTTCTCCTGTTTTCCCACATTTTTACAATTAGTAGCTAATTATCCCCCTCCCTCATACTGAGAGCTTGCTGCCATAGTCCTGAGCTGGAACCCGCCAAGCCGTCACCGTAACTCCGGTATGCGCACAGGGCCACTCCTATATGCAGCGAGCTCACATCGGCTTCCCTCCCCCCTCCCTGTGGCGGACAGTCAATTTCCACCCCCTATTGGCACTCCCAGCCAGAGGCAAAACTGGCGTGGCCAGTGGAATCAAACCCGGTTGTAGTGGACAGCGTCGGACATTCTACCGCTACACCACCTGGGAGGCCAATTCGAGGGCTTTTATCGGTCTACCCTACGTTTGCGTGACTGAAGTCGATAATGCGCGTGGGGGGAGGAGCCTTGAGGGAGCCGGCCCATTAGCCCGGTTCGCTTCGGGTCATTGTTTCCAGTCAGATTGATCATTTCAGCAGCCGCTGATAAATACTTCAACACAGATAACAGACTATTTTGCTTCATGCAAGTAAATCCCTCAGTCACAGCGCCTTTTTCCTGAAATCCAACTTGAAGATAAAGCTGGAAACAAATTATGGGTGATATTGGAGAGGTCAAAGGACATGGTTTCATAAGAGAATGAATACAAGATCTAAATTTACCAGTAATTGTAGATACTGTGAGCCAATTTTCCACACAGAATTCTCGAGCCGGGAAAAAAAGCTAGACACTTTGGTTGAATTGACAGTCGTGGCCTCTCTGCAAGCCAGCGGTAATGAGTATATGACTCCTCCTTGCCCTATGATTGAGACTTCACTCACATAATATTTATCAAATCAATTCTCTGGCCAGCGCTGAAATGATGCTATGCAGCAGTGACGGCAGTGGTTAATTTGCGCCGGGTCTAGCCAGGGCACAGAATCAGAGCCCCGGGCTCATATATATATATAAAGTGCGACAACAACGCGTATTTTAACAGACTTAACAGACAAGAAACAAATTGTGCTTTCAGAGTGTTCACAGAGACATCAGGAGAACAAGTTACAGCCCTTGAAGGATCTCTTAACCGCTGTTAACACCGTAGCAATTTCCAGCGCAGAGTGCGAGATAGGTTTCTCACAAATTAATCTAATCTGCACGTGAACAAGAGCGTCTTTAAAAACGATATCACCGCTTCTGTTTTTAACCCTTGTTGCTCCACCACTGGAAAGTTACCATTAGACCAGATGGATGGATAGAAATGCAGCGACACAGAGGTAGGAAAAGTTTACCCTTTTTCCTCCGTGGGGGGGGGGAGTTGAGCCCCGGCATCTCTTATTTTACAAATTAAGCACTGAGTGACAGCATGGAGCAGCACACTGCTACACAAGTCAGTTCTTCCCGAGCTCTCGGCCTCAGACGTCGTGATGGATCTTAATCCGGTAGAGCCGCGGGACGTGAAGCAGCAAACGAACTGCGCGTTGTTTTAACGGCCAGGCAACATCTCTCATAACACCCCATTAAGCAGGCCTTTATGGGGCAGAGAGAGAGAACAACAAAACCTGCAACGTGCAGCCGAGGAAACGAAACATCCACGACTGAGGAAAGGTCTATTGACGCCGATATGTCCGTGAGCCGTATCGTAGCTGCTGCCGCCTCCCTCTAACGCATTTCTGGTCTATGGACCTCGAGGCACGGTGGTCCTGATCGCTAACGCATATCACAAACATATCGAGTTAATTTGAAAACACCAAGCTCAAACGACCGGAATTCGCCCCCGGTGCTGCGTTCGGCTGCGTCGTGCAGCTTAAGAGCGATCTTTGCGGCGACATCGGACCCCGTTGCGAGCCTCTCCCCTACAGAGAGCCCCTGATATCACGCGCAGCAGCAGCGCTGATATCAATCTGAAGGGCAAACAAGCCCCAGCCCCACTGACGCAAGATCAATAACGTCTTGAGACAGACTTCCTGCGAAGCTCTCCCGATGACAGCCGTAAACGAGAGCGGCGTCTTTCCTGCACATTGTTAAAGAGACTCGGGTGGATGTTCCCCGCAGTCCGACAGCCCAGCTCATCTCCTGATAAAGGGAGAACGACAGTGTTCAGACCACCCAGGGCGAGGAGTCGCAAGGGCTCCAGAGAATCCTGGAACTTTAGACAGATTACAGTCTGCATGACATTTCTTGAAATTGAATTACTGCTCAGAAACCAGATTTGGAAATCCTATTTTGTGAACCCTGATATCAGATTTCAAAATCATATTCATCTCAGTAATAGGTTTTGGCAAATGTGGAAGCCCACTGTGTGATCTTTACTTGTACCGTGACTCCAGAATACAGAATTGGATTATGGGGAGTGGAGGGTGGAGGATGGGGGGGGAATTCATTTTTATCAAAAGTGAAAGTCTGCAAAACAGACTGTTAGTTGCCATAGCAGTTTTTTTTTTGCTCAAGCTCTACAGAGATATAAAAAGAAAAAAATCTGATGATGTCACATTTTCTATTGTCCCAACCTGACTGGTAAAATGGGCCTTTATTCACAGAAGTCCAATAATGTGAAAAATATTATCACACAAATCCATATTCTATAACGGTGATTTTATATCACATTTATCCAACATAAGAGAATTGTTATAGAAGGAAGTCTGATTCTAGAAAATTTAGTTTGTATTGCTTTGCACTAAAGTTATAATGTAAGTAATCAATATGAGTGATCGATTTCTTTAGTACCGATATGAGTTTATTGATTTCCTGTTTCTCAGGAAGGCTGCACTGACCAGCATATAAAAACCCATAAACAATCCAGCACAGCAAAAAAACTATTTGGTGTGTGTACAGTATCAGAGGTAATGCCCTCTTACAGCAGGTGGAACTAAAAAAACGAACTTAAAACTTCATAAATCTTACTTTGGATCAGGGGGCCCATCGGTAAGTGGCTTCATGGAGAGCTTGCAGAGTGAGCGAAAAACTAGAAAGGCATCCTTCTGTAGAATGTGGGAGAACTTCGCACTGGGGGAGGGCCCAGTTGTCACTCCAGATTCCTGTGGAGGAGACGGTAACCAGTAAGAAAAATTATGGCAAATGCATTATGGGTATTGTAGTCTTTTGCATACATTACATCTGTTCAAACTGGAGGCTTATAGAATCAATCCGTCAGATCACTGAGCTCATGTTACAGATCATTTTCTGAAATTACATTTGCCTCACCTTAAATGAAAAAGCGAATCTCTTACGAATGTGGTTACTTTAGTTACAACTAAACGCATCCTCGGTAAATGACTGCCCTATCTTTTAAATTTATTTTGTTTCAGATTTCTCTCCCAATTTAGTAGCCAATTACCCCCTGTATTTATTTCGATTGACGCTCCCCCCATACGAGTACGCCACTCATCTCTACGAGGCAAGCGAATTCTCAGAGGGCAGCGAACTCTGCCTCCTCACCCTCCCCCCTTCCCCTGGGGCGGACAGCCAAACGCCGCCCCCAATCGGGGCTGACGACCAGGGCCAGTTGGGACCCTGACAGGGAGTGCACACCATATCGGACCAGCCAAAATATGATGCGTTAGACCGCTACGCTATCCGCCGCCCCATGATTGTCCTTCTAAGGGACTATAGAAGGCAGTGTGGTATAATGGTTAGGGAACTGGGCTTGTAACGTTAAGGTTGCAGGTTCAATCCCCAGGTGGGACACTGCCGTTGTACCCTTGAGCAAGGTACTTAACTCAGTTAATATCCAGCTGTATAAATGGATTGTAAAGAAATGTACACTAAGTCGCTCTGGATAAAGGCCTGTAATGTAATGTAATGTTTAAGGGACTGCCTCTTTAAGAGGCCCCTGGCGGGGGGGGGCCGGAGTGAGGGGCCGGCAGTCGGCAGCGCACCTGAGTGTCGTTGGAAGAGACGGACAGCCTGTCATCGGGCAGGGACGGGGCGAAGCTGGCGGAGATGGGCGTTCCTGGGATGCCGTTGGCGTGGACGTTCTCGCTGTCGCTGCCCAGGCCCCCCTCCTCCTCCAGGGAGGTGGGCGTCCCGTCGGCACTCTCTGTCCCTCCTGCGGCCTCCTGGGAATCTGAGCAGGAAAACAGGGAACATCTTGAACATGAGCCTCAGAGGAGTAGGGCTTTACTCATCCTTTTTTATCCTATGCTGTGTACTTTGTTTGCTTGCCTTGTTTTATGCTACATTTCACATTTACATTTTAAGCATTTAGCAGACGCTCTTATCCGGGGAGACTTACAAGATGTGTTACAAGGTGTGTTTATCCTCCTTTTCTCATTTGTATCACCTCTCTGTGAAGCTGCATTTATGTATGAAAGGAGTTCATACATAAAATAAACAAGGAATAAGTAAAAATAAACATGGCCACACGTCGGCCTCAGAGGAGCTGGGCTTAGGGCTTTACAGGAAACTCTCGTGCGTCTGGCCATGTGTAGGCCCCAAACCCTGCTGTTAGATTATGGTAAAGTGCTTCAAATTCCCTGGATGTCAGGCACAGTATAAGAGAAAGTGCTTATTTGCCATTACCTTCTGTCTAACAAAGGGTACTGCACTAGCCTCAGTATGCCAGTTTCTATTTGACCGTGATCACATTTACGAAATGACTGGTTCATTTTGTTTGTCTATTTACGAAGACACTGGACATACAACTGGGATCTACCATACCAAAACTGACAAATGTTCAGCAAAAGCATATGTGAGGCAGTGATACTTTGTTAGTGTCATAATTAACAGAGTGGTTCTCTGTGGCTCAGTTGGTAGAGCACAGCGTTGGCAACGCTTAGGTTGTGGGTTCAATCCCCACTGGGGCCACATATACTGAAAATGTATGCATTCACTACTGTAAGTCACTTTGGATAAAAGCGTCTGCTAAATGGCGTATATTAATTACAGGATAGCTACAAGATGGAGTCTACACAAAAACAAATAGTTTCAAAGGAGCTATCAAACATTTTGACAGTACGATAATAATAATGATAATAATAATAATAAATGAGCATCCTTGGTTTAACAATGAAATTCGTGAATTAGTCAGACATAGAGATAAGTTGCTTAAGAAGTATGCTAAAACCAAAAATCATGACCATCTCTCTGATTTTAGGAGCACTAGGAATGTTGTTAACTATAAAATCAAGAAGGCCAAATCCATATTTTATACTGAACAACTTGAAATAAATAAATTTCAGCCAAAGAAACTTTGGAAAGTTTTTAAAAGTCTTGGGGCTTGCCAATCTAAAGGTAGTAAAACTTCTATTAGTTTGACTACAGATGGTGGTTTCATTCATGATAAGAAAGATGTGGCAGAACAATTTAACAACTATTTTACCAATGTGGCTGAGGACCTTGTCCGAAAATTAGAAAAACCTACTATAAAGTATGGATTGGGACATGTAGCTGATTTCTATCAGAAGGAAAAGGGTATTAAACCTAACTCTTTTGCATTCCTTGATGTTTCTGCTGACGATGTTCACAAAGCTTTAAACAATCTCTCATCTAATAAAGCCACTGGTATTGATGCTATTCCGCCAGATTCTTAAAAGATGGTGCTTCTGTTGTTGCCCACCCCCTGTCTGAAATAATTAATCAATCTTTAAGAATTGGTATTGTACCCAAAGACTGGAAATTAGCTCGTGTTATTCCTCTACATAAGAAGGAGAGCAAAACATTAGTTAACAACTATAGACCTATTTCTATCCTAACTGCATTTTCCAAGGTTGTTGAAAGACTTATTCATGATCAGATTATGGATTATTTTACCAGCAACTCTCTTATTTATGATTTCCAGTCCGGTTTTAGACCATCTTACTCAACCGATTCTTGTCTCATTCATTTAACAGATTACATTAAGCAACAATCAGATAAAGGGAAACTCACTGGCATGGTTGTTTTAGATCTTGAAAAGGCGTTTGACACCGTGGATCATTCTATCCTTATTGGTAAATTGAAAGCTCTGGGGCTTACACAATCGTCCATATCTTGGTTTCAATCTTACTTGAAGGATAGATGGCAAGCCGTTGATGTGGGTGGTACTCTTTCCTCCTGGCGTGAGGTTAAATGTGGGGTGCCCCAGGGGTCCATACTGGGCCCACTTTTTGTTTCTTATATAAATGATATGGCCACCTCTGTTAATTGTAAATTGCTCCTATATGCTGATGATTCAGCTCTGGTTGTCTCCGGTAATAGCGTTATCACTATCCAGGCTCAATTGACCAAAGAACTTGAAAATATTTATAACTGGCTTATTGATAACAGACTATCCTTGCATATAGGTAAAACCAATGCTATCCTGTTTGGCTCAAAGCACAAACTCCGGATGCAACCAGAGCTGAAAGTTATGTGCAATAACCAAGTAATAATCAACAAAACATCTGTTAGTTATCTGGGACTTGAATTTGATAGTATACTTAGTTTTGAAGATACAGGCAAATCTGTTATTAGGAAAGTTAACTCTAGAGTCAAATTTTTATACAGGAACAAGAAGTTTCTTAATGCGAGTTCTTTGAAATTACTTGCCTATAGTCTAATCTTATGTCATTATGACTATGGTTGCAGTGTGTGGTACTCTGGTCTAAAAGCAAATCTTAAACAAAAACTCCAAACTGCTCAGAACAAAACCATCAGATGTGTGCTCAATCTCCACAATAGGTATCATATTGGCGCTACTGAGCTTGATAAACTTGGTTGGTTACCGATTGATTTAAGGGTGAAACAACTTAAATTGTGTCATATGTACCGCATTTTAAATGGCCTCAGCCCAGGTTATCTCAGGGAAGGTGTTGTAAGAACAAGTGAAGTTCACTTTTATAACACCAGATCTGCTCAATATTCAATTCACAAACCAATTGCAGGAAGCCAAACAAAAACCTCATTTCTTAATACTGCTATCAACTCTTGGAATACTTTACCTGCATCAGTACAAGGCATAAACACCCTGAATGTCTTTAAACATTCTCTCAAGACTTACCTGAAAAACGAAATGATGGCTAGAGAGTAATTGCAACACATTCCCTGAGATACCATTTGTATATTTATGTATTATTATAAAATATATATATTTTTTTCTTTTATAAAGTGTATTAGGATATGTTGAAGTTTTGATATCTAAAGGACCCCAGTGGAAATAAGTAGGCTTTTAGTTTTCAACTTTTTAGCTACTTTACTGGGTTATCCTTGGATCATTTTGTTTTGATTTATAAAATGTGTACAATTTAAAATGTTACTATTACTATTTTATATATTATTATTATTGTTACTGTAATGTATTTGTACTTTGATCCGAAATAAACAAACAAATTATTATTCCTACTACTCAGGTTTCCAGAATAGATTAATTTCATTCTCAAAACACCTGCTTTGAAACTGAGGTGTTTTCATTCATGTTCACAGGAACTCAACAGCAGGCAAAAATAGCACTGTCAGCGTCCCATCCAGCGGGCAGCAAGCGGTAAACAGGAATCACAACAGGATTGAAAAACAAACTCATTCAAGGACTGTAATGACTTGAAGTAAATGGACGGTGATGAATTACCTCCGACCACGGTGTTGACGACCTCCTGCAGGATGCTCTGCACAATCTCCTGGGCCTTCTCCTCGTAGTTTGGTGTTTCTTCCTCCTCAGCGACATCGTTGGTTTCCTGCTTCGACATGCCTGAAAAAACACCCAGGAAGGTTGAGCTCACCTCACACTTAGGACCTGACCTGGCACTCAATCCGTGTGATGGCGTTTGTCCTGGCTGAAGGTCGCCTCTTTATCTGAGCCTTCTGAACAAGCGTCGGCGTGACCTTCATTTCCCTATTCACTTCTACATTTCACAAACACTTATTATAAATCGATCCTAGAGCACAGGACTCACCTTCAACATGAATTATGTAATTCGAGTATGAAAATCGTCTAACCTTCACGAGTCATTCTCAAGCCTTTATAAAAAATAAAAAAAAGTTCTCAGCTTTATTCAAGCATTCATCAGTTAAATGCTTAAAATGTAAAATGTAATGATGCTGATTGAACTATAGTGTATGTGTGTGTGTATGTTTGTGTGTGTGTTTGTGGGATGGGTAGGAGGACTATTCATCTCTGACACAGTATCTGTGACTTCAACCAAGCAACACAGATCCAGAATGCAGTTTATCTTCTTCATTGCTGCCTTACCTTACTATTGTTCCCCGAAGCCCATCAATTTCATGCCTCAGATCCCAATGAAAGTATTTATGCGAATTACGTGTCAGCCTCGCCTCCAGAAGGTATTTATGGCCCACGCCGGCTGATAGAGATTAGTCCATCAGCAAGCTTACACATCAGAGCCACGCTTTCACTCCTCTTCCTTCCAACATCTCAATACGGCCGATTGACAAACATCGCAGCTAAAACACTCTCACTGTCACCACAAGCAAAGGCAGGGACAATGAGGGGAGGAGGGGAGGAGAGGGGCCGTGTGGGGAGAGATAAAGACAGACTCTGCTCTACGCGTGTCAGAGGGAGAGATAAAGCCAGACCCAGCTTTATGTCTTGCAGTGAGAGAGAGAGAGCAAGAGAGAGAGCGATAGAGATAGAGGTAGAGGGGGATGGAATTAGACACTCAGTTATAGGTGTGGCAGTGTGAGGAGAGTAAAGGCCTCAGTATACTTCAAACAAAATCGAATTTGGCGTGTTCGCACAGGCAAGACGGCGGGTTTGCGACCAAAACGAAGTGTCGCATTTGGCTTCGATCGCCGCAGTGTGTGCAGGCTGGCTAGGTGAACTTGTCAAATTTTTCACACAGCCTCGTTCACCGCCTCCCAATACATGACAATTGGTCAACAATGTCATATAATTGGTTGCGTTTTTCAAGCGTGTTTCCGGTTTACATCTTGTTATCGTCTCGTCCAGCTGTTCCACTACATGCAGCCCAAATGACAAAACCTAGCGGCCTTCTATCTAGCTAACATTTGCTGGTTTATGCCAGATATAGCTAACGTAGCTAGCTAATATGTGTGGCTAAATTTTATGCAAAGTATAAAAGCCGTCATTGGCCACTACTACTAGCAAGCCTAGTGAACATGTTTTTATTCCCTTCCAGTTTAGCAAGCCTTCTGAATTGCTGAACATGCTTATTTAAAATCTTGCAAACTGGCTACCGCTATGACCAAAAATGTGCCAATTGTTTGATTATAGCTAGAAAGCTACGTGTTAGCTATTTCAACTAGCGACAGTAATTGACTAGCTAGTTAGCTCATCAAGGTAGCTAACATAAGCTAGTGTGCAGATATGTGTGCAGATGCGATGTGTACTGCATTCTTTGTGGATGCTTGTGGAGTGTTGTCACATATAGCTCATGTTTCTATTTATATTATGAGCTAGATAGCTCATGTCAGTTAGCGACATTCGCTGCTAGTTAGTTGATGATACAGGTCACACCATTTCGTCAGCTAGATAACTTGGCTATGTTTGGATATGAAAATAGTAGGTGGCTGTAAACTCTAAGACGTATTGCCGAGTATCACTTATCTAGTCAATTTGCTTACTTTTCCTACCCAATTAGGTAACTAGAGCCACTATTTTTAGGTGTACTTAATGCTTAGATGGCCAGCAAGTTGCATAGCTGGAGGAAAGGGTTGTCTGTTGTGCCGGGGGTTCAGTGCAGTGTAATCTTTATAGGGAGATGGTAAAAAGACCCGTTGATGGCTATCTGCCTCAGGTGTTCGCAAATGAGCTAGCCCAATGTTTGCTTTGTTTTGGATTTCGCCGTTGGATATTTCCGGTTCCGTAGTCTAGGGACTAGCAAGCTCCCCCATCTGGCGTGGAGCATAATTAAAACGAACAGACCTCAAGTCGCACCGAGTATACTGACATTTGCTCGCAACGCCGTATTCGACAGCAGTTCGACCAGCTTGTGCGAACACGCCAAATTCGATTTTGTTTTAAGTAATACAGAGGCCTTTGGGCTCAGTTGTAGGTGCAGCAGTGTGAGGAGATGGTGTCAGCTCAGTTATAATATATAATATATGCCATGAGGCAGACGCTTTTATCCAAAGCAACTTACAGTAATGAATGCATCAATTTATCTGTATATGTGGCCCCAATGGGAATCGAACCCACAACCTAAGCATTGTCAGTACCATGCTCTACCTACTGAGCCACACAGAAGCAGTTGTAGGTATGGCAGTGTGAGGAAATGGAGTAAGGCTGGGTGTAAAGAGATGGAGTAAGGCTGAGTGTAAAGAGATGGAGTAAGGGTCAGTGTGAGGAGATGGAGTAAGGCTCAGTGTAAAGAGATGGAGTAAGGCTGACTGTAAAGAGATGGAGTAAGGCTCAGTGTGAGGAGATGGAGTAAAGCTGAGTGTAAAGAGGTGGAGTAAGGCTGAGTGTAAAGAGGTGGAGTAAGGCTCAGTGTGAGGAGATGGAGTAAGGCTCAGTGTGAGGAGGTGGAGTAAGGCTGAGTGTAAAGAGATGGAGTAAGGGTCAGTGTGAGGAGATGGAGTAAGGCTCAGTGTAAAGAGATGGAGTAAGGCTCAGTGTGAGGAGATGGCGTAAGGCTGAGTGTAAAGAGGTGGAGTAAGGCTCAGTGTAAAGAGGTGGAGTAAGGCTCAGTGTGAAGAGATGGAGTAAGGCTCAGTGTAAAGAGGTGGAGTAAGGCTCAGTGTGAAGAGATGGAGTAAGGCTCAGTGTGAGGAGATGGAGTAAGGCTAAGTGTAAAGAGATGGAGTAAGGCTCAGTGTGAGGAGATGGAGTAAGGCTCAGTGTGAGGAGATGGAGTAAGGCTCAGTGTGAGGAGATGGAGTAAGGCTCAGTGTAAAGAGGTGGAGTAAGGCTCAGTGTGAGGAGATGGAGTAAGGCTCAGTGTGAGGAGATGGAGTAAGGCTGAGTGTAAAGAGATGGAGTAAGGCTCAGTGTGAGGAGATGGAGTAAGGCTCAGTGTAAAGAGATGGAGTAAGGCTCAGTGTGAGGAGATGGAGTAAGGCTCAGTGTAAAGAGATGGAGTAAGGCTCAGTGTAAAGAGATGGAGTAAGGCTCAGTGTAAAGAGATGGAGTAAGGCTCAGTGTGAGGAGATGTAAGAGACTCAGACTCACTCTCTGCCGCAGCGGTGGCCTGGTCGGCCTCGGTCTGCTCGTTCTCCACGCTGCAGAACTCGGAGCCGTTCTCGGGCCCCGGGGCCTCCTCGGGGCCAGGGCCCTTCTCCGCCTTGCTGTCGTGGCGATCGGGCCCCCCGTCGGCCTCCTGAGGTAGCTGCTTGGCCGGCGGGTCCTTGTGCTGGTCGAGCTGGGGGGAGTCGGGCTCATGCTGGCTGACGGGGGACTGCTGGAGGTGCTGCTGTCTGTGGCGGTCCTTCTCCATCTGCCGCGCCTCCTGAAGCTGAGGAAACACATGCACACAAACAAACAGCGACAGCGCTCGTTTACACGCACACAAACAACGGCAGACTCGTTTACACGCACACAAACACCGCCACGCTCGTTTACACGCACACAAACACCGCCACGCTCATTTACACACACACACACACACACACACACACACACACACACACACACACACACACCACCA
Source organism: Aldrovandia affinis (assembly GCA_029706075.1). NCBI lineage: Eukaryota > Metazoa > Chordata > Actinopteri > Notacanthiformes > Halosauridae > Aldrovandia > Aldrovandia affinis. The sequence continues at coordinate 5,069,217 of JAINUG010000016.1, forward strand.
CGCTCGTTTACATGCACACGAACACACACACACACACGTACACACACACACACACACACACACACACACACACACACACACACGTGCACACGCACATGTGCACACACACACGCACGTACACACACACACACACACACACACACACACACACACACACACACACACACACACACACACGCACCACCACGCTCGTTTACATGCACACGAACACACACACACACGTACACACATGCACGCACGCACACACACACACACACACTCACGTGCACACACACATGTGCACACACGCGTACATACACACACGCACGTACACACACACACACACACACACACACGAGTCCTCCGAAATCCCCTCCGGCTGCTCAGCTCCCCCACAAAACTAAAAATGCAAAGAAACTCAAAACTGAAACTGAATCGAGGGTTCCAGGCAAGAAGCAAAAAAGGCTGCTTTTTGTGGTGCCACTGCTGTGCCGCTCCAGAAACAAAAAAAAGAGAAGCAGAACTACAGGTTCCTCTGGAATTCTGTCACTGCTTATCGACGTAGGTCAAATCAAGGTCAAAAGACATGCTTTTGAGACAGTGATGCGTTTTAAGGACTGCCTTCCGGGCCTCATTATGTAAAGTAGTCTATTTGCAGTCCATTTAAGGCTGAGAATATGTATGGTTTAGGGCTCAGCTCGACGGTGTGTGTGTTACTGGTGCCAGACGTGTCATTACATAACTTAAAATGTAGTTCTGAGCAGGGATAAGCCACAGCTATTGTCTTACACCGCAGCATTAGCACGATGTATTCATCCACACGCTCCCCGTGATCACTTTATCTGTAATTACTGTGTTAATCACTACACTCTATATACAAATGTATTCCTAGACGTGAATCAAAATGACCACATAATTTTTGTGAAATACTGTAACTGGCAGTGACACTCTTTTATATGGCCTCATTACATGGTAGGAACTAACTACATTTTCTTTAAAATCAGCTTAAATTGAAGAAAAAAGACAATCCAGTAAATGCATGCTTTAAAAAATTATTATTATTATTTTTTAAGAATTTGTTTCTGATTTTATCCAACTTTTTCTCCCAATTTAGTAGCCAATTACACCCCCTCTTTTTCATGCCAATCCCCCCTCGTATTGTGAGTTCGCTGCCGTAGCCCTGAGACCAGCAGTGACAAAGGCGAAGTATCGTCTCCTCCGAGACAGCACTCAAACCACCCGGGGAGGTAAATGCATACTTTTGATGACTTATTTGAAATTGTAAGATTTTGTGCATCTCACATTTTAGTGTGGCTTTGTCCTGGCTACCCAAATTTGATACAAGCATTGAGAAGGTGCAGTGTTACATCCATGCAATCACAGAATTCCACTGTATGCTGTCCATTCCAGTGCACGTTCAGGTATCAAACAGAAAAGTTAACTGAACTGAAAAACTGGGCCACACGATGATCAAAGCACAGGAGAGATGAAAAGACGCAGACTGTGGGTCCGAACGAAGAACAGGTTTACGGCATCGTGATCGAGACCGACGGTCGCGTTAGACCTCGCAGTGCGCCCGAATGAAAATCACTGCAAACACAAATTTCCCCTCCTTCCTTATCCCCTCGTGGAATTGTGCGCAAACCTTGAAAAATGATCACAGGGTGCTATAAATATTCAATTAAACCATTCATATTCAGCCAATCAGACCAGATCTCTGTTGGCCATTTACAAAACTAACCACTTACAAAACATTGAAAATGACTGATTTGAGAACACCCGAGCTTCAGAACTCTTTCGAAAAGTTTAAATTCACTGGGATTCTGGGTAACTCCTCAGATCCGTCTGAAATGTAGCCAAGAAGTTAACGACAAGGTGATTTTTACGCTAATCTAAATGGCACTCCTTGCATAAATATTCATTGGCGATTTTAAGTGCGCCATAGGTTTTTATCTGGGCCGTTAGCCTCCTGCGCGCAGGCTGTGGAAGGTGGTGTCGGAGTAAGGACCGGGAGGAATAAGTACACGTCTCTCTCACCCCACACTGGCCTGCCGCGCTTTGGGCCACGCCCCCTGCCTTTCCTGAAGAACGCACAAGTGTGTGGCACAGCTATCATACAGCAGCTTGACGTGACACATATTACACACTCCCCCCCCCCATGTTGGTTGTGCTGGTTCCGGCAGACCCTCCCCTGGGAACACAATCTCAGACAGGCTAATTAAAAGGAGGTCACAGGTCCATCCCAGACACTTCACGAGTGAATGAGCTGTCTGGTGCCATGGAAGCTCAACACCTCCACAACCTGGCAACGGACATCTTAAATCTTATCAACACTTTTCCCGGCCGAAAGATAACAGTGGTTTCCGGGATTTGTTCTCAAAACATAAAACTTGGCTTCTTCTCAGGAACGGCGTGACATATAATTTTTTTAAATGTTTTTTTAATACATTTTGTTTCAGATTTTTCCTGTTTTTATCCACAATTTGGAAGCCAATTGTACCCTCTATTTATTTCAATTAACCCTCCCCCACAAACTGCCCGTCTGTCTCTACGGGGCAAGCTACTCTCCAAGGCCGGCGATGATCTGCCTCCTTCGCGACAGAACTCACCGACCCCCTTCTTGGAGACACCCTTACGTGCTTCACAGCGAGTTCATGCCGACCACTCTCCCCCTTCCCTAAGGACCAGACAGCCAAATGCCGCCCCCGATTGGGGCTAACAGCCAGGGCCAGTCTGGCAAAGACAGGTTTTGAACCACGTCTCTGATAGGCAGCTCACACTTGTACAGGACCTGCCAAATACAGGTGCGCCAGACCATGACATATCATTTTGAGACATTGAAATAATCTGTTCATCAACTTGCGGAAGGACTCGCATATTAGACGCAGAGATGCATACAGGTGTAAGCTCTAGAACAGGGGTATTCAAATCCAGGCCTCGAGGTGCGCAGTGTCTGCAGATATTTGCTCCAACCACGCACTACACCACCTGATTTCACTAATTAGCTTGCTTCCTGGACCAAGGAGGTAAACTAATTATTCAAAATCAGGTGGTGTAGTGCGTGGTTGGAGCAAATACCTGCAGACACTGTGGACCTCGAGGCCTGGATACCCCCTCTCTAGACTATGTACCCTCAAAAGCCTGAAATACCATCGTGGACTTTGCTCAGAATAGTAACGCCGGGTGTCTCAAAGTCTCGGGAGGAGATCGCGATGCTCCACACTGTCAGCAAGTCCTTCTTACTGGATATCTTCTGTCTTCTTCCCTTCTTCTGTCCAATCACACACTGACAACTACATCCAACGCTGAGGGACTTTCCTCATTCCTCATCATTCACGTGAATGAAGTACGCAACTGCCCAGACTACTGACAGTGACACAACAGAAGAACCACAGTTGGTCTACATACACATCATGTAACGATCGTTCAGTTATACATTTCCAAAGTATGAGAAACTCTTATCGCCACAATCTGTATTCTGTTCCTTCCACAGAGGCCATGAAGCCCATTACGCTATGGCAGACTGTGTATTTCAATTTTATTTTCTCTTTCTGTTTTCCTTCTCAGAACTGGTTTTGAACAAAAACCGATTGGATTTTCAAAGACCGCCCCGACACCCGATGTGACGCATGGAAATCATAAAAAATATGTATATGTCAACAGACTGCAGTTTAACTTGAGGAAAGAGGAGTGCAGGCAAATGAACAGAAGCCACAGCAAGCACAAAAAAAACTAAAAAACAAAACAAAACAAAAACAAGGCACATCGTCTCAAATACTGGTGTAGGAATAAATCAAGCCAAGGCGTACACAACCAAGAGAGAGAGTTCAGATCAGGCAAATTCAAGGCAGTCCTGTTCTGGTTACCTGGCGTTCACGCTTTCTGGAGGCCAAAGACCAACTTATCTTGTGATTTGTAAGCTATGTTACAAGGGAGGGGGGCGGGAGGGGGGAGAAACGTCAATAATAATAATAATAATAATAATAATAAAAAATGAAAAATAGGCACATTTACTTGTTTCTTTTGTTATGGTTCTCTGTAGCTGAGGTTGTGGGTTCAATTCCCACTGGGACCACATATACTGAAAATGTATGCATTCACTACTGTAAGTGGCTCTGAATAAAAGCGTCTGCTAGATGCCATATGTATGCATGTATGTATGAATGTATGTATGCATGTATGTGTCATGTCCTGTGAGGGTGTGGTGGAGACTCACCGCCTGGTTCTCCATGCGGGCGAAGATGACGTTGAGCATCTGGGTGAGCGTGGCCTTGGCTGTGGTCTGGTTGATCAGGTTCTTGCTGGCCAGGTAGATGTTGTAGCATGTCCTGACGGCCTGCAGGACCGTCCCCTCGTGGATCTCGATGTGCTGGGAGGTCACGGCCGTGAGCAGGGCCTGCAGGGGGGGGAACACAGCTTTAGGGACGCCGTCGAGTAAACAGTGGGGGGAGGTTTTTTTTCGTAAATTTGTTTCAGATTTTTTTCCTGTTTTACTCCCAATTTGGTAGCCAATTATACCCTCTATTTCTTTCAATTTATCTCCCACCACGAGTCCTCGGATTCAAGCCATTTTTTCCCGTACTGAAACACCTTTCGCGCTTCTCAGCAAGCCCGTGCCGGCTCACCCTCCCCCCTCACTCTGGGGCAGACAGCCAATCGCCTTGGCCAGGGCCAGATTGGTGCAGCCAGTTTTCAAACCGCAGCTGCAGTGGGCAACTTGCATTCGGCGGGAACGCTTTGACCATTTCACCTCTATTGTGGGGGGGTGTTATTTCTATGTGCGGATTGTGAAAAATAGGGACGCTGTCATGACCGTGACAACCAGACACGCCACACAGAGACCATGGAGAGCCTTAAAAGTCCCTCCGACCCGGTTAACAAAAAGATTTTTGTGAAATTTAGTGTCACCATGCTGAGTAAAAGGGTTTTTATTCATATGTGGAAATTGAAAAATCCTTTTTTTTTTTATTTTTCTCTTTTTTGTTTTGATCCTCTATTTCTTTTGATTCACTCTCCCCCAGAAGCCCACCGCTCGTCCTCCAGGTCAAGCTAATTCCCAGATGATCCGCCTCCTTTGAGACGGAACTTGCCCACCTACTTTCTAGAGACACCCTTCACACTTCAGGGCGAGCTCATGCCGGCTCTCCCTTCCCCCTCCCTCTGGGGTGGACAGAGTGGAATTTGGCTAGGGCTTGACTGCCGCAGTCAGGTTTCAAACGTGGCTGCAGTGGGCAACTTGCGTCCTAGTTACACCACTCGGGAGGCCCGATTTGAGCCGCTTTTAAGTGTTCTGTACCACCAGAGCACCATTGTCAAAATCGATAGTGCTCCTGGGTGCTAACGCTTGAACTACACACACGTTACGCACCCAATGTCACAGTAAATGCACTTCAGACACCATTAGCAGAACGTTCTTGAAGGAACAGCCCCCTCAACCCCAAAAACTGAAAAGCATGTTGTGTGTGCGGCCAGGGCCTGGGACCATTGCAGCCAGACGAGGTAATAAGACTGCCGTGAGAGGGGAGTCGGAGCGAGTCTTGGCAGCCGTGTGCCCAGCAACCCGCTAGAACGGCCCATGTCTTGGCCCTCCTTCTCTGTCCAAGACCTTGTGCATGTCTCTGAGCTCCGCTCACCTCCACCCGCATCCTCCACCCTACAGAAGACCTGGGGGAGGTGCAGGACGACTCACCTTGATGATCTGCAGCTGCACACCCTCGTCCGTCTGCGGCCCTTGGAAGCAGCCGCATATCGTCTCGATGATCCTGTCAATCAGCTTCTTCCCGGGGGCGGTGCTGTCTGGGGCGCTGCCAGTCAGGTGGCCGTAGGCAATGAGCTTCTGCAGGGCGGAAACGCTCACGGTAACGGCTTACGCAACTTCACAAAATCAAAGTTGGACTGACACCCATGAACCACAGTCGGTCTACAGACATATCACAAAGACACCTGTATGATCATTCATTTATACTTTTACAAAGTACTAGAAACTCTTCTTTATTCTTTTGTTTCAGATTTTTTCCCAATTGTTATCCCAATTTACATGTCAACTATCCCCCCCTTGTATTGTGAGCTCGCTGCCGTAGCCCTGAGACCAACAGTGACAAATGCGATGAACCGCCTCCTCCGAGTCGGCACTCACCAAGCCGTCAACTGTAACTCCGCTACACAGAGCCACTCCTATATGCAGTGAGCTCATGCCGGCTTCCCTCCCCCCTCCCTGGGGCGGACAGCCAATTGCCACCCCCTAGTGGAACTGGCGCAGCCGGGAATCGAACCCTGGTCGCAGTGGGCAACAAGCATCCCAGGTTGGACGCTCTCACACACACACACACACTCACACGCTCACTCACACACTCACACACTCACACACTCACACACACACACACACACACACACCACACGCGGACACACACACATATATATATATTTCTGTGCATCAGTACTGACCTGTAAACAGTCTAGGGAGGTACTGACGATGCGGGGGCATTTGGACTGGCATGCCAACTCAAATGGCAAGAAGTACTTATCCGCCTCGATGAAGTTCGTCTTTGATTTGACGGGCGGCAAAGTGCTGGAACCAGCTTTGTTGTCTCCAGGGGGTGGGCTGAATAAAGAGGGGTACAAATGAATAAAGAGAGAGAGACAATCTCAAACATCAAACCAGCATCACTTATGCCTGCCCCTGTATGAGGCATCGTTCATTCAGGCCCCACGTTGTGCTCCAGAAACACTGCTGCTGCAGTAATATGCCAACAACGCACAGCGGTGCGGAACAAACTGTGTCCTTCCTCGGGATGGTGCGTGGATCGAGCTGCCTGTGCACAAGGCCTCGATGGTTAAACAAGCTCCGATCATAACAAGACACGGAATGATCCAGATCTGGCCTGGCCTGGCCCGGCAGAGAGGCGGAACGAGATGAGTGCTTTACCGGACTGGCAGATGAAGGGGGGGCAACCAAATGGTTCCTTCAGTAGGGCTGAGCTGGGCTTCTGGAGACAGGGCGGTCGGGGGGAGGAACCGGAGTCTGCCTGGTGATACCGCCACCGCCACTGGGACTGGGACTGCCTTTCAGCTCCACTACCACTCAATTCTGCACATCTAGCCTATTGTCATCACCACTGGCTACTTGCTCAACATTTTTGTACATGCATCTCATTTAATCAAAAAAATTTAAAAATATAAATAAAAACCAGTGTTACAGGTATGGTATGCAGCTGCCTACAACGATGTCTATTGTTGTATTACTGCACTGATCTCTTGTGCAAACTATGATTGTTCCTACCATGTATTAATGCACATCTTGTAAGTCGCTCTGGATAAGAGCGTCTGCTAAATGCAAAAAAATGTAAAATATAATGTAGCGCGCCGGTTGTTGGGAGCGCCGCTCACCCCCCCTCAGCCTCCTCCTGATCCAGTGTGCTGTTCTGGCTCCTCCGCCTCTCCGACCCTCTGCCTCCATTAAGCAGGATGTGGAGGGGATTAGCCAGCTCAAATGTTCTAATTGACATAAATTGGGGTTTATCGAGGGGCACAGGGGGGATGAGACTACAGGCCATCCGCTGAGACCGCCTCCTTCAACATTTACAGAGCGCACCTTTTAGTCTGTCACGCCAACACTGTGGCACTTAAACACACACACGCGCGGTCAGGCAGACGCACACACACACACAGGCACATGCACAAAGGCACACACACACACACACACACACACACACACACACACACACAAAGGCACACGCACACACACAAACACACAAACACACACACACACACACACACACACACACACACACACACACAAATGCACACAAACGCACACACACACAAACACACACAGACACCAGGGAATTCTGATCATCTAACAGTATTCCAAAAATGTATAACAAGGAACACCCTGGTCTACGATGTATCCAGCCAAATTGGAGAAAGAAGAGAGGGAGAGGGAAAGAAAGGGAGAGAAAGGCAGAGGGAGGGAGGGAGGGGAGGACTGTGAAAGGTGAGATGGCACTCTCCTCCACCCTTCAGGCCCTCAGTCAGGCGGAGCGGGCACACTGAACACGCTCTGGTTGCCAGGCAGCGGGAGGGAACACACAGTGCGGTACATTCCAGTTCCCTGGTTACCGCGCAGTGCGCTGGGCCGGGCCACTAAACCCCACGAGGACACACAACAGCGAGCGACTTTCAGCACAGCCAGCGACACAAACAACAACACACTGTGGGTCAGAGGCCCGTAAAACACACAAAACACACTGTGGGCCAGACGCGCGCAAAACACACAAACAGCAGCACACTGTGGGCCAGATGCCCGCAAAACACACAAACAACAACGCACTGTGGGTCAGACGCCCGCAAAACACACAAACAACAACACATTGTGGGTCAGACGCCCGCAAAACACACAAACAACAACACATTGTGGGTCAAACGCCCGCAAAACACAACAGAGACGTACAAACACACTTACACTCTGCGTACATGAACATACAAACCCGCGTCAAGAGAGTGGAGGCAGTTTCGATTATTCTTGAGATCTGTGTATGTATGAACTGTACGCATGATGTCAAGAGGATGCACACTTACGCTGTCAGGTAACATAAAATCACCATCATCATCATCATTATCATCATCATCACAATCATCAACAGAGACGTACAAACACACTTACACTGTACCCGCGTCAAGAGAGTGGAGGCAGTTTAGATTATTCTTGAGATCTGTGTATGTATGAACTGTACAAGAGGATGCACACTTTACTGTTAGGTCACATAAAATAATCTTACCTCAATTTCTCTGTTTCTTCTTTTATCTCCTCTGGAAAAGAGAAAAGAAAAACATAATCGGTACAGCACCTCAACATCCAACCATTTGTGTTTATTTCACAGATACAACACCACGGAAGCCCCAGCATCTGCCAGACTGACTCACTGGGGAATATTGCCAATGATTTAGACTTAGATAAGAAAAAAAAAAAATAGAAATGAATAGTGTGTCTGGGCATGCACGTTAACAGGAGAGAGAAGTGGCACTTTTATTATAACATGGTTTATGTCAGCCTGAACCTTTTTCAATAAAAAAATCATTTGGGGGAAAAAAAGATTAAAAGTTCTGTCTCTGTGATTGAATTTCTCCTTTTCCCAAAAACATTAGTACACTGCAAATGTCCTAAAATGCTATTTGGACTGAACATCATCCCATCCGTTTGTCAAGTTCAAAAAATATTTTTAAAGCAAAGAAAAGTTTTTGGCAATTTTAGTAATTAGTTATTCATTGGTACCAGTACCAAAGGAAACCTTTCCTTCAATTGACTTCATAAACTTCAGCACAAACTCTGTGAACTGAGAAGAGTTCCTACAGGACTTATTTTTAAGTCCATCGCAAACAAGTAGATAGCATCACCATAAAGAAAATATATTTTAAATGTTTTGTTTGGCATAAAACACATGCTAATGACAACCTTTCTTTTGAAAGCGTATATGGAAGTGAAATGGGGCCTCCTGGGTGGTGTAGTGGTAGAATGTTCGACGCTGTCCACCGCGACTGGGGTTCGATTCCATCGGCCGCGCAAGTTTCGGCTCTGGCCGGGAGTGCCACATGGGGGAGGAGGGCAAATGGCTGTCTACCCCAGGGTGGGGGGGAGGGAAGCCGATACGGAAACCGGTGACGGCTTGGCGGGTTCTGGCTCGGAAGAGGCGGTGCTCTGCCACGTCACTGCCGGTTTCAGGACTACGGCAGTGAGCTCTCAATATGAGGGAGGGGATAATTGACGTGAAAAAAGAGGGTATAACTGGCTACTAAATTGGGAGAAAAATGGGGAAAAACAGCAATAAGAGAAAAATAGAAACTGAGACGAGCAGGCCTAGTTGCTGGGAGTCTGAATCTCTGAACGCAGTATGTGATTGCTGTTGGCTGCGATGCTAAAAGACGGGGAGTCCTATTTGACTTCCAACCTCAAACGATCCGATGACAACACAGACGAGAATCTTTGAAAGAGGCGAAGAGGCTTTAATCAGTTTTGAAAATAACTCGCGTTGAGGTTAGGATAGGAATATACTTTATTGCCATGTTACACAAGGTAATTGGAATGAGTTTTATCTCTCCAAGATACACACACATAGACCACTACACATATGTATTCCATCAGAGAGGTCCAAGCGCAGGGTCAGCCATAGTACGGCACCACTGGAGCAGTTTAGGGGTTCAGCACCTTGCTCAAGGGCATTTCAGCAGTGCCCCAGGAAGTGAACAAGCCTCCCTAGCCTAGGTTTCCCATTCATAGTTTTTTTGTTGGCCTTCCTGGGATTCAAACCAGCGACTTTCTTGCCAGCCCATGTCGCTAACCACTGAGCCACTGCCACCCCTAGGTTACTTGATGTTGGATGCTGACGCCGGCGTGTTGAATGCTGGGAGCCCTACCGGACTGTGGTAATTATGAATGAGTGCACGTTCGGCAGGAAACCTGCGAGGCGGGAGGGTTATTAACCTTGTGGGCAGTAAACAAAGATAACGGCCACAGCGTAATAACCCTCCAGGCCTGCAGCTGCCACAAACACAGCCCAGTCCCAGAGTTACGGTCTCACAGCACAGCACTATCCCCGCCTGCCAATGGAGACATCCTGCTTCCTGCTCTCTAAAAGGTCCCTCTCCTTCAGTAAGAAATATTTATGCTGAAAAAACAGAGCAGAGAAAATTCGCTAACAGAAGAGCCCGACCTTGGGAGGAACGATGTGGAGGGATGAGCTGAATTCAAGCGCAGAAATCAAACGTCACAACCTAACCTGACGCGTGTCCTGACGTGACCCTGGGAAAGTATCCTGCTGCCTCTCCAGAACATCGGCTGAATTCCTGTGACGACAGCGAGCGAGTGTGCGCGCCCTCAGGGCCGAACCCGTGCGCTGCTGTTTCAGCGTGCTGCGGGTAGTTTCAGAGCACGCTGCTGCATAGAGCTCGCTCATAGTATTTTTAACAGTAAAAACATCTCAATTGACTGAAGTACAGGCACAGATGGTTATCTAAACTGTCCATAATCCCATTGACCTCGTGTGTCTTCCGTCCGAGGCTGACATCAAGGAGAGACGATTTGTTTCCGTGAAATTCAGGAGCTGAGGCCTCGGTTCATTTGACTCCGGGGCCTCAGCCAGGGGGGGCGCAAGGGGGTGGCTTAATGGGCTTAAGCGCAGAATGTTTTTAGAAAAGCCCTGGATATTTAAAAAATAATATTTATTTTTTACTTTTTTTTAATAACCACATTGACATTTCTCCTCCCTAGTCTTTCTTCGGACTCTGTAATCAGAACCGTAATGTAATGGAACGAAGTATCGCAATAAACCACTGGACACCACAGTCCCGCGTCGTGTATGCCTTGTCTCTGTCCGTGGGCTAAGCCCCGAATGTCTTCAGCCCCTAACACCGCCCCTGGCCTCAGCCCACTAACTCAACAACTGTTTCAGCGATAGTTCAACCGCGAGTGGAAAACACAAACACAAAGGTGTATTGCTGTGAACGGCATCGGTCGTCTAGCTCTCAGGAGCGTTTCACTGAACGTGACAACAAAGGGCGCGTTGCTGAAACAACTGGGGACCCAGAGCACATTTCGTTATTCTTTCATCAAGATCCAATAAACCGCAGTCAAATGTCACAACAGCACACAACTTAATTATCCACCATGCTGTCCCCTTTAATTACCTCTAACATTAATCACACGCATGCATCACGGTCCTCAGCACACACATGCACACACACGCACGCACACACACACACACGCCAGCTGATTAATTGAACGCAGAAGGGAGAGCCATTAACACAACTGGTCACACCAGGCGATTCCCACACATTTTTTGTAACATAGTCATGGAGATATGCAAATTTACAGAAACCATAGCAACACTGCGATTCACCTGAAAGCCCACCTGGGACTGTATAAAAGCGCTTGTTTTGGTGAGCCATTTGGCACTGTCAGCACCTGAACCAGCCATGGTGGCTTTCACCGTTGTTCTTTACTACGACTCAGAAGCATTTTAATATCTCATCTCAAATGTAATTTTTTTTTTTATAATTTTTTCCTGTTTTTCTCCCAATTTGGTGGCCAATTATACCCTCTATTTATTTAAATTCACCCTTCCCCACGAGTCCACTGCCTGTTCTCCCGGTCGAGCTAATTTTCCTGGGCCGGCAGATCCTCCTCCTCTGAGACGGAACCCGACCACGTAGGTACAATGTTTGTACACAGACGCCCTTCTGCTCCTCAACAAACTCGTGCCAGCTCATCCTTCCCCCTCCCGCTGGGGCGGACAGCCAAATGCTGCCCCTAATCGGGGCTAACAACCAGGGCTGGTCTGGCAGAGATGGGTTTTGAACTGCGTCCATGATAGGCAGCTCACACTCGTATCGGACCAACTAAAATACGGGTGCGTTAGGCCGCTACACTATCAGCCAGCCCCCCAATAATGGATTTGATAAAATTAGAAGCGATAATTGCTCGAACAACAGTTGGTGTAGTATTTAAACCTCAACATCTCTATTCAAGTATCTTCAAAAGGACCGTGGCCAAAATTCATGTAAATTTCTGACAAATCTTATGTTTAATTACTGCTAAATATACATATGCCATTACACGAGCCAAGAAAAGCTAAATCAATTAGAAGCCTGAGAAACAAATGCATGTCTCGTCTCGGGTAAAGCGGTGCTCTGCAGTATGACCCTGAAAAGACGCGTTAAGCTGAGATCTTACAGCAATACATCGAGGGAGGACATGACTAAGCGTGCAGCCATTGCTCAGAATACTGAGTAGACCCAAATGACTGCAGCTCACATGCTTCTGAGTGCAGCAGTGAGTACCCAAAACATGCTGGGAGACTGAGTCCACAGTGCATGTTGGGAGACGGAGTCCACATAGCATGCTGGGAGACTGCCACCACACTGCAAGCCTCACTCGACCCAGGCTGTCATGCAAAGTGCCACATGTAAAACTTGAACACATTTACAGGAATATAGGAATAGGAATATTCTTTATCAGCCATGTTACACAAGGTAATTGGTATTTGTCTTTTTTTCCACATATCTCTCCTAGATGCACACACAGATAGACCACTATACACATGTATTCTATCAGAGAGGTCAGAGTGCAGGGTCAAGTGCCCCAGTTTAGGGGGTCAGTGCCTTGCTCAAGGGCACTTCGGCAGTGCCCCAGGAAGTGAACTAGCCTCCCTCCAGTTTCCAGTTCATCGTTTTTCCTGGGCTTAGAACCAGCAACCCTCCGGTGCCAGCCCGTGTCACTAACCACTGAGCCTTCTCGCACACTCTGAAGGTGAGTGTACGAGGACAGTGAATTCTACTGCTTTCAGTGGTACCATCCCAGCACTGGAATAATCCAAAGCATTTTCCCCACTGAAAACATAAAGATGTGCAACGTTCAAACAGTTTTCATCAAAAATAATAATTTTTCCAACACCCCACCGCACAGGGGTCTAATATACCATTATGGTCAGATTGTATTGGAGTGTCAGAGAATCAATAGCTCCCTAGGGTCCATTCCATTGCCTTCAAACAATTTGCTTTAATCTAAAAAAACGAATAACATGATTTCCCATGAATCCCTGACTTCCACCACTTTTTCCAGAAATGAGGCTGATGATGCCATAGTCTTCGGGAACCCTAATTGGACCAGCTGGACGTGAGACAGTCACCTGCTGATGAGCGAGAAGCAGAAGAGGACTCACACAAGGAGCGCGCCCGATCAAAGCGCAGCTCTCCAAGGCTACGGATGAGAGAAGAACAGACAGAAGCACAGGGTCCATCACACACTCGGCGCGAGCTGAAGGTGACCCCTCAAGGTGACGTCTGCAAAGGAAGGATCCTACAATTCATTTCACAAGCTGCGCTACACCTTCTTGGACGTGTGCCAAAACCGGGAGTCTGGTTTCAGCCAAGACCCTACACTCGTGCGCTTAAATTTAACATGCAACTCGTTCCCTTGCGAAAAATACATGCATTTTTAAAGGTTAGCTAAATCCAAACATACACTGCCAGCATTTATTTAGTAGGTGATTCATTGCCCTTTTTTGCATTTTGCAAACCAATGGAATAATGTTTGCTGTTTTTACCTTTATGACAATGGTGTTGAAAAGAGAGAAATGTGCACTGCCACTTTAAATAGTGGCAGACTGTGTACTAGGCCTTTGAACAAACATTGTCGTAGTGCCGATAGCCTGCCTAGCAATTCCCCTGACATTCAAAGACATTCTGACGGATTCAAGGGAATATCACGACATAGCCACGGCTGTTTTGGGTCTCTGGAGTGAGTGGGAAATCAGTTGCGTTGGGGGAGGGGGGGAAAAAAAAAAACAAAATCACTATTTTCAGTTCTTCCAAAGTGGAGATCACACAACACACTCCTGCATGTGCAAGATAGCGGGACGGAGAGAGAGCGCAGCGGCCGAACGCAACTTCCACCCTAATCTTTAGAGGCAGCGGCCATTCTGTGCTCATCTCCAGCAAACATGAGTGAATTAATCATTCTGCAGAACCCGCGAGAGCTCCAAAGACAGGTTCTAATAATGTCTGAGCCACCAAACAGCATTCGGCTGGCACGAGTGGGGTACAATGAATACCTCGGGCGGACTCCTCGGGTCACATGGTGGTGAAACGTAGAAGGGCGGGGTGCAAAGAACCTGCGCTTCGCCAAGCCGTGACAGCCTCTGAGGCGGTTGCCTGCCATTTAGGGAACCGGATCGCCTCAAATACACTACCACCTCGAATAATAGGTTTAAGTATGGAAAAACGGGAACAGCCAATCTGAGTTTCATCTACATGGGAAAACCCCTTTGCTTTGAAATTCAGTGGAGCTGAAAACAATGGATAGGGTAGCGCAATGTCTCTTGGTGCAATCTTTCAGGAAACCTCTGTTGCCATTGTGAAACATTAAAAACAGGTAGTCCCTAAAACAACTTGCTTTCAACATCATTTTTGTGACACAAAACTCAAAAAAGCCCAAAACTGATTCGATTGGCTGACTGGGTGTGCTCCTAATGGGTGTGATTAACCTCCAGTTTATACGTAATGAAATGTAGGCTGTGGCTTCAATAAAGTGCTGGTTCTGCCTAAAAATAAAGGAGTTGCCCCAAAAACAGGGTGCTCAAGGACCAGAGTGCTGCTGCTCCTGAACAACTGGACTGTTTACCGCAGAGCGCTGTAATTAACGGAGAACTTCATACAGACCTGCTGCTGAAAGCCTCATCAATGCCTCCAGAACGTGAAAAGTGGATAGTGGATAGCGTATTGGTCTAGCGCACCATATCATAGCTGGTCATGTATGAGTGTGAGCTGCCTATCAGGGACGCGGTTCAGAACCCATCTCTGCCAGACCGGCCTTGGCCGTTAGCCCCGATCGGGGGCAGCATTTGGCTGTCTGCTCCTGAGGGCGGGGGGGGGGGAGGGTGGTCGGCACAAACTCGCTCTGAAGCGTCTCCAGAAAGGGGGTCGGTGAGTTCCGTCTGAAAGGAAGCGGATCATCGCCAGCCTCGGAGAGTAGCTTGCCCCGTATAGACGGGCAGTGAGTTTGTGGGGGGAGGCTTAATCAAAGTAAATAGAGGGTATAATTGGCTCCCAAATTGGGGAGACAAACGGGGAAAAATCTGAAAACAAATTCTTAAAAGAGAAGGGGAGGATTTGTTAACATTTTTCAGATGGAGAGATGGGGGGACAAAATGGACACCTCTGATGAATAGACAAAAAATATTAAAATGCCTCAAGGTCAGTCACAAAACCACACATGCACCACATTCGGATCTCAAATGAACACCGTGCGCAGAATAATATCAGCTCAATATTTAGTCAGGTATATAAAGCAGAAATGGGCTGATGTGACCGATTGTGGATATTTCTGGTGCAGAAACACAAACTGTCCCGCAGGTCATTAGAGAGGGGGCACGCTGCCCTGCGAAAGGCCGAGGAAGACTGTCGGCAAGCAACGCCACGCCCTTCACAACAACACTGAAAGACCATAGCAAAGAGCAGACAGAGAAATAAGCTGGCAGTGCAGTGTAATGGTTAGGGAGCTGGGCTTGTAACTCAGATGGTGCAGGTTCAAATCCCAGGTGGGGCACTGCTGTTGTACACTTGAGCAAGGTACTTAACCTGAATTGCTTCAGTAAAATATCCAGCTGTATAAATGGATTGTATGTAAAGAAATGTAAACTGTGTAAGTCGCTCTGGATAAGAGCTTCTGCTAAGTGCCTAAAATGTAAATGTAAATGTAAAATGAGAGAGCGAGAGAGAGAGAGAAAGAGCGAGAGAGAGTGACAGAGAAAGAGCAACAGAGAGAGAGAGAGAGAGAGAGAGAGAGAAAGTGGTTCTGTGTGGCTCAGTAGGTAGAGCATGGCGCTGACAACGCTTAGATTGTGGCTTTGATTCCGATTGGGAACACATATACTGAAAAATGTATGCATTCACTACTATAAGTCGCTTTGGACTAAAGCGTTTGGTAAATAGCATATATATATAGAAAGGGCAACAGGAGAGAGAATATCATGCGCTCTTTGCATTAAAGATGGCTCTCTATTTAACTGGCACGGATTGTCGGAACATACATTTGGGCAGTCTCAGCAAATCAAAAAGTACATTGTGAACTTAAATATCAATTAGCCTTCCAATGGCTTTGTAACTCTGAGTGGGTGCGTAGCGCTGTGGGGCATAACACTGAGTGGGTACACATGCATTACCTGTAATTAAGATAAAAGGCAAATGAAGCAGACCTATGCAATACCAAGGCTAGGACTCGGTGAAAATCAATTTCACTTAACCCTGACAAACAATAAATAAAAATACTACTATGATAAAGACTCGCAATAGGGATTGTTTTGACATGCAGTATATATATATATATATATATACACATATATATATATATATATATGCCATTTATCCAAAGCGACTTACAGTAATGAATGCACCCATTTTTCAGTATATGTGGAATTGAACCCACAACCTAAGTGTTGTCAGTGCCATGCTCTACCTACTGAGACACACAGAGCCACCAGTATTAGCATTAGGTTGAAATTTAAATGCAGATATATAACTGGCAATAAAAAATAAATACAAACAACAACAAAAAGGGGGCCTTAAGGAATACAAGACAAAGCTAGGAACAGTACCGTGTTTAACATTGTAATATTAGTAAGTTCAGACTAACTCAGACATAGTCAGTAGGTCGGGTCATTAAAAAGTGTGATTCCCTGATAGCCTATATCAAGATTTGGTTAAACTGGACTGTGAGCTCCGGCAAAACAAAAATGTATGGGTAATCTTTTCTTTATTATTTCATAAAGTGAACATAAATCTTTCGTTTAAGATTTTCATGTTTATATGCACTGGGTTATGTGGAAAAAAGGAAAATAAAATGTCTAAAACGTTTCATCAGTTCTTCCGACCAAATTTAGGCCTAAACCAATACTGGGTTTATCAAACCTATTTGCAATTACATGGAAGGAAAAATAAATTATTAAACCGCCCAGTGATTTCGACACAGCAGCCAGCAGGCTCTGTCTGAGAGTTTAGGCCTGTAATACACCATGCAAACAAAATGCATTCCTCCCAAAATCATAGTAAACCCATGGATCTCCTTGCTCCCTTGAGAAATGACAGCTTTCCTCAGTTAGTGGGAGTGCAAGCAATTGTGTATTGACTTAGTTTCCACACTTAGACTCTCAATAAAGTATATCTAATCTAATCCAAAACTCAAGACTCATCAACGGTGACTTAAGACTTAGTCACCTTAGTGGCCAGACTTTGTGGTGACTTAGACTTAGATTAATCAATTCCGTACATGGTGTAAAAAAACAACAACTAAAATAAACACACAGCTGCAACAAGTAGGCATGGCACCAGGACAATAAAACTTCTTCCAAAACATCATTTTTTTCATCACAAATTAATTTAGAAGTTCAGCTTAGTTCAGAAAACCCCCACAAAAGCATTCAATTATTGTGGGGTTGTGCATACACTGTCAAGTTAACTGTTCAGAGGACCATGTGTGGTGCACACTCTTCCCGTGACAGAATGGCATGAGGGCACATTTCTGATCCTCAGTGACTTAGCCTTCCGTGCTGAACCACAGCAGTCTGGACCTGTGGCCCCGTGAACAGAGTTCCTCGGCTCTCGCTATCTTGGCTAAATAGGCGCAGAGTTCAGAGGCGCCCTTTGCTCCACATTTCAAAGGGAAAGTGACCCCTTTGACCTTTACACTGGCACAGTCCTACGTCAGTTTCAGCACGGCAATTCAAGAACTTATCGCAGATGTAAGAGCACAGTCGTGATTGCACGTTCACATTATTACACATTTGCTGTACAATGGTTTCTAGCGGCATGCACGTGCGGCAGTGTAGTATAATGGTAAAGGGAACTGGGTTTGTGATTCAGAGATTGCAGGTTTGATTCCCAGGTGGGGCACTGCCTTTGTACCCTTGAGCAAGGTACTTAAACCTGAATTGCTCCAGTAAAATATCCAGCTGTATAAATGGATTGTATGTAAATGAACTGTGCAAGTCCCTCTGGAGTGTCTGCTAAATGCCTAAAAATGTAAAAAAATATATATATATAAGTGCACAGGTGTGTAAACCTAGGAGGTTGTTATGACACTAGGGCTCAAGACTTCAAACCCTTCTATATAATAAATCAAAAACAGGATAAGCAGTATGTCAGTTTTCACACAGATTTAGCCTCATTGTACCTTGCAGAAAAAACAAAAAACTTGAATAGCCATTAGCTAACCCAAAGGTGCATATGAACCGCTAGCCAAACCGTCCCGACAAGTCTGAGCGTAGAGGCTGCAACGTTCCCAAAGGCATGACATTTATATTTGGGTTGTGCTGCTGGGGCTTCGATTGAACCAGCTGGGCACACGCCCATCACCTACCCACCACCAGTCCTCCACACCTGGATGGCATCCACACTCCGCCTCTCAGCTGTTTGCTGCTAACGCCCCCTCGCACTGTTCTGCGCTACCTTCCCTCGTTCGATGAACTGCTTAACGTTTGTTCCGAGAAGCTTCCGGCGTCCATCCAACAAGTTTACCACCCGCCCAGAGAGACTGGCATTACTAACCTAAGCTGCACCCGTTTCGTGAGCCAACAAGAACCAGGAATGCCTCTGGGCTGAAATGCGTGAAGAGAATTCTGCCAAAAACCACGTCCAAAAAATGGCGTGGGTCTGGCTCGAGTCCAAGCCCAGGAATAGCTGGCAAACCATTGAAAACGATTCTTATGCGATGCTCACTTTTAATGCATGTAAACCATTAGGAATACACCGCAATCATTTTAGCCCACACATTCTGCACCAAATCAAAGCCTCTCTCAGCCGCACAGGACTATAACAGATTAAAATACACAGCACAGGAGAAGGATAAACAGCCACTCTGCTATACTCAGCCAAATGGACAGAATAGTCAATGTAATGGGAGCAAAGAGAGAACTTTTACAACAAAGACATCTGCAGTGTTTTTTGGGGGAGAGAAAGCATAGGACCTCGTCCAGGCGAGGCCTCCCGGGTGGCGTAGTGGTAAGAACGTCCGACTGGGACGCAAGTTGCCCACTGCAGCTGCGGTTCAAAACCCGGCTGCGTCAGTCCGGCCCTGACAGGGAGTGCCGCTAGGGGGCGGCAGTTGGCTGTCTGGCTCCAGAGCGAGGGGGGGAGGGAGGGAGGGGGAGGGGGAGGGAGGGAGGGAGCCGGCACAAGCTCGCCGAGGAGCAGTAAGGCGACCTGGTAAACATAGTTGGGCGAGTCCAGTCTAGAAGGAGGCGGATCATTGCCTCGAGGTATTAGCTTGTCCCGTGGGGGCAGGTGGCGAGCTCGTGGGGGAGGGAAAATCGAAAGAAATAAAGTGAATAATTGTCCACTAAATTGGGAGAAAAACAGGGAAAAAATCTGAAACAAATAAAAAAATACATGTCCAGACAATATGGGCTTTATAGCATGGGATACCAGAACACAAAGTAGAAATATCCATGAAGATGCTGCAAAGGAGAACGTCTCCATTCATTATAATGAAATCTCTGGCTGGTAGTGTGGGCTGGTTCTCGATTTTGCACGCGAGACCTTGTGATACACATGATAAAATAAATCATTTCTTGAGTTCTCCTTCAGGAGTTTCAATTTCAGAGTTGCTTCGATAGAAGGACCCGATGCCAAGGCCCACATATAACTAGGCCAATGAAACTGCACTGTATCAGAGACCCACTGAAACTACACTGTATCAGAAACCCACTGAAACTACACTGTATCACAGACCCTGAAACTACACTGTATCAGAAACCCACTGAAACTACACTGTATCAGAGAGACCCACTGAAACTACACTGTATCAGAAACCCACTGAAACTACACTGTATCAGACAGACCCTGAAACTACACTGCATCAGAGAGACCCACTGAAATTACACTGCATCAGAGAGACCACTGAAACTGCACTGTATCAGAGAGACCCTGAAACTACACTGTATCAGAGACCCACTGAAATTACACTGTATCAGAGAGGCACCCACTGAAACTACACTGTATCAGAGAGACCACTGAAACTACACTGTATCAGAGAGGCACTGAAACTACACTGTATCAGAGAGGCACTGAAACTACACTGTATCAGAGAGGCACTGAAACTACACTATCAGAGAGGCACTGAAACTACACTATCAGAGAGGCACTGAAACTACACTGTATCAGAGAAGCACTGAAACTACACTATCAGAGAGGCACTGATACTACACTGTATCAGAGACCCACTGAAACAACACTGTATCAGAGACCCACTGAAACAACACTGTATCAGAGAGGCACTGAAACTACACTGTATCAGAGACCCACTGAAACAACACTGTATCAAAGGCCAATGAAAATACACAGACAGGCCACAGTTCTCCTGATAAAGCACTGGATTAGCGTGACTTCAGAGAGCGGTACCCAATCATCGACTGATTCTGATGCCTCGTCTGCTCCATCACTGGGGCGAATTGTCGGGCCGTAAGAATAATGGAATAATCGATGCGCGGTAAGGGCTCATATCACGTCTAAATATCTTTTACGGCAGGTAAATATAGACCGTCATCACTTTCTTATTTTTTTTATTTTATTTTAAGTAGAAAAATAATCATTTTTAAAAGCCCTTCATGTGCAGCGGCTCCATTCCTGTGTGAAGAGCTGGCTGCTTCCTCCTGCTCTAAATGAGGAGCTGGTCAAAGTGGAGGCTGAGACAAACACCCCCCCCACTCACACGACACCCCACTCCCGCAAGCTGCACCATGTGGGACGTCCCTCCCCGAGCTCTTAAACAGGGCTACCCACAATCGCCAAAACCATCTCCGCCATCTCCTCTTCACCCTGGACCGTCCCACAGTATCCGAATGCACAGAGAGAAACGTTGACGCCTACACGTGATTTTAAGCGTTCTCATTTCATGGGCATTTTCATGAATTGATCTAATATAATATAATATAATATAATATAATATAATATATATGCCATTTAGCAGACACTTTTATCCAAAGTGACAGTAGTGAATGCGTACTTTTTTCAGTATATGTGGCCCCAGTGGGAATCGAAACCATAACCTAAGCATTGTCAGCGCCACGCTCTACCTACTGAGCCACGCAGAACCACAGATCTACAGTACTATTTTCATATTCTACATAACCAGAGCATTAGGCCCAGATCCTTTCCCCCGCCCAAAGTGAGCACGTTTAAGTTTAAAATTCCTCGAGTGCCTCGACAGCAGGGATCCAATTTTCGCAACCCGCCCCACCCCCAGTATTGATCAGTCACTCTCTGCTGATTCTGGAGGCAGTGCAGTTTGAATCAAACAAAGACTTAAGCAGGCATACTAATGGCAACTCAAGCCATGAAAGGAACTGCATCTCCATCCCTGAAGGCTCAATGCAGTAAAAACACAGCTCATGTACACAGCCCCACAGACAGCCTTTCACACACACCTCTACAGCTCGTTCCCATCTGCAGAAACTGGATGTGCTTCAGACTCCATCCTGCAGAGACTTATAAAGCACAGCCACACAAACAAACAGAGGCAAATGTGTGGGAACAGAAACAGCGATAGGGGAGGACTGGGGGAGGCAGGGTTTACCTGGTCCAGCCTTCATGGGGCTTTATCACTTTTTAATCAACCGAATTAATTCAACATGCAGCCAGACTGGCAGTGAGGGACACACATTAAAAAGTGTTTTACATCAGTTACGCAGCAAACTGCTGCCTTGTGATTTATCGTGTATTTTGCGTAAATGCTTCTTGGGGGGGTAGGGAGGAAGTGGGGGGGGGGGTTCTCCAGAGGACTTTCGTAATATGCCCAGAACAGCCGGCAAGCGTACCAGACAGAGAGCATGCCTGCAGCACGCGAGGAAGCTCCCTGAACAAACAAACAGCCTCTTTTTCTCTGCTGTGGCATGACAGAAACGAACCACGAGGCATGATTTATCCCACAGTTGCCGCAGACCTCATTTGCATGTTTGTTTTTCCACTGCGAGGCGCTGAACCAGGCTTGCCACCTGTCCCCGGGGGGGCCTCCTCCATGGGGCCCCGCCCGTTTCCTAGACACCGTGCAAACGATGCTCGGCGAGCGTACGCGGGCCGGGTTCAGACTCGCCCCCCCTCATCCCGTCACCTGAGAGCCGCGCTGCAGAATGCCATCCTGTCTCCCACTGTCCCATTAACATTTCAAAGGCTGGAGAGGAGGCATCACCGGCCCAGCCTTGGCACAAACTCAATAGCAAGCTAAGCCACTTAAACGCAACAGAACTGCACTCGCCTGACAAACCCAGTGATTTTTCAACCTTCCCCCACCGCCCCTCACGGCCACAACTGCCAGATTGCAACTTCTTTCGCATCATAATTAACATACGGCAGGACGTCAGAAATATCAGAAATGGATTTTGCAATCTAGAATATTATAAACAGATATTTTGCGGTTGGTTTTCGTGCACAAACTACACTCTGCGACGTTCCCTTGTAGTAGTTTTTTTTTGTTTTTGTTTTTTTGTTATTGTCCTTGTCTTCTTGTTTGTTTATGTGTAATTGATATAATTGTTTTGTAATCAGGGCACCTTGTAAATGAGAGATCTAGTTGCTAAATAAAGGTAAAATTTGTTTTGCTGGAAAGCGCAGAAATATCAAGCCAAAACTACAATCACAACATGTCAAAATCATTGTCATTTTAAGTAGTTTAGGGATGAGTTAAATTAACCCCCTTAATCAGTGTTATCAGATATGCTATGCCGTACGGAGTACTGCACTCTTCTATAATATTAAACCTTCATATTTTTGGTTAAATAATATTTTATACGCTTCAATGAAAGACAAAGTTGATATAAATTCAGACATCTGAATGGCTTGGGAAACTGAAAACTGAAAAAGAATAATAATAATAGAATGAAAATGCAGTATTTTTCTCAAGTGAAATTGAGGCAAATCCCAGATGCCAAATCTGATCACAGTGGAAGACATTCTGTTACAAATCTGGGTAAGAGACAGAAAGTTAAATTGGACATTTTTCTTCTGAGTTATTCTACTCTAGACCAATCACCCACATGACAGTTATGGCTTATTATTGACGGGCAGTAGTAGAGGCAGAGTGGCTAGGAAACAAATCTGAACCAATTTACACCTGGCCATCTATATCAAGACTGGCAACCATGGGCTTGGGATGGTAGTGTAGTGTTAAAGTGCAGTGTAGTGTAGGGGTGTAGTGTTAAAGTGTAGTGTAGTAATAATATAATAATAATAATAATAATATACGCCATTTAGCAGACGCTTTTATCCAAAGCGACTTACAGTAGTGAATGCATACATTTTCAGTATATGTGGCCCCAGTAATGGGGTGTAGTGTAGTAATGGGAGTGTAGTGCAGTAATGGGGGTGTAGTGTCAAAGTGCAGTGTAGTGTTAAAGTGTAGTGTAGTAATGGGGTGTAGTGTAGTGTAGTGCAGTGTTAAAGTGTAGTGTAGTGTTAAAGTGTAGTGTAGTGTAGTAATGGGGGTAGTGTTAAAGTGTAGTGTTGTCTCCTGAACTCCAGCCATAACACACAGCACTCCTGTCACTGCGCTAACCTTCACATGTCCAGCAAACTCAGACCAAAGGTTCATCTCTGCCGGGAATGGAAAAGATAAAGATAAAATTAAATAAATCGATCGATTTCAAAGGAATTAAAATGTCTACTGCAACTATAACTGTCAAAATGAGCTATAACTTATAAAGACACACATCGTTCCACTCATTCTTGGAGCGATTTTTAGAGCACATTGCCAACGATGAAACATGTCCAACCAATCACTGCTGTGCACTGTCTGTGCCTATAGGAAGCGTGTGTATGTTGATGGACAGGTGCTGGTGTAGGCCAGGAGACCATGATTAGTTGAATCAGGTGTTTTAGTGCTGGGCTAGAACCAAAGCCTGCACCCACACTGGCCCTTCTCAGATAAGACTGGACACCCCAGGTGTAGACCATAGGTACTCAACTCTCAGGTCCTGAGGGCCACAGTGGCTGCAGGTATTTGTCTCAGCCGAACACTGACTACACCTGATGTCACTGATTAGCATATCCCCTTGGTTTAAGAGGTGAGGTAATTGACAACAGGTGGTTCCGTTGATTGATTAGAGCAGTTACCTGCAGCCACTGCGGCCCTCAGGACCGTGAGTGGACCGTGTTGGGTGTAGATGCTAGAAAGCGGTTTACAGTTAATCAGTATTGTTATCTATCGTTATAGATCCTGGTGGAAATCGGCCTCTGCACACAAGCACCTTCTGTTGAGGTTCCATCAAACCCGCCAACCATAACGGAATCTCAGGCTCCTCCAGTCGCTCTACATTCCTGGACCGAGGCACAACCAGTTCCAGCCTAAAATTAAACCAAACCTCAGTCCAGCCAGCCATTAGTCAAACACAAAACCTGCATTTATGGTGGGCTGTCCCTCTGGGCAGTGCCACAAACCCTTGAAGGAGGGGTGGGGGGGGGAGGAAAGGCATTCCATACCAGGTGTGTTATTTCTTTAACGATGACAAAGTGTATTTTACACTAATCCACCAAACTATGATTTATATTAGAGGACACTTCACACTGGGTTCCTCTCAGGGCGTTTTGCAAAGCTCAACACAGGAAGGAAACCCGCCCAGAGATTAGACACCACTGTAGGGGAATTACAGATGTACCATAGAATGATCCAAAACACACACAAATGATACAGAACAGAGAGATTAACGCAAAGCTAAGTAGAGCAACAGAATGAGAACACACACATGAATAATTCAGCGCAAATTAAACATCAATTTGCACCAATTTGAATGAGAACAAAAAGCTAAAATTGACTTTGACATCAATTAAAATGTAGAATTAAAAATGTACAGGCTAAATGTTACTATATCACTAAGGAATAATAATCTGATATTGATGTGAAGGGGAAAAAGTCTAAAGTTTGGGGTGCACGTGATGTTTAGCATATTCATGCATGGTAACTCGGTAAACAGATAACGCAGTATTACAAAAAAAACTAATAAATAACTACAAACAATTCCTATAAAAGCTACTTAGCAGTCAAACCATTTCAAATGAAACGTTGAACGAACAGAAAAGGGGCGAAATCAAATCAAAATCCAATTGCTTGGAAAACCGCTGACGAAACACAAAGCACAGCGCGGTCACATTAGTCAGAGAGCGCCCACAACACTATCTCGTGCGTTCAGAGTGCAGAGGCGCGCGGCTCGACGGAGCGCGGTAAACACCGGGCACCTGAGTCACACAAGCCACGCGGGCTGATCGATGAAAGGTAGGCGTTGTGTGATGTGCGCTCAGAACAGCGCGCCGTTCCGCCGGCGAGGATCCGCGACGGCTCTCGGCAGTCCTCCGCCCGTCTCCCTTTTCATAAGAATGTTTTCTCCAGCCAGGTTTACGGATACAATAACATACAATAACAGCATGTTGAAGTAGCGGCCTAAGAAGTGAAACTCGACGAGCTGCGCTTCGTTATCTGCTGGGGGAAATGCTACATTTAATGTCACTGCTTTGGAAAATAAAGGAAACCGGGGAAGATTCCTGCGCATCTCCCACAAGAAGGTCCCTTCGCAGGCACTGGAGCGTAACGAACATTCATACCAACGACGGAGGAGCTTCGATGGGACTCCTTCCTCACGTTTCGGCGGACTCCCCTCCGATACTCAGCGAATGTGTTGCTGCTTTGAATCTGAATCAGGCTGGCTGTTCTACAGCAAATGTACCCCTGGTTGGGATTTTTGTTTGTAAGTTGTCTGGCGGAAAACAACAGACTAATTCTAGAGGGTCTGCCCTAAAGCCATAGGTGGAAAACAGACTAATCGTGTGACTAATTGTAACTTTGCTGTTGTACTGCGCTGATCTCTTGCGGTTGATCTTACCATGTATAAATGCACATATTGTAAGTCGCTCTGGATAAGAGCGGCTGCTAAAAAATGTCAATGTAAAATGTCCTGCGTCTTTACTTGGAGCAGCAAGGTCCCTAAACACGCCTCATTAGAGAACGCGGGACGTGTGAATTTGGAGCTTGTGTCCAGTAAACGCACGGCTCCTCCCCCTCAATGACACAGTTAGGCTACGTTTACACTGCAGGCCTTGATGCCCAGTTCCGATTTTTTGCCTATATCCGATTTTTTGACCGATTGTTTACATCTACTTTTGACCCATATCCGATACCTGTGTTAACATTTGTAACTACCCGCATGCGTACACGAGGGTTTGGTTACCGGTACGGAAGTAAACAACAACCACGCCGGCACAGCCATATCTCCACCTGCAATGGACGCAAACTAGAGATAAATAATCATTCAAACTATTGCATTCCGAAGCATCCTTAAACGAACGCAACAAATTAATCTTTCCTTTCTGGTTGTGCACGTTACACGTCATTCAAATGCGAAAAAGTATAAGCATGTCGCATTTTGAATGACGTGCAAATCACAATGACAGGGAGATTCCGATCTGTGCGTTTAGATGACAGTCACATTGACAGATATCAGATTCCTATCTGATTTATTTCCACATGAATGTGGCCCAAAACCGATCTGAAAATATCATATTCCATGTGCTTTGTCCCTGTTCACACGTTCATAATACATATCTGATATGTGCCACATGAGTAAAAATTTGGAATCGGGTCACTTTTATCAGACGGTGTAAACGTAGCTTTAAAAAACGACGGCGTTGTACGCCAGCGCCAATCGGGTCTCGGAGGTTTTGCCGCCTCGCAGGACGGCGCGAGACCGTCACTTGGGCGAGGCCAGCTACGACGACAAAGGGCCCAATCTCTCAGCAGCCGTGGGCTTCCATAGCGAGGCCCACAACAATCCGGCTCCTGACATTTCCATTGTGACAGGTGAAAGGAAAGGTTGCGTCGCTGTAATTACATTCCTCCTGAAGGCAGGAAATACTGCCTGGGGTTGCCCAGACGACAGGACGCGCAGGTTCCTCAGCTCATTTTGGCTTTTTACCGCTGCATTACCATGACAATGTGAAGTGCTGGGACTTTACCGTCGAACGCCGACAAAAATCTCCATTGAAAACAAGATTACAAATCCAGAGTCACTGGCAGTATCAAGTTATTAAGTTATCTTGCAGGCATCCGCATTTCATATTTTGTCATTCAAAACCAAACCAGAAACAGAACGCACGGTTGGCTGCATAATTTGCTATCTCCTGCTGCCCACGCACACGTGCACACACGCACACGCACACGCACACACACACACACACACACAGAAACAGACACACACACACACACAGACACAGTCACAGACACAGACACAGACACAGACACACTTCCGGCAACGTTGCCTCAAAGTGCCGCCGTGTTTGCAAAACCAGAAGGTAGAGATTTACAGCCATAAAGTGCAGGAGAACAAGGAGACTAGGGAGAATAGAGGAGAATACAGGAGACTAGAGGAGAATATGAGAATAGGGAGCTGCTCACGAGCTCCAACTTTAATCACTGCTTCCTTCCTCTAGCTCTGGACCTGGCAAACGGGAGCCTGCAACTGTGTGCGTGTGCGTGTGTGTTTGTGTCTGTCTGTCTGTCTGTGTGTGTGTGTGTGTGTGTGTGTGTGTCTGTGAGGTGTGTCTGTGTGTGTGTGTGGTGTGTGTCTGTATGTGTCTGTGTGTGTGTGTCTGTGTCTGTGCGTGTTGTGTGGTGTGTGTCTGTCTGTGTGTGTGTGTGTGTGTCTGTGTGTGTGTGTGTGAGTCTGTGTGTGTGTGTCTGTGGTGCCTGTGTGTGTGATGTGTGTCTGTGTGTGTGTCTGACTGTTTGTGTGAGTGTGTATGTATTTGTGTGTGTGTGTGTGTGTCTGTGGTGTGTGAGTGTGTCTTTGTGTGTGTGAGTGTGTCTTTGTGGTGTGTGTCTGTGTGTGCGTGTCTGTGGTGTGTGTGTGCGCTGTGTCTGTGTAGTGTGTGTGTGTGTGTGCGCTGTGTCTGTGGTGTGTGGTGTGTATGTGCGGTGTGTGTGTGTGTGGTGTGTGTGTGTCTATGTGTGTTTGTCTGTGTCCTTCTGTTGAGGCAATGTCCCCTCAGCCTGAGAGGCCTGCAGACGGTGTCCTCTAACGAACACGATCACAGCTCTGGGTCTCCAGCTCGTCGCCAGCGCAGCCCGCGCTCTGGCAGCACTGCAGGTGAGCGATCATTAATTCATCGGCAGCGCAGGGATTGAATGAGATGCCAGCACGCGGCCACCATGCATTATTTACGGAGCAAGTGTAACTAAATATCCTGTATTGTGCCTGAGAAAGATTGGGTTTTGCTTCTTCCCCGCCCCCCCCAGCCACACCACACCATTTTGTGTTCATTTAATTTTCCTCGCCGTGTTTCGGCTTTGAGGAGCTTTTGCGCTGAGCACAACTCTGAGAGAGCTCCCTGCTAATTATCTTTACAGCTGTGAATCTGGAGGGAGGCATGGTGGTGTGTGTGTGTGTGTGTGTGTGTGTGTGTGTGTGTGTGTGTGTGTGTGTGTGTGTGAGCATGTGTGTGTCTGTCCAAGTGAGTGTGTCTGATTGTGTGTGTGCGCGCGCACGTGTGTGTGTGTGTCTGAGTGTGCATGTTATGAGTCCCCTGGCTCTATGGACGTTGCTCAGACTGGTTCTGAATCACTCTAACTGTACTAAGCCCTGTGCCTCAGACTCTGCCCACACTCAACACAGAACCAGCAGGCAGGAACCAAACACCACCATGGCTAATCCCAGAACACACTGCACAGCGCTTTTCAGCTCCTATGACTGTACTCTATATCTATTTGATTATTCATTTGCATTTGTTGGGAGTTTGTGTGTGTGTGTGTGTGTGTGTGTGTGTGCGCATGTGTGTGTGTGTGTGCTCCAAGTTCCCAAATGTTTACCCGGGCACCATTTTAAGCAGCGACAGCAGTTACGGTGCATTTATATCAATTCCCATTAACAAGACTGCAAAACAGCCGAGGAAAACAGATCCACTGCACTGAAACATCCCTGCCTCGGGCCAGAGCTGAACAGGGCATGGAGCACGACAGGAACATTAAACATGGGAGAAGGCTGCCACATACTCACTCATTTACTCTTTCTGTGTGTGTGTGTGTGTCTGTGTGTGAGTGTGTGTGTGTGTGTGTGTGTGTGTGTGTGTGTGTGTGTGTGTGTGTGTGTGTGTGTGTGTGTGTGTGTGTGTGTGTGTGTGTGTGAGTGTGTGTGTGTGTGTGTGTGTGTGTGTGTGTGTGTGTGTGTGTGTGTGTGTGTGTGTGTGTGTGTGTGTGTGTGTGTGTGTGAGTGTGTGTGTGTGTGTGTGTGTGTGTGTGTGTGTGTGTGTGTGTGTGTGTGTGTGTGTGTGTGTGTGTGTGTGTGTGTGTGTGTGTGTGTGTGTGTGAGTGTGGTGGGGGGACTGTATGGAATGCTTGCCAGATTCATTAAAGAGCCCCTTTTGGGTGCACTGATATGTTTTGTTTTTTTGTGTGAGCCTGAGTGTGTCTGGCACAAATGTAATTATATTCACAATATACCACTGGCGGAGGGAGCTGGTGGATTGCGTAGTGGGCCAGCACACCAATATTTGGCAGGTCCAGTACGAGTGTGAGCTGCCTATCAGGGACGCGTTTCGAAACCGGTCTCTGCCAGACCGGCCCTGGGCGTTAGTCCTGATTGGGGCGGCATTTGGCTGTCCGGTCCTGAGGGAGGGGGGAGGTTGTTAGGCACAAAGGAGGCGGATAATCACCGGCCTCGGAGAGTAGCTTGCCCCGTAGAGATGGGCGACGAGTTTGTGGGGGGGAGGGTTAATTGAAATAAATAGAGGCTATAATTGAACGGGGAAAAATCAGAAAACAAAATATAAGTACTATACCACTGGTGGGCTGTTTTTGTGGCAGCATCGCAAATGCGAGCTCCTTCATGGGCCGCGGTGCAAATGCAGGTCGGTGGCCATGCTGACTACAGAGCTTCGACTGACTCACGGGTCGAGATAAACGGTTGTTCTGAACACATAAACCTTTCTTAAACACAAGATTACCACAAGTCCTTTCCACTTTTCCCTGTTCCCTGTTCCCTTCCTCTCAGCGCATGTGTTCTTTGCTCGCTCTTTCCGCTTTTTTCTGGGGAAAAATTTGTCTGACTTGTATCTTTTCGAGCCACACAGCCCCGTGTAGCCTGAGGATGTTGGTAACATCTCCCCCTTCAATGCTGCAGCTTTGTTTAAAAACATTTTTTTTTTTTTTAAAGTCTAATTTATTTCAGATTTTTTCCCCGTTTTTCTCCCAATTTAGTGGCCAATTGTACCCTCCCCACACGAGTTCGCTGCTCGCAAGCCAATTCTCAGAGGGCAGTGAACTCCGCTTCTTTCAATACGGAATTCGCCCACCCATGTTCTGGAAACACCCTTACGTGCTTCACGCCGAACTCGAGCCGGCTCACCCTCCCCCTGGAACAGACAGCCAAACGCCGCCCCCGTTCAGGGCTCCACACCAGGACTGGTCTGGTAGTCAGGTTTAAAACCGTGACCGCTACGATATACGAGATAGGCAGCTCACACTCAGTATCAGTATCGGACCAGCCAAGATACGGGTGTGTTAGACCGCTACGGTATCCACCGGCCCCAAATGCTGCAGCTTTTACCTGCCTTCCTCCTCGCTCTCTGCAATGCCTCTGACCGCTCCTGTGTCCTGCTCCGTGTCCTTGTCCTTGTCCTTCCTCTCCCTCCTCTTCCTCTCACCTCACCCTGTTACTCACTCCACTCTGCTGGTTCAATGCTGCTGCTGCTCAAAATCACTTCAGAATCCCTCGTTCTTTGCCACCACTGTGGAAACCATTCTGCTCCACTTAAATCCACTCTTGAATCTTCACCGTACGTATTCTGTTTAACACTGATACTACTGCACGTAATGATGATAATTATGGTGATTCGCATCTCATAAATCTGAAAGGAGTGTTGATGTCATTTTGCAGCAATCACTGAAAAATGATCGATTGATGACTGAGAAACTGACAAAAAATGTAACTAGCAAACAACTGGGTAGCATTTTAACATTTTTGCAGCATTTAGTCTCGACAGTGGGGGAAACCCAACAATGTGGGAACCTCCACATTCCTCTGAGCCAATGAGAGAAAATAAAAAAACATTTAAAAAAATTAAAAATTAAAATTAAAAAAAGAAATACGATATATATATTTTTTAAATAACATAACATAACATAACATAAGGGGAAGACGAGAACAGGCCACTCAGCCCAACACTGCTCGTCCATTCCTACCACTAATCTGCTCACAATGCTTAGTTTACCCAAAGGCTAGAGTGTCTAACACTGGATCGAGCCTGGCCTTGAATACCCCTAGTGTCTCAGCCTCCACTACATGTCCAGGCAAGCTATTCCACGCATTGATCACTCTCTGTGTGAAAAATATTTCCTAGTGTCCGTGTGAAATTTACCCTTTGTCAGTTTCCATTTATGCCCCCTCGTTCTGCTAACCGAACTCAACTTGAATAATTTCCTGTAATTCACTTTGTTAATTCCTTTAATAAATTTAAAAGCCTCAATCAAATCTCCCCTAAGTCTCCTTTTACTAAGCTTGAACAGTCCAAGCATCTCTAGCCTTTCCTCATAACACTTGTCTTTTATGCCTGGAATCAGTCTGGTTGCCCGTCTTTGGACCTTTTCCAGCACATCTATATCTTTTTTGTAGTGCGGTCCCCAGAACTGCACACAATATTCCAAGTGTGGCCTAACAAGGGCATTGTATAGGGTGCGTATGATCTCCTTCGATTTGTACTCAATACTCTTGGCTATGTATCCCAGCATCCTGTTGGCTTCACCATCTCTAACAGAGTATGACAGTTAATATTCACATCAAACAAACCACCTCTACATACCACTCAGTTTACGGCAGGCAAAGAGGACAGACACGGTCCTGAATACCACAGTACAGGCCCCTGCACATAAACCCATTACGCTGAAGCAAAGCAGGTCTAGAAACGGGCAGTGGATCCGGACAGCCCCTGGACTGCACTAGAACGCAGGCCCGTGATTAGAAGAGTAGTGCTGCTGGAAAGCGCTGGAGGACCCTCAAACACACGGACGGTGTGGTAATAAAACAGTGGAACAAGCAGCCCGCTGGGCCAGCGCTTAATGCTGTTTCTAAGCCCAAGCTCACATGATGGGAGGCCAGATTTATGGCAGCCATTCGTCTATCTGCAGCAGCCAGGCTATGAGCCAAAGAGACAGACTCCTGCCCCAGAGAGAGAGAGAGAGACTCCTGCCCTAGAGAGACACACTCCTGCCCCAGACTCCAGCCCCAGACAGAGCCACACTCCTGCCCCAGACTCCTGCCCCAGAGAGACACAGACTCCTGCCCCAGACAGAGACCCAGACTCCTGCCCCAGCCCCCTGGTCACGGCACACCTGCAGGCTTTGCCCCAGCGACAAAATAATATAATACAATAGCCATTTATCAGACGCTTTTATCCAAAGCAACTTACAGTGTTGAATGCATACATTTTTCTGTATATGTGGCCCCAATGGGAATTGAACCCACAACCTAAGCGTTGTCAGCGCCATGCTCTACCGACTGAGCCACACAGAACCACAAACAAACTGGCATCCACCCACACGTTTATGATGAGGCCCGCCTCTCAGATCTGTTGGATGATTTACAATTAGGATGTTCAGGTTTGTATTGTTTTCATTGGATGGGAGGTCCAGGTGGGTGTGGCTCCAGCAGCTTTTAGCCCCCCTTTCCAGAACGTTCTGAATACCTTTCTCCGCTCAACACTCTCTCTAAGCCTCACCTCCACACTTCAAGGCCATACTTCACCCACACGTTAGGGAGAAGAGCCCAGAATTCACCCTCGATCCTCAAACGAGTTGTGTCTAGCAGACAGCCGATGCAGAGGCAGACAAGCAGCAGGGGTCCTCTGCTCTGGTTTTCATACAGTACCCCAATTACTCAAATCAAATCAAAACCTTTATTCATGCAGGCAAGCCCAACTGAGACTGAAGCCTCATTTGCAGTGGAGCCCTGCTACAAGGCACAAGCAAGCAAAAACATAATATCAAATATAAGAATAATAATAAGAGATAATACAACACATAAGCCAGACAGAGACCAGAACAATGAAATACACTTTACATTCATATAAAACATGCACAACTCTCGCTGAGTTGGGAATGTAAAAGAGTTCTGAAATGGCTCAAGGGTACCAGATACTGTATAGATAGACTCAACGGAGTCCATCTTCTCCTGCGAGAGACCAGATCCTTTCAAGGTGTGAGCTAACCTGCAAGCTTTAATAGCCTCCAGGAACAACAGCATCGCTCATCCATGATCAACACTGCTGCGCAAGGAGATTGATTAGGACTCATGGTACATTAGTGGATACCAAGACACGGCTTCAGTTTCTTAAATCCACCCTGCAGTGAATAGTTTTACATTTTGGTTTGTGGAATGTCCTGTCCAGTTTCTGTGTCACACCCTTTGATCACGGCACTGGCATGCTTGTCAGTTTCATCCTCTGATATTTCCCTTTTTTTTTTTTTTTTTGCACACGCTTCAGAATACGCCCAGGTATCATGTGTGGTAAAGTGAGCTTTCACGATGGATCGGAAATCTGCCATTATCCTCCCGCCAAAGTAAAGCACCTAAAATTGCTCTCCCACAAACTCTAAATCTGTGATATTTACTGAAGAGCATTTGTCAGAATGGTTAAATCAAATAGTGTAACCAAGTACAAGTGGTGTTACGTCCTACCCTAACAGAATGGAAAAGGTTTCATTTCAGGTGACAGGTGGCTGTCTGCATTTATAATGAACATAAAGGTTAATGGCGTGCTGCCAGTATGTGAACCAAGCCAAATCTAAAGGGAGTGGCGAAGGTGAAGGCTTGCATTTAATTTGTTGACCAATATCAAGGTCATTCAGAGTCCTAACACAAATATTACTTCATCCATTCATTCATTATCTAACCCACTTATTCCTGGTCAGGGTCGCAGGGTCGCTGCAGCCTATCCCAGCATGCATTGGGCGAGAGGCAGGAATATACCCTGGACAGGTCGCCAATCCATCGCAGACAAATATTACTTATATATATATATATATATATCAATTGGAAATCACAATTCTCTTTTAAAAATTATATATATTATATATATATATATATGCATGTGTGTGAAGGTGGAGAGTGTGTGTGTGTAGGAGTGTGTGTGTGTGTGTGTGAGTGTGTGTGTGTGTGTGTGTGTGTGTGTGTGTGTGTGTGTGTGTGTGTGTGTGTGAAGGTGGAGAGTGTGGTGGATGGATTAGACTGAAAGGTTCTCAGTGAGATCGGCACAATGAAATATGGCCATATCGGATTACAAACAATATTATGCCGACATGGTTGGGGGAAATCAACTGCTCACTGGGTCCATAATTTAACATCCCTTTGGGACAGAGTCACACGATAGGATGGGGAGGGCTTACGTTTCTTACGTATTTCTCCCGTTTGTTTCCCACCCTCCCCTCCCCTCCCCTCCCCCATCGAGAGCATTTAAATGTGACCCTCTGCTTCGCATTGCCCCACAGGATAAAATGCTCAACAATCACGGCATACAGCGCATGAAACGCACAATAGGGCCTCTGTTCCAGAAGCGTACAGTGTTATGCACCGACTCTCAAAGGTCAAACAGTAGAATACCAAACACTCCACTGCATCGGGCCCCAGCGCGCACCCTGCCACAGCGGCACGATTTGGAAAAACCCCAAGCAAAGAATATTTCACATTTTCCACGCCTGCCAGGGATACTGCCCCCGTTTGAATGAGCTCACCTTCAACGGAGGGCCATGTGAAATGGCCACAGAACCAAGGCCTCCCTGCGACGGTTCGTGGCTGTGGTGTCATTTCTCGACCACCTATGCTAACAAAACCGGTCAGCCCAAAGTGCTTGGGACAGTGGAATGACAGAAACGTGAAACACTACTCTGCTTTTACCAGCACCAGCACAATGTGAGACCTCTGGTTGTGATGGGAATGACCTGTGATGGAGAGGTGCAGAGTTTGCTCACTGAATTTTGCTGCCAGCTGCTCTCTGACAAGAGAAGAATCAACAAGGCCTTGCGGTCTTCCTTTCAGTGACAGAACCGAAAAATACTCCAGCCCTGTACATTCCGCCATTCTGCTTTTGAATTACGTCCGTCGCTGTCGTTCAAATACAAATAAAATAGCTTGAATGTTTTTTCCCCCCTTTTATTTAATTAGAAACGTATTCTACAAATATTTACCTAAATATATATTCAATTATACGTGCACTCGACTAGGCACAAACGTTTTCTTCCGTGGCAGAGCGTGGCTCACGTTTAGCAACAACGACAGACAGCTAAGGCCATAACAGCGCAGCCATAACCAGCCGAACGCTGAACCCGAGTCTAAAAGTTCATTCACGGACCGAAAGGACCACACACTGTGCAGCAAACATTTTTTGATGTGCTCAGACTGGTGCACAGCGGCAGCATTTTAACAGCGCGGTTTTATGACTCCCGTGGATCTCGTAACATTTCACTACACACCCGCGCGGTGACGTAACAGATGTCTGTTCAAAAGAAGAGCGTGATTTCCTTCCCTGTCTGGATTGGCCTTCGGAAAATAGTCGCCAAATCGGGAGTGAGTGGCCCAGTTCCTTTACCACTCTGGTATATGAGGGACTAAAGTACACTAGTACAGCCCACGCAGAATCTCCCTGCACTGCCTCTCGTCCCCCTGAGATCCCTGGCTACTGGCAGACAACCTTTTCTCTTTTTTCCCCCCTCCAATCAAGACATCTCCCATCTTTCATTTCTGTAGCCGGGTGGAAACTGCCCCACCAACATATGCAGCCTCCTGCTCACCTTGAAATGAAATGCATTAAAATAGCAATAAAACGGTAACGCGGCGGCAGAGATTAATTGGCCAGCGGTCCAGTGATCAGAATTCCGCGCCATCAATCCCGACAGAGCATCAATTAAGCAATGTCGCACTATCCGTGGTTTAGGAACGTCTGACAAATGTGAACATCGGCAGTAGAGGAGCATAAACTTCCTACAGGAGAGCAATGGCCTGGTTAAATGAAATGGCCCAGGCTCAGATAACACTAATGGATATTTACTCTGGACATACAAATTGGCAAAGCACTTCATATCTCAGGGGGGGAGTGGCACAGTACCATAGCCTGGCAAAACCTAATTTGCTGAACCAGTTCAAACATTCAAAGTACATTAGCTGTTTATTTTTTATTTTTTATACTTAATCAGGGATTCCCGAGGCACTTTAAAATGATGGCGGTCCGCCTTAGCGAGAATAATGCGACTGCCTCAAACAAATAATGAGTTTAAAGTGGGAGAAATGTCCATTAATGATAATTAATTATCAATCTTGTCTTCATTTAAGGCGCAAAGCAGTATCAACAAGTGACATCTCTTACTAAAAAAAAAAAAATCTAAATCATATTCCCCTTACAAGCACCACTTTCCGTGGTTTAGGAACGTCTGACAATGCAAATGGCGGCAGTACAGGAACACATAAACCTCCCACATGAGAGCAATGGGCTAGTTAAATGAAATGGCCCAGACTCAGATAACACTAATGGTTATTTACTCTGGATATACAAATTTGACAGAGCATTTCATATTGCAGGGGGGAGTGGCACAACACCATAGCCTGGCACAAACTTAATCAGCCAAACCAGGCTGCATTTAAAATGTTTACGCCTGTAAGGAGGGGGGAGCCAAACTTCAGACAAAAAAACCCAAGAAAAACTTCATTTGCAGAAAAGTACAGCAGAGAATTTATTTTATTTGTAGGCTGAGGTCATATGAGGCAAACAGGGAGATTCTGTTTTTGTTTTTCTGTTCAATCTTACAGTGTGTCATACAGTATGGCATAACGGTGTGGTACAAAAACGTTTCTGTTCAGCTTAAGGCCAGGATGTCCAGACCCCTGAAGGTACGCTCAAAGATAGTAGGTCGACCACTGGAGCAAACCTTCCAGACAGCCTACGCTAAGAGCATGCTAGGGCTAGCAGGTAGCATCTCCTCCGATCCCTCTCATGTGTTAAGCCTATATGGAGAGTACTAACTCATGCCCTCGAATCAGTACTTTAGGGTTCCACAGCTCAGACACAATCAGCTTATCGCCCAGTCAATGAACTCAACCAACAGATGAGTGTGCAATATTTCATTAACAGTCTAGGCAAGTGAAATTAGGGAACCTTAATGCAATAATTGATTCTGGCAATGTGAAAGGTGAAAGGTGGATGGTAAAAGGTGATGTGGATTTGTGCTATTGTACGGTCTTCGTAAATTTGTAATGTATATGCAACTGTACGTGTAAATGTTTGTCTATATATGCAGGGCCTATGTTGTGTGTAACAGAGCTGCTTGTTAGGCAAAGTGAATTTGTACGAAATCTGTCAAAGTGTTATTGCATGGTAAGTGTAGCCTGTGGCCTGCACCCTGCGGTTTACAACTGCCATGAAACTGCTCTGATCACTCACAAGCAACAATTAGTAGATCACTCAGGGGAAGAAATTAGCTGTTCACAGGTACCAATTAGCTGATCGGTCACAGGTGCCATTTGAGCTGACTAATAAAACAAGAAGAAAAACACACATTTGGTGATCACTTCCTGGAAGGGCAATTCTAGTTTTTTTGTGGGGTCTTTTTTTTTTTTTTTTTTACAATTCTTGGTAAAAAATGTTTTTTTACATTGCAAGCGCCAAGGCAAACGTGAATCAGAAGATGACTGGCTAGCCATATAAAATATTAAGACAGCTTTCTAAATAGTTAGCTAGTAAGATGAACCAGATGAATGACTGGTTCATGCCACTGCAAGCCTTGACTAGTTAATTTAATACTAAGCTGTACCAATGCTAGCTCGCTAAGTGATGGCCTGAAAATTTAACTAGGTGGCTAACATGCTAAGTAGTGTATGAAATATACTAGCGAGATAACAAGCTACCGGTGCATTTAGCAAAATAAACGAACAATGTTGGCTTTTAACGGTTTATTATCGCAAACAGTGTATTTTCAGCACATATGACATTTAAAATGTTTAACTTTAGCCGTAAAAAGGCAACATTTGTTAGCAAGGGACCGTTAACAAGCAGGCAGAGCAGCAGTGTTATCTTTCGCATCTGTTCTATATTTACTGCGTGCTGCGCCGCAAAACGAAGTGTTTACACACATGAATTGGCTCTAAAATGTTTGATATAGATGATTTGATTTATATTGTGTCATTATAGCACTGTGCGTGTCCCTAGTTCCCTGCTGCACTTGTGGAGAATATCAACGGCAGATACTTTAAGAAGCTGCTAAACACACAGCAGGTAAAAGGGTATTTTAGCATTTCTGCATTGCCATGGCAGAAAATAAACACAAAACCCAAACGTGAAATTCTCTTTGCTCTCCCGCTGGGTACTGCTGGGGCTACTGGAACAAAGAGCTTAACATCAAGCCCATTCTAGCCCATTAACTGAGCTTTTAACCAGCAAATAATTGAGCT
>JAINUG010000016.1:5108300-5338300 GCA_029706075.1 Aldrovandia affinis
GAAGCGAAACCCCTCACAGGACCATGTCTGTTCTTTTTTCCACCGTGTGGAAACCCCAGCCGTGTCTCCCGAGTCACTGCTGTCTGTGTCACACATGTCCATGCGAGGAACAGAGAAGTTGATGCATGGGAGCTCCCTCTGATGCATTCCCCCCTGAGCCAGTGACTATTTTATAATGACAGGCCACACATGCTACAGGAGAGCTAGCCCTGATTGGAGGAGAGACGTATCTCTAACTGTCGACAACAGGTAGCCTGTGGGTGCCTGTAGCATTTTTGGTAGGAACTTATGCACCTACTGAGCCAAAATAAACCAACCCTGCCACTGGTAGAACAAGGCCAACTATGTCCCACCATCATGGACTCCCAGTCATAGTCAGACAATGACTCAACCCAGGTTCAAACCAGCAGTTTGCAGTGAATGCCTTTCCCGACTGAGCCACTAGGAAGCCCCAGAGGTACCGTTTTCAAAGCTGCAGGAGTAAATCACCTGTCGATTGAACCCCCAACCTTTTAAGTGACAGACGCCCAGACCACAGGGGCAGCGTGTTCAAGTTTTACGAGCAGGAAAATGTATGTGACGTGGGCCAGTAATTTGACATGTTTTCTCTAGCTTGCTGAGAGGTGAAATCCCTTTTCTAGGGGCTCCCTGGAAGGTCGCGCTGCTGGTAATGCATTAACGCGGTCACAACCTGAATTCAGTCCCGTCGCAACAGAGGGGCCCAAACCTGTGAGTTTGCCTGTGGCCCAAGAGCTCAAGTAACTTCAGGGTAGGTCAGCAATATGGATTACTATCCTAACAGAGTGGAAACTTCCAAATAGTGTGCCGGAGCTCAAGCTAAACTAGTTGATCACATAGCTAGGGAAAAGTCATATGGCAACAACACGGGCCGTGTAGAAGACTCTACTGATGGACTGACTTTTTTTTCTTCTTTCTTTTTCATCTGGTGAATATTGTGAAGTCATGTTAGGTCACTGAGATAAGCTTTAACTGAATACCTCATTTGCAGCCAGCTCTGCTTCACACCAACCATCCAGATGGCAATACCACTATAAACACATTAGTATGTAACAACCTATGTCTGTAACGTACAGTGCAATAACGATTATTATTATCAGTGGAATGAACAAATAAAAACATGATGTGCTACATCTGAATACTCAACAACTGAGTACATATTGAAAAATAAATTATTGCCATGCCAGCCTTGATCAACAGCAGGGAAGTAGTTGTCGTGAGCTCTTGTTCCCCACGAGACAAATGGCAGCTGATTCAAAATTCAAAACAGTTCTGCAAAGTTTCCTTTGCCATTGGACACATTAATCATTTCATTCTGGGGCGGCTGTGTTTGAGCCATTTTTATTTAATTTGGCTTTAATTCAAGAGCATTTTAGAATGATACAAATCTGAAAAGGTTGAACACCCAATCATAGAATTATTGAATGTGTCCCCCCAACATTTAGTACCATGCATTACCAGAGAACAATGTACAATATACTCTTACTATGTAATTACATGGGCAGTGACGTTTTGAATGTGGACACTTATCCAGGCATCTGTAACCTTGTGTGCAGTGTGTGTAAAAAAATGTACTTGCAGACAGTGAGTGTCTGTAAAATATCAGAAATGGAGAGAATGCAGTCAAGATACTTAAAGGTTGGCAACTACCACGAACAAGAGGCTGTTATTTATCTGCAGAAAACAAGAAACTTGCATTACTTGCAAGTTTCTGTCTGTGCCCTACGGAAGTGTCTTCATCTGCTCTCTACGAGTGACGTGTTTTGAATGTGAAAAAGTCTAAATCTGGAAATTCCGGGTGATGGGGCTTCAGTTGTGCTGTTCCAAGTGTCGGCACCTGTCACGGAGAGAGGTTTCCTGAAAACAGTAACTCCGTTATAAATTTAAATAGTTATTGGAATGAAAGAGTTATAAGGCAGGCTACATATGCCGTGTAGGGAAACGTCAGCACACCAAAAAGAGCAGACACACTCTTATTGTACTGTGTATTGTGGTGTACATTTAAAATGAAGGTAAATGTAACCTTCTAACCAGATGAAAATATGCTTCTGATGTGTACACAGGAAATGCTTTCATGCATCAGCCTCACCCGAAGCCATAAGTCCAATTTGGGCTGTGCGAGTGTGCAGGTTTCCCCATCGGGTGTAACAGCAACTCTGGCCAGGGAAAAGGGCCTGATCTGCTCTCGCCACCCAATAGTCTGGTTCACACGCTCTTGCATTTGTTTATCCTCAGATGGTTGAAAGCTGGTTCTTAGTGAGTGACAGATGAGGATGGGGGGATATACTGTGGAAATTACTTTGAATGTTTCACTACGTGGCCAGCAGCAGGGGCCAGTCCGATGACGTGAGGTATACTTTTCTTATTGCAGTGATGCTCAGACACTGTCAGAAATGACTGAATAGGAAAACGAAAGAAGCCCAGACATATTCCTCTGGGACCAATCATTGTCAGACAGATTTGAAAGGTTCTGTCTATTGGCGAGAGAGTGAGAGCCATTTTAAAAGTGGACGGTTCCTCTACTGTCATTGTAGCTGTAAAATGATAGACCAGTCCTCTGGATGAACAGAAAGTACTGTGTGAAGTGGAAACTGGGAATTGTCACAAATAAAATAAAATCATAATTCCACACTTGATACTGTTAAAAAAAAAAAAAAATGCATGTTTTATATTTCAGTCGGCAGCCCTACCACCCTGTTCTCATGTCAAACTGCTGAAGCTAAGCAGGGTTGAGCTTGGTTAGTACCTAGATGGGAAACCTCCTGGGAACACTAAGTTGCTGCAGGAAGAGTTATTGGTGGGCCAGTAGGGGGCACTCTTTCCTCTGGGCTGTCTAGAATTCCAATGCCCCAGCAACATGATGGGGGTGCAATGCTGCAGAAGTTGCCGTTCTTCAGACGAGGTATTAAACCGCTGTCCTGACTCACTGTGGTAGGGGGTGGGGGGATAGGGGCATTCTCGGTGGTTGACTTGGCCAAATAAAGAAAACATGGGTACACGTGTCTTTTGTGGCTTCTATTCCTATACCACACTTCCAACGAATGAGAATGTTGTTCAAGAGAACTGAGAAATTGTGTAGAAATGTACAAAACTTTACTTCCGTCACAAATACACCAATGTTCAACGTCTCTGCTAACAAATAACTGGCTGTAAAAACACCATAAAATAAAAATAAATACCAGATACAAAATGATGCATATTCATATGACTGAACGCATGTGTACAGCTTAGCACCTTTGGAGATTCATTCAGAACATAATTTGCTAAATACCTGTGACACTGCTTTTGAAAAATACACTACGCCCTAGGCAACTGAGTTCCCATATCTTTTGTAAGACGCTGTAAACATATTCCCTGGACAAAGAAATCTAGACAAATGTACCCCCCTTCACACTAATGAAACTGAAACTGAAGAGGATGGTCTCTAAGTGTTAACACTGGACTTAATGTCTGTGCCCCATGATACTTAATATCTTGAGAAGCACCATTTTAATAGCTTCCTGAAAAGTTCGAATGCTCATAATTAACATCAGCATGGGCTTATTTGCCCGCGAGATGCTGGTCACTGCTAACGCCGCTCTGGTTGGTTCAGATACACTGCAGTTCTTTTCTTTTTGTTTTGGATTTTTTTCCCGGTTTTCCTCCAAATTTTGTGGCCAATTCTACCCTCGTGCCGGCTCTCCCTTCCCCCTCCCCCTGGGGCAGACAGTCAAATGCCGCCCCCAACTTAGGGTCCCAGCAAGGGCTGGACTGGCGCAGCCAGGTTTCGAACCGTGGCTGCAGTGGGCAACTTGTATTCCGGGTGAATGCTTAGACTGTTACACCACCTGAGGCCCAGTAATAAGTAAAAGTAAAGTAAATGTACTTTGTTTGTGTCCATCACTGGAGTAGGGTCTACTGTTCTGTTAAGGCAGGGGGGGAGAGTACTCTGAGTACAGGTCTACTGCTGAGCTCAGGGGGGTCTGTTTGGGGGGCAGAGGCAGAGCGAGATGGAGCTGTGAGCAGGCTCTAACACAGAGGCAGGGATGCGAGCTCTCTGGGTGGGGGTCTACTGCTGAGCTCTGGGGGAGCTATTATGACGATGACTACAGCCGAGGGCAATCTGTAGAGCGCTGAAATCGCAGCACAGTAATGCAGCTATTCCAGAGGGCACGGAACACGCTGTGATAAAGAGCCCTCCACATTATTCACTTCCA
This sequence comes from Aldrovandia affinis, assembly GCA_029706075.1. Classification (NCBI taxonomy): domain Eukaryota; kingdom Metazoa; phylum Chordata; class Actinopteri; order Notacanthiformes; family Halosauridae; genus Aldrovandia; species Aldrovandia affinis. Next base: position 5,112,515 of record JAINUG010000016.1, read on the forward strand.
CCCTTTACCCGTCTAACAGATTGTTTTGTGCAGTGGTCATTACCGTGAAGCACTATATTTTCCCCCAAATGATGAAGTGCACACAATTCAAAGTCATAATGCTTCCTGACAAAAAAAAAACCCTTCTGCTAAATGAAGGAAATTGTGTGCCTGAAAATTTCCTATTCACCCTACAGGCCAGCATAACATATCTGACTGGATTTTTACATACATTTCGACAATGAAACAAAAGCACAAAAATAAAGATGTCATGTCCAAAGAGTGACAGCAGATATCGCCACTGAAAAAATGATAAGGACTACGCAATTTCCGCTGAGAATAGGAGGGGGCGTTTGTATGCCAAGTTTAATGTTAACTATTGGGTTCCTGAGAAAATTATTTTCTTCCAGTCAAAAATGAAAGGTTTGCTTCGGAGGTGGATGTTGCAGCGTCCGATCTGAAAAGGGATCAGTGTGTGAAAGCTGAAATTGAAGCTGAGATTGTGTTTCAAGTGCTTGGTTTTTCCTGTTGTACCTTGTAATACAGTGAATGCCTCAGGGGTGCTGGCTATTAGTAGCAACCCTTCCTCACGAATACTCAAGTTTCTTTGGCAACTCTCACCTTTACAATTTTACAATTAAGAGCTTTAATTTAATTAGATACTTGTAGATTCAGGCCTGTGTATAATAGTTATTATCTTTACGAATTCAGTTACTGCCGTTGGTCCTCATGTGAAAAACAGCATTAACATATAAACAAAAACCCAAGTGTATGCATTCATGTTGGTCAACAACGTTCGTTAAGAAATCTGTATGTCAGTGCTTGGTGCCTTAACCAACCACCAATATAGACAGACATATACGTACACGTATACATATACTCACTCATATACGCACACGTGCAGATATCTGTATGCATACACAAATTAATTCCATTTGTAATCAGGCTTAACAGGCAGGTTACTTCTTAAAATACACCTATGGGTTAATGGTGTGACGTGTGCATGGAAGCACTGTTCAGATCGACTGGTCCTTTTGTCCGGGGCCTGTGAGCTGAGGGTGGCGTCAGGGGGGAGAGGCGGAGAGTCCTGGAGTCCTGGTTGGCACCGCATCGCTGGGGGGTGGAGGGGGTAGAGAGAGAGAGAGAGAGCGTCAGCCCGGCGCTCACGCCGAGCACTTCTTCAGCAGGCCGGAGGCGATGGTCTTCACGGCGCGCATGGTCTCCGTGCAGGTGGGGTTGATCAGCGACTCGGGCAGCAGGAAGCCGAAGTAGCCGGTGTCGCGCAGCTCGAAGGCGAAGGCGTACGGAATGCCGTTCTTGTACGCCCAGTCCATGGAGCTCCCAGAGCTCACGTCTGTGGCAGAGACGGGGAGAGGGAGAGAGAGAGAGAGAGAGAGAGAGAGAGAGAGAGAGGAGGAGAGAGAGAGAGGGAGAGAGAGAGAGAGAGAGAGAGAGAGAGAGAGAGAGAGAGAGAGAGAGAGAGAGAGAGAGAGAGAGAGAGAGAGAGAGAGAGAGAGAGAGAGAGAGAGAGAGAGAGAGAGAGAGAGAGAGAGAGAGAGAGAGAGAGAGAGAGAGAGAGAGAGAGAGAGAGAGAGAGACACGGGTTAGGCCCTGACACTGCCGATGCCTGAACTCTGAGGGACTCAGAACTATTTTTCTGCGGCTTAATTTATGCGAAAATGACAAAACCCCAGATAAAAGGAGATGAATAATTCAGTATGGGGTAAACCACGGCCGATGTGACCCGGTGACTGGTGTCTTACAAAGGAATGAGTCTAGCAGGCAAACGAAAGAGGCAGCATCCTAGAAGGCTCGGGCGCGTGTGAGACTTACAGAGAGTGGTGGAAGCAGGGCCGTATCTGTACCTCACTCCATACGCTGAGTAAAGGGCTGTGACAGCATTCTGAGCAGCTGATTCCTGGAAAAGAAATAACAAGTGAACGGCATTGCTTTATGGACTGATAGGCCACTCCATTTTCACTCAGGCCAGGCCAACCATTGTGCAGACCGATAGCGGTCAGTGACACACCCTTATTCCTTTTCTGGGAGCTGAATACTTCAGTTGCACACTTAAAACAAAAGCAAGGGCCTCGGGTGGAGTAACGGTCTAAGCATCCGCTTGGAATTCGAGTTGCCTATTACAGCCGCGGTTTGAAACCCTACTGCGCCGGACCAGCCCTGGCCAAGAGCCCCGATCAGGGGCAGCAATTGGCTGTCCACCCCAGGAGGAGGGTGAGCTGGCACGAGCTCACCGAGAAGCACATTTCTCTAGAGGAGGTGAACGGATCCCATCGCCGGGAGGAGGGAATGGATCATTGCCGGCCTCGGGGGAATTAGCTTGCCCCGTAGTGACGGGCAGCGAGTTCGTGGGGGAGGGTGAATCAAAAGAAATAGAGGGTCTAATTGGCTACCAAATTGGGAGAAAATGGGGAAAAAATAAACGAAATAAAACAAACTGAAACAAATCAAATAAATTTAAAAAAACACTGCAGCGCTCACGTCTGACAGGAATTGGTCACTCACCACGCAGTTGAAGTTGGGGATGGTGGCGTACTTGTAGGAGTAAGGGTACAGAAGCATTTGGGCGTAGGCGTGGATGGAGATGTAGGCCCTGACCCGCTTCCTGTGCTTCCTCAGGAATTTGGCGACGGCCTTCACCTCAGGCTCGGACTCCGGGAAAGGCCCGCAGTAGGTGTCGTCACAGGGGTGCGAAGAGGCCCCTTCCTCTGAGGGCAGAGAGCGGGGAGAATCTCAGCACGAAGACGCTCTCGGTACAAGCGAACGCGAACACACACACACACACACCTCTGATTACGCTTTTCTTTTCTGCTTTTTTCTCCCGCCTCCATTTTGGGCCCCCCAACCCCCCATCTGGGTATTCTGGGAGATGGAGTTCTTAGATTTAGCATTAGATTGGAGATCTGATTTCATTTGTGTTAGTTATTTTTTATGTCTACTACTACTAATAATAATAATAAGGATCCTGTGTGATGAACATATATTTATTAGGTGTGTAAGTGTAATATGAATTATGTTTAAAAAAATTAAAAATAAAAAATAAACAATGATATCAATATTAATATTTTCCCCATAATTCTGGGCCCCATGCGACATTTGGGCCCTAGGCCCAGGCTTGTGTGGAGATCTGGCCCTGGGCTTACTATTGTCCCAGCACCAGTGCATATCACTGGGTATGCCTATTCTCCCTTTACACATATTTTCTCACCCATTTCTTCTACTCTACACATACACTTCAGTATTCAGGATTCCTTCTGAAGCCGCTGTCATCTTGCACAGCCAGGAGGAGCTTTGAAAACGCAGTCGCAGAATCTTACTGATTCTAAAGAGGTGCGGAAACAACCTCAGTTACTTCCTCCTCCCTCACTCCTGTACCCTTTATGGTTGTCCCCCGCAAGAATATGCACATAGGCAGTCCTTAACACCAGTGTTTATTTTTGAGCTTTCAATCATAAAATATGCATAACATAATCTCTGTTAGACTAGACTGTAAATATCATTCACCGTTAGCAGCTTGTAAGAGCACGATCAGTAAAAATATATATATATATTTAAATAAATTGTGGAAGAAGCTAATGATTATTTGTATATGTTAATCAGCCGGGAATGTGGTGCAGTCTCTGGGTAACACAACGTGGTAAACAGATTAATTGCTGGGAATGCAAGCGCAGATTTGTAAACACAGATTTGTTTTTCCCTCACTTGTATGCTCTCATCTAGCTTGGGGGTCACACCATGAGCAGAACCTCACTGTATATCTGATACCATTCCAAATCCCACTCCACACCACTGGGCCTCATATGCTTTCAAATACTCTGAGCCATAAAGACAAAGAATTCCAGCTACACTTAAGGTGGAATGGAAGAAAGTAACTGTTTATTATTTTAAACCAACAAGTTTCAGGCGTATAACCTTCATCAGGGTTTCATCAAACAGTGAAACAAATACAGCTTGCCTCTGAGGACCAGCGGCAGGCTCGTGGGGGATGGTAAATTGAAAGAGATAGAGGGTATAATTGTCTACCAAATTGGGAGAAAAAAAGAAAAAAAAAGAATCATGTGGCCATGGATCTAACTGCCCTATGAACTGAACCAGAAGTTGGCAGGTTCAAATCTCGGATTGAGCACTGTGCTGTGACACACACAGATATTAAATATTGCCTGGATAAGGGCATCTGACAAGCAAGTGACATCTAATAAATGTGATAATATATACCATAAATAATATAAAGATATTATTACAGCGGATACTGACAGAGGAAAAGAAAGTCAAAGCATTCAGGGAAATAGTTTGTTAGTTTGCCGCTACCACAAAAGAGAGAGCTGAGGACAACCACGTAGGTTGCAGGACCCTATAAGAGAATGCCGTTGGGATATATCAATCTTGCTCTCTTGGCGTGTTAACTGGCATGCCTACTCGTACATATTACGGGTAAAACTCCAGAAGGATTCAACCGCAGCTGCTCGTTTTCCCTCATAAATATCAATCCGTTTTACGCAAAAGACTCAATTTTGATTCCAATTACCGCACTGGAGAAAACTCTTTCCTGGCGGGCGGACAGCCAACGTCTCCTCGCAGTTGCATCAAAAGGAAGGAGCCATCATCGCACACGTTTAATCCGCAGCTTACATTAATTACGCAGACACATCGCCAGCAGATGCAGCTCCAAGAGCCGAAGGGAGGAGACATCAAACTCCAGACGGCTGTTACGTTTCTCGGGGCCACCGTGGATTACTCCGATTGAGTCTGCGTTTGCTCTTCTCCCCAAATCAGATTTTGTTTAGAAATACAGTACCCTGCAAAATTATCCCACCTTTGATAAAGATGAGCAAAGAAGGCTGTATAAAATAAGCAATACAGGTAATGAGCTACTGTATATTGTTTGCTCAACAATGGGGAAATTATATTCTTTTATACTAATACGATTGCTCAGAGGAAAAGATTTTGTTTAACAAGTAATATTTTTTCCCACCAAAAAGACGTGTCAGACATTCACACCCGTTTTCAGTACTTTCTGTACCCTCTCCTCGCAAGGGTAACACTACTGATTTGTCTTCTCTAGTGTTTTATGAGATATATTAGGGGATCGTTGACCATACAGAATCTTTCAAGATTTTTCAAATCCTTCAGTCTGCACTTGTGGACTGCCCTCTTAACATAACATATGCCATTTATCAGACGCTTTTATCCAAAGCGACTTACAGTAGTTAATGTATACATTTTTCAGTATATGTGGTCCCAATGGGAATCAAACCCACAACCTAAGCATTGTCAGCACCATGCTCTACCTACTGAGCCACACAGAACCACAAATTATTTTCAATTCAAACAGATTAAAGTCTTGGGAATATGATGGCAAAACAGTCATTTTGTGGCCAGTTAACAATTTATTTGGGATCATTGTCCTGGTGAAACATCTATTTGCAGCCAAGTTTCAGCTTCCTGGCAGAGGCAACCAGGTTTTTGGCCAAAATCGTCTTGGTACTTGCTGGAGTTCATAATTCCATTGACCTTAACAAGAGCCCCTGGACTGGTAGATGCGAAACAATGGCATAACATAAAAAATCCACCACCGACACCGTATTTCACCGTAGGTATGATATTATTTTCAACATAAGTATCGTTCATTTGATGCCAAATCCATCACTTGTGTGCATGGCCAAAAAGCTCAAATTTGGTCTCATCTGACCATAACACCGGTTTCCAATATTTCATATTTCTGTTGATTGCTCTTTATAGAGACTTTTTTCTTGCAACCCTTTCAAAAAACCTATTGGCATGGAGGTGGTATCTGATGGTAGATATGGAGACTTTGGTAACCCCATGATGCAACCAAGTTTTGTAGATCTCCAATGTGGCCCTTGGATTTTTCTTTGTCTCTCAAACCATCTCAAACTGTGTGTGGGGGCAAGTTGCACTTGCGTCCTCTACCAGGAAGGTTCCTGTTCCAGTGGTTTTAAACTTCTTCATTACTGACCTAATAGTGGAAAGTGACCATTCTTTGTAACCATCTCTTGATTTGTGAAGGCCACTTTGTCTTGTTTCTTCTGACAGCTCTTTGTCTTTCCCCATTGTGGTGGATGACAAATGGATTCCACACATGTGTTACCTAATTTTTATACCCCAGTAAAACAGGAAGACATGGGAGGCCACAATACAGTTCCCCAAGATTGAGATGAACTTAAAAAGTAGCATATTCATTCAAATGTATTTTTGTTGGATTAAATTAATTATTAGAGGTGTGAATTATTGTGACATATCTTTTTGGGATAAAAGAAAATTACTTGTTAAACTTTTTTTTTCTCTCTCTCTCTCTCTCTGAGCAATTGCATTAGTATAAAATAAATATAATTTTGAGTACACAGTATACCTTATTACCTGTATTGTTTACAATATATGTATATTTGTTTATTATCTTTATCAAGGGTGTGAATAATTTTGGAGGGTACTGTGTAACATTTTGCTCAAGCTCATATTTACACTAGAGTACCTGTATTCAGCTGCCAAAACAAAACCAATGTTCCAATTTGATTTAAGGCTTCTATCCCCCAATCCCGTTTCATCCTGTTATTGTTTTTCACAGATTAGAGACATGCTGAATCTTAATGCAACCCAAAATAAAGAAAAAAAGAGAGAATGAGAATAATGCTATTTAGAACTTGGTGTGACTTTTTCCTCACAGCCTGAAATGTCAGAAAGTTTCTAAAGCTTACCACACCACTTCACTTTCCAGTTTCTGTTGGCGTCCACTCCTCGACACTGATACTTGGCGTTTTTAGAACGCGTTTTCCTCCAGAATCGGTCCTGCCGCAACACAATGGAGAGCAAAACAGGTGTGAAATACCGCACGGATCGTCGCGTTTTAAAAACGTCACTCAGCGCAATGTTTAATGTCAAAATTAAGGAGGGGGGGCGTCACCGTTGTCCAGCTGAAATGGTAGCCGTCGACGTTGAAGACAGGCATGATGTAGAAGTTGAGCTGGTTCATCAGTCTTCTCATCACAGAGTCATGCTTGTACGAGTGCAGCGCCTGCCGATTAAAACAACTGGTGTCATCGTGGCAGTAACCGAATAACAAAAATCACCTTTCGCCCAGAACACAATTAGGATTTTACCGCATGTTTGCGCGTTCGTGTGTGTGTGTGTGTGTGCGAGCGGCCGGGCACGCGTGACACTCGCATAACAACTGCATAACAGGCATTAAAGGTCGGGGGCATTATTGCATCTATGAAGCGTTAACGCTTCTAAATCGTGTGTTCTTTATAGTTCTCATTTTTCCTGCGCGGGACTCCCAACAGGTCCACAGCTCCACAGCACCTGTTGGTTTGTTTGTTTTTTTGTTAATGAAAATGCTCAGTGAATAATGCACACTGTAAATCTCGCACCAACGACACTGGCAGTTGCGTCAGTCGTATTGGTTGGCTCATTAAAACAGAATAGATGACCCCACAGGTTCTTGCCGGGCCAGGCTGATTCAACGATAGCACCGGCTCTCCGAAGCACCGCCGTGACAAACACTACATCACCCGACACTAAAACCCATCCACAGGGCTTAAACTTGTGCTGCCAACCCCCCCTCCCCCTCCCTTTCTATTAACTGCAACAGCAACAACACAACCACAGAAGCGTCTCGTTCAGAGCGCGCTCCTGTTCCTGATCTATCCTTAACAGCGAAAGCCCTGGGGGAGATTACCGCATATTTAACTGTGAAAGTCAGATTTTCATTCCAGCAAAATATTAATTAAGCCTCATGGTACACAGTGCTGAGGAACAGGATTAGAGAGCAGATTTGACTGAAGCACTGTGCCGACTGACCCCCCTAATCAGGCTCGGGTCGAGGTGAACGCGCCTTTTCCAAAAGCATCGGCGCCCTGCCACACTGTGGCGTATCTGAGGTACTGCAGCCCAACCGATCAGACTGCGGTCGGTCGCTGCCTGTGCGCGCTGTGGGCTGCTTTTCAAACAGGGTGCCCAAACAAACAAACAAAGGGATTAATGGCATTAGTCGGTTGGCTTTTCATGGTAGTTTATGGGGATTAGAGGTGACCTAATCACATAGACTGATGTAAGTAATACTGCCAGGGAGTTCACCTAAGGGAGGCATGTCCTTGCACAACCCGGTCAGTTTGCCCTTTGGTTCAAGAGCCTGCGGGTTCATTCCTCATCCAAAGCTCTGCGAAGCCTTAACAAAAACAACGGTTCTCTCTGAGAACCTCTCTGAGCTGGAGCACGGGTGGGTCTTCGACCGCCTGTCGAGCTGCCCCATGCAGCGTGGCGTGGTCAGGGACTCTGGACAGAGGTATTCAAAATGGGGCCTCCCAGGTGGTGTAGCGGTTACAACGTTGGTGGTTCTGTGTGGGTCAGTTGGTAGAGCGTGGCGCTGGCAATGCTTAGGTTGTGGGTTTGATTCCCATTGGGACCATATATACTGAAAAATGTATGCGTTCACTACTGTAAGTCGCTTTGGATGAAACCATCTGCTAAATGGCATATATTATGTTATGTTAATATTCGACGGGGTTCGATTCGACCAGCCACGCCAGAGTCGGCTCTTGCCGTGAGTGCCACTAGGGGGCGGCAATTGGCTGTCTGCCTCAGGGAGGGGGGAGGGAAGCCGACATGAGTTCGCTGTGTATAGGAGTGACTCTGGAGTACCGGAGTTACAGTTGACGGCTTGGCGAGTTCCGTCTCGGAGGAGACAATACTTCGCCTTTGTCACTGCCGGTCTCAGGGCTACGGCAGCAAACTCCGTAGGGGGGGTTGACATGAAAAAGAGAGGGTGTAATTGGCTACTAACTTGGGAGACAAATCAGACTAAATCAGAAACCAAATCTTTTAAAAAAAGAATACAAAATGAACTGAGGGCGGGGGAAAGACACGCACCTCTTTTACGAACCACTGGCAGAAGGCTGGTCCGATCCACTCCCGAGCGTGGACCCCGCAGTCGATCCACACGGCCTTCTTGTAGGAGCGCGTTCTCTTTCCTAGCTGACAGGAGAAGAGGCGCGGTCAATCCGCTGAGGTGCGGCTTTCGGCCCGGTCGCCCCGCGAGGGGGGGGCACACCGACTCGCACCGCCCCTACCTGAAGGACGTAGAGAGGCCTCCCCTCGAAAGAGCGGCCGATGGAGAACATGTCCACCAGGTGCGGGTGAGTCCTGTTCATTTCGTACATCCAGCTCTGGATCTGGTGAGAGGCGGGGGGGGAAAGGATAAATCGGGTCTGAGATAATGAAGCACAACGGGGCCAATTATGCCTTTCAACATTCCCTGCCCCAGCATTAACGATTTTGAGGCAGATGTGTAAAATATTAAATGTCACAGTTTGCAGCGTTAGCTATAGCCCTGGGATGGTGTGAGCTCCACTGGGGTCTGGCTCACACTGCTCATTGCGTTAACCTGGCATTCACTTACAGGCTATTATTACCCACATTCACCATTCCACTGCTTCCAGGTGTCCCTGCACCCTTACTGCTATGACTGTACTTTCCCCCCCAAGTATATAGTACTGATGCCTGGGCTAAAACTTTAAAGATGTGACTAAGCGATCATGCCGTTCTCGCTCTGACACGTCGAAGAAAAGGCATAGTCTACTTTTTTGTTTTGGTCCTGCTCAGCATACTTTTACAGCTCGTTTGCTCGAGAGTGGATATTTTGAGCTCGTCGTAATGACGGCCTGCGACCCAAGCGGGTTTGAAGGGCCTCCCGCTTTCGATGCTGATGTCACAGGTATTCGTACCAAACCGTTCGGTACAGGACTTTCGGTTTGGTACGCGCTGTGACCCGAACGAATGCAATCTCGCTTTAACCACTAACACACGTGCAGAACCTTTTTTGTGTGAGGTTGCAGCAGTATTGACAGAATTGTTTTTCTATTTAAGAAAGAAAGATTTTGTCTTAAGAAAGAAAGATTTTGTTTTTGTTTGTTCAGTAAATTATGCCCAATTAGCCACGGTTTACAAAGTTCATAATAAATGAAAAGCAATTTTATGTTTTGCATTTCTTTTTCCCCCCCGCTGTACATAAAAACGTACCAAACCATGGCTTCAAAACCGAGGTACGTACCAAACCGTGATTTCTGTGTACCGTTACACCCCTACTTCCGTGTCACGTGATCATTAGAGGGCATTAGCAGGTGGGGCAGATCCCCAGACGCAAGACGCTGCATGGTTGCCCCTTCACTACAGGGTGGCATCGTTCCCCCGTCACTCCAAAGCCCCAGTTAGCCCAAATCGCATTCCTTCCGCCCTGTGATGGGGCTGTTGTGTAAACACAGACTGAGCGCAGGAGGAGACAGTGGCACAGTCGGTGTGCCAGAGGGGTGGATCACGGGGCCTGAGTCTCGGGGCTGACATGCCGGTTCCGTGTCAGGGAACCTGAGCTCCGTTTTAAAGACAGGTTTCCTGCGAAGCCCCCGGATTCCTGCCGGCTGACTGCGGAATGCACAGGGGAGCCCCGGCTCTTGGTAGACTCGAGATCCAGGATGTCGAGTGTTGAAGCACGCACATCAGAGACGGCCGGGCGCGACACGAGACAGTGGAGTAGAACTGGCGATGGCTCAGGAAGCGGCCCTCCTGTTCCCCCGGGGATCCTCCGCACTGTCACTTAAAAAGGCACCTGGCTGCTTATGCCACCGGTATTCAAATCGTCTTTGAGTCACGCTTTAGATTTAAAGTGAACCCTCGGGAAAATATCTGAGTTTACAAAATAGCTAAGCAGTCGTATATGCCCTTTAAGATAAAAATGTAGTGGAGTTGGGTGCAAACACGTGCTGAATAAATAAAATAAGAGTCGGTCGTTTTGCTCTGCTGCCTGGCTCCCGTAAGACTAGAGTTTGAGGTTATTCATCCTATCTAAATCTATACAATCCATTACTATAATAATTAATCTGTAACTATGAACTATACTGCCTGGCCCCAAAAAAAAAGTCACCACCTGGATTTAACTAAGCAAATAGGTAAGAGCCTTCCATTGGATAATTACTGCAGTGATTAATATGTTTCAGCTGGCAACAAGTTATTTAACCCTAACTGATGCAGTGAGTAGCTTCTCATTTCTTAAACAACCATGTCGGAAGACATATCCTGTGGTCGTGGAAAAGATGTTAATCTGTTTCAGAAGGGTCAAATTATTGGCCTGCATCAAGCAAAGAAAACAAGGAGATTGCTGAAACTACTCAAATTGGGTTAAGAACTGTCCAATGCATTATTAAAACCTGGAAGGATAGTGGTGAACCATCATCTTCGAGGAAGAAATGTGGTCGGAAAGAAATCTTGAATGATCGTGATCGGCGATCACTTAAACGTTTGGTGAAATCATATCGTAAAAAATCAACAGTAGAACTCACGGCTATGTTTAATAGTGAAAGTAAGAGCATTTCCACACGCACAATGCGAAGGGAACTCAAGGGATTGGGACTAAACAGCTTGTCAGTGAGGCTAATCGGAAAAAAAGGCTTCAATTTGCTAGGGAGGATAAAGATTGGACTCTGTGGTTCTGTGTGGCTCAGTAGGTAGAGCATAGCGTTGGCAACACTTAGGTTGTGGGTTCAATTCCCACTAGAAGCACAAATACTGAAAAGTGTATGCATTCACTACTGTAAGTCGCTTTGGATAAAAGCGTCTGCTAAATGGCATATATTATTATTATTATTACTCTGGAGCAATGGAAGAAAGTCATGTGGTCTGATGAGTCCAGATTTACCCTGTTCCAGAGTGATGGGCGCATCAGGGTAAGAAGAGAGACGGATGAAGTGATGCACCCATCATGCCTAGTGCCTACCGTACAAGCCTGAGGTTGCTGCAGTTGGTCAGGTCTAGGTTTAGCAACATTATGTGCCCAAAGAATGAGGTCAGCTGACTACCTGAATATACTGAATGACCAGGTTTTTCCATCAATGGATTTTTTCTTCCCTGATGGCACGGGCATATTCCAAGATGACAATGCCACGATTCATCGGGCTCAAATTGTGAAAGAGTGGTTCAGGGAGCATGAGACATCATTTTCACACATGGATTGGCCACCACAGAGTCCAGACCTTAACCCCATTGAGAATCTTTGGGATGTGCTGGAGAAGACTTTGCACAGCGGTCCGACTCTCCCATTATCAATACAAGATCTTGGAGAAAAATTAATGCAACTCTGGACTGAAATAAATGTTGTGACATTGCAGAAGCTTATTGATATGATGCAACGGCGAATGCGTGCCGTAATCAAAGCTAAAGGCGGTCCAACGAAATATTAGAGTGTGTGACTTTTTTTTTGGACAGCAGTGTATATGTATATTTATATAATCTAAAAATAATCCTAATATGTTTACCTCTTCCAATGAGTGGTACACCTCATAGTCGTACTGGAATTCTGACCGGCGCTTTCTGGACGATCGATATCCTGTTTGCTTTTCCATCTCGTTCTGGAGATTGGAAATAAGGACCCTGTGGAGGATATTAGAAGCAGTTACAATGCCTGCTGAACAGAACTAGTAAAAGACATGCTGTAATAGCAAACATGTACATTGTTTGACAGGTTGCTCCCGGCTGAACAGATCACACCAATCTCCTGAAAACTCGTATCACCAGCTTCACATGGCTAATAACGGGAAAATCCACGGATGCATTGTATATGTATTGTCACATAATGGAAGGTTGAGATACTGTTTATTGAAGTCTGAATAGCCATGATCTTATACATTTTTCATACAGAAGCAATAGCGCATTCCTCTATGGCAGAACCGTATGCTGAAAAGGCTTGAACACAACCCACGGCAAATCGCCGGAATCTAAGATACAAAGACCTATGTGTCCAATGTGTGACAACTTTTGGAGCACTTTGTGTTTGACTGCAGTGAATAACTATATAAGTTAATGACCTAATCGGCCTCTAAAGTGGACCTGACAGTCCAGTCCTGCATGCGAGACGTGTGTTTTCTAGTTCCTCCGCTGGAAGGCAGCGCAGTTCTAGGAAGATGAGGGCTATTGAATTACTCATGAATTGATTTCCTGTCACGGGAGATTTGTTGGTGAGTAAACACTGTAGGGCCACCCACGCCAGCGCCCATACCCGAACCATAAATCCACCGCCACTTTAAGGGTTAAAGCACTGCTTTAGAAAGAGCCGTCTTGCTTCGAGTGACACGGGATTGGCCCAAATGAGAGAGGTCCCAGACTTTGAGCCGACTCTCGTTCTCCTCCACCCCCCCCGAGAATACACTTCAAAGCGGCTCTGCCTCCGAGAGACTCGCAGAGTCAGACAGACGTTAAGCGGAGCTGTGGATTCACTAAACAGCCCGAGGGGCGCAGATGGCAATTGGCAATTGCGCGGAGGCCCTCTTGCTGTGGCGTCTTAGATAAACCCCATCATTGCTGTTGATTTGGGATGAGTGATGGGGGGCGTGAGATGAAAGCGCCGTTTTCACAAAAAAGAACGGGAAAAAAAAAAGGCAGGGGGGGGGAAGCCGGAGCCAAATTTGCACCCGGTGCAAATCATATCTCAGCACGGGAAGGGGGGCGCCCGTCCCCCTCGACAACGATCGCAAAACAGATGTTCTGGATCCCTGGCTGCGTGAGATGAGCGGCCCTAATGAGAAAGCAGAGGCCCCAGAGCGGTGGTGGCGGGGGAGGGGGGTCTTACTCATGGCGGATGTTGGAGTGCCGCAGGTGGGTCCTGAGGCCTCGCGCGCGGCTGTGTCCCACGTGCACGTCCACATCGCGGCCCTCCTGGATCAGTGTGACGCTGTTGGGCCGCCAGAGGTCCACCTGCGGGGGTGAGAGAGCGCAGCCTGCCCGGTGAGAGAGAGCCTGGCCCGGTGAGCCACGCGCGCGCCCAGCCGCACTCCGCACAAAGGCGGGCCTGTTCGCCTGGGATTCCTTCACATGGCTCGCGAGAGACTCGAGGATATATTACTCCCTGCCTCCCGCACAACATCTGAGCCGTGATTAATGCTATAGCAGGCCTTTGGCCAGGCAGGCTCCACGCCCCGGTTCACAGAGAGGGAGATGTCTCGGATAAGAAGAATACCTCGCCATAATTTGATGCAAATTGCAATCCCACATTCCACAGCGATCCTTTAATTTGTTTTCTTAGCAAACAGCCTTACCTCGGGTAACCTATGTAGCTCGCATTCCACATACTGCCCATTTGTACTGTAACAGCTGAATGTTTTCTGAGGATGTGCAGGTTAAGCACAGGGCCTTATCAGTTGGTGTGCATTGGTGTCCCACCTCGTATCCAATCCCACAACCATCTGGTTGTTAGTGCTAAGTCCTGTTACCTTACCACTACACCATGTTGAGCTCTGATTTTCTTTATCACAGTAAATAAAATATACATACTGTATATATATAAAATATATATAGCGCTACCATTGTACACAAGCTTAAGCAAACACAGCAACATTACAGTGCTTCATATCCCAGGAAGTAATAATTATTTCTAAATGTGTGCGAGAAACAAGCCCATTTCTTTCCACTTACTAATGGCAGTTAAAGATGGAATGTTCTGGGTATATTTCTGGGTATGTTCTGGGACTGACACAATAAAAAAAAGTCAGGTCACAAATGAAGAGGTCACAAGGGACTGAGTGCTTGGATCACAACAGTCAAAGAATGCTTTGACCGCTACGCCACCCGGGGCCCCACGGGCACCTGTTTTGAGTGTGTTGAGATCACTGCGGTCAGGAAAGCAAGGCCTTTGTCAGCCAAGTTAGCGTCATGTGTGTACCCTGCTCGCTTTTGTGTATTTTGAATCTAGTACAAATATGCCCCGGATTCAGGCCCAGATTTAACCTCAATGTAAACAAAGTTCAAGTCTTACACAGTAATTTTTTTGGGGAGGATTTCAGTGGCAGGCACAACTTGACGTGCATGTATTGACAGAATAAGCGCTTCAGTGCCACAGTGGTTAGCCTGAATATCCCTCACAGTCAATTAGCTGCACTCTGGGGGAACAGTGAACAGTCAATGCCAAGTCCCATTGGAAGGTGCCAATCAGCACAGGCCACGGGCTATAAGAAATTGAAATGCAGCATATTCACCGAGTGTTAGTCTGGGAACAGACGGGTACCCATACCCGTCTGGTGAGTGACTCACCTGCCCCTTTAGAGCTCAGGGGGATGATTGAGAAGACTGTAGTTTTCATTATAAAAATGTAGAATGCTCACTTAAGATACTGTCTTATCACCCCCCCTCAACAGAGCACATTTCATGCCCCTCCTCAACCCCATGAGATCATTCTCTGACATTAACATCAATGCTCAACACTTTACCTTACTGTTAGGATTGAATATCGCTATGTAATTGGAGCTTGGAATTCATTATTCAGACCGTACTGTAAGCATTGGAGAATGAAATCTCAGGAAAGTATTCTGTTGGGCTTACCTAACGAATGCAAAGTGTATGGTGTTTATATGGCCGATACATTTGAGCAGCATACAATGAAAAGGTTGTTTTTTTCCATCCCAGAGAGTGCCCCTGTGGCAGTCTTCGTCATACAGGACCGCACTGGATTACATAAGAAACCGCGCTGGTCAATACCAATAACAGACCCATTGCAAATAAATATTTGTTTAGTGTTGGAATTTTGAAATTTGTAAATGTTTTTTTACCTTAGCCTGTGAATTCCCTCAGATACATGCTCTGCATGTTCCCAGATAGAAACTGGGAGGGGGAAAGGTTACGTATTTATCTGTACGATCTAAATAATCCAGGGTAGACTACAATAGGCACACGCATCAGAGGAATTTAATTAAATCAGTCCTTTTCAGCAAGGCGTCAAAGACACCAAATACGTGTCTCGTGTTACAGAAGGTAATCTGATCCGTGGTGTGCATTCAGCAGTAATGGAGGTTAAGAGAACGCTATTATCTTTTGTCATTGTCACGTCTTTGTCCAGCATTTCAAAACCCAGAAGAGCTTTTAAAATTTTCTTTTTCTTTTTCTGCTGTTTTTCCCATTTTTCCCGCAATTTTTAGTATCCAATTATACCCTCCTTTTTCACATCAATTATCCCACTCCCTCGTATATCTTATGAGTTCGCTGCCGTAGCCCTGATACCAGCAGTGACATGCAGCTGGGCACCACCTCCTCCAAGCCGGAACCACCAAGCCACCATCGTAACTCCGGTATGCGCGCACTATGTTAGCCAGACTGCAGAATTAAGAGCAGCGGTGGCTGGTTTGACGATGGCACGCAGTGAAACAGGAGACAGACAATTGTTTTGGGGGTTGAACAGAGCCAAAATATTTATTTCTGCCAAAAGAGAAAAATAAATGAACAAATAAAGTATTTATAAAAACACACTTGAAACACAAATCCCTACAATCAACTGAGCAAACATGAGTTTGGTTCTCGGCTCAAATGGGGATCTGCTCTTCTCCACAGTCTCTCTCACACTGAAGGCTGTGATTCCGGAAACAACTATGATACCTGGGATAAATGAATTCGGGTTTTTTTTCTGTGAGCTGTAACAAACGTTGTACAGACAACTTTAAATATTCTCTAGAGCCACTGCCATTACTTTTCATAAACATATTGAACATTGGCATGTGCATTTCTGCTTAAGAGTTTGTTCAGCAAAAGAGAAAACAGACAATTGTAGATTTATTTTAGTTTAGGTAGACTTCTGCAGTTGGGATTCTTTTTCTTTTTTTCGATTTTCAACCCCTTTTCTCCAAATTTGGTGGCCAGTTGTACCCAATTTCCTGCGTGCAACTATGGGACCAGCCACTACCCAGGAACCGGTAGTGACTTGGGCGGGTGAACCGCCTCCTTCGAGACGGATTTCGCCGAGCCGTCAACCGTGATTCCGGTTACCCACTGTGAAGCCTTCTGTACACGCGCCGGGCCCGTGCACGACTTCCTTCCCCCCTCCCCCTGGGGCGGTCAGCCAATCACCGCCCCCTTGAGCGGGACTCAGCCACTGGTGCAGCCACAGTGGGCAACTTGCACTCCGGGCGAGTGCCTTTACCGCTACGCCCCCACGGGGGCCCTGCAGTCGGGATTATGTCGGCGGCATCGTGCAGCTGGTAACACAAACATATCCGATCCATGAAACTAATAGTCAAGCACAGTAATCTCCTGATCATAGATCACAGTTTTCTTATATATCAGACACAAGTTGTATTTTCCTACCTGACATGTTTCGACGGCACTACGGAAACATGTCAGGTAGGAAAATACAACTTGTGTCTGATATATAAGAAAACTGTGATCTAAGTAAAACTATAGACACTATGAACTTAATTAAACTCCCTGATCATGCTTTGAAAACTGCACAAAATCACCCATAAAGTTCTCTCCCTCGTGTGTACAGCCAAAAATTGGTGGCCCTCAGTCCTCCCTGTTAATAAACAGGCCGTCCGACCCGCCGCTCTGTGGAATCAAGCTCAGTTTGTCTTGGACTCACGATGCCAAATGGATGAAAAGAGGAGCTTTTGATTTTTTTGGGGGGAGGGGGTTCAAATTTTTGACAAGTTGGTAGCCTTGACGCCTGCGGACTAGTTCCATTAAAAAAACAAAACATTTTTATTTATTTTTTCTTCAGATTTTTCCCTGTTTTTCTCCCAATTTGGTGTCCAATTATACCCTCTATTATTCCAACTACCCCCCCCCCACAAGCCCACTGCTGACCCATTTCTGATACTGGTAATGGCAGGAATGTCAAACCGCCTCCACCAAGACATAACTCGCTAACTGCTGTCCATGATTCCGATACAGCCAGACAAGCTTTCTGCAGTGAGCTCATGCCGGCTTTTCTCCCCCCTCCCTGGGGTGGACAGCCAATTTCTGCCCCCTAGCAGCACTGATGGGAATCGAACCTTGGTCGCAGGGGACAACATGCATCCCAATAGGATGCCTTCATCGTTATCCCACCTGGGAGGCCCAGTTCCATAACTCCATGAGGAGATTTAGGGCAGCAGTCAGCTGGTCCAGTCGCCGCCGTAGGGAAAAACAGCAGTGGGCACGAGGACAGCGTTAATGGCCCAAAAAAGCACGTCACATTTTCAACACATGCAGAACTGCCTCAAAGGCACACATCGGCCGTCCCGATGTTCAACCTGAGGTTTCCTGCAACAAAAAGTTCCCTTTTTACCTACTGCCAAGAGATTACGCAGTTTGGGTTTGGATGAAATAAACCAGCCTATTAGGCAACAAGATTAATGGATATCAATTACTGAAGTGCTGCACTTCTGTAAACAGCAATTATTAGCGGTACTTATCTTTGACTCTGCTCAGTGTAATGTGGCAGCAGGAATAACCATATTCGTTCTCACGTGCACAATAGGTTTGCTATCTATTGTTCCGAGTTATTTGAAGTGGAGAAACAAGCTGGCACGTCTTCTGTGAATGTTCTTTTTTTGCGGCTCGTGGGTATTAGATTCCACCGTTGTGACCGGTCTGGTCATATTTATGTTTTACGGCCTGACGTTGGAATGGAGAAAAACTAATCTCGAAATGCATATTATTTTTACGTCATGACAAAAGCGAGGAGCAATTCTGGGAAGAGAATTTAATTCAGATATTGGATGTCTCGCAGCCTGAGCTTAAAAAAAAGAAAAGGATTTAATATAGGCTACCGTACGAATGCTTATTTTAGCGATTTCATAAGTAACATCTGTTTCATTTCTGAGCACAATGACGAACGGACTCAAAGGCTTCCAGTGAGCAGGACACCGCCATCTTCTTTCAATCATGAAGCTTAGAAGCTCAATGTATAGCCGCTATGAAAAGATACAGATTCTCTTTGTTCCTGCTCCATTCTGACTAATTGGAGCACCTGGGACTACACTGGATTATTTCTATTCTTATTAATATCTTTGATAACGCTGGAAGCTGTTAAATAAATCTGTCGGACACAGCAAAACCCACTGTAATTCACACCGCGAGGCACGTATGGGCATCGTCGCTCACGAGCAATGTATTAACATTAGGCTGGCTGGCAGTTAACTGACACCTTAAATCATGAGCTTAAAACTGAAATTCAAATAAAAACCGTATGAGGTCAACCGATTTGTATTACTAGTGTATGATTAATGGACTAAAACTAAAACTGGAAAAAAATTAAGAAGAATTAAGTAGTTTTTTTCCCTGTGAACTGTAGAAATGTTGTAACAAACGAGTTTAAATATTCTCTGGAGTCACTGCCATTGCTCTTCATAAACATATTGAACACTAGCCCTGTACGTTTCTGCCTAAGAGTTTGTTCAGCAAGAGAAAACAAACAATTGCAGATTTCTTCAAGTTAAACTTAAAGGTAGACGTCTGCTGCGGTTGGAATTCTCATTGGTAGAGTCGGTACAATAATTCACCATTCTAATTGGCTCAATCGGTAAAGTGATTTGCCACCAGAGCAGGCTGGACCCTACAGCTAAGGCATTGTGAGTTCAGGTTGACTTTATGATTGACTTTATCCCAATAGGGGTAGGGTGGGTTTGAGTCAGAGTTCCTGATAGTGCCGCTGCATTGGCTCCTCCCAACAATGCGTCAGGTGACCACAAGCTACCAGTTCCCGCCTCTGAGATATGCACCTCCTCGCTCTCCTGTAGTACTGTGGGGCCTGTAATGTGTGAAAAAGTGACTGGCTCACAGGTGAGCACATTGGAGAAGTGCACGCCCTCCTGCTCCGTCACAGGTGTGGGGAACACAGCAGCGATTCGAGAGGCCAAATTGGCCAATCCAATTTGGAGAAAAATAAATGCAGAAAAAAAACCCCTTGAATAATCCAAATTGGGGAGGAAAAAAAAATCAAGTGAGAAGTCTGCGGCTGCTATATTGCCTGAACACCCTGCCTTTCCATGCATGGAGCAGGACGTACTTACTGAATGCCCTGCCTTCCAACGGTGCAGGATGCAATGCTGGCAGTGGGCGTGGTTAATGAAAACGCAGGCAAAACCGCTGCTGCTCACAGGTGGTTAATAAGGACACATGGTTTTTTCATAGATGCTAATGAAGTACAAAGCTAACGTTCAAAAAGCACAACTGCAGGGCGTGGACTTCACCTCCCACCCACACTGTTGCAGGACTCCCCTTGTGTATGTGCACACTGTCCTTCGCCCTGGAGCACTTGCCTCTCACATGTGGTACGCATTTTCTCCAAGGTCAACCCCCTCTGTGAGACAATCCCCTTCCTGCCCCCGCGATCACGCGATTGACACTTGATCCTAACTAATTGCCATAATGCGTGTCAGCAAATTACCAGCAATAACAGTCAGCACGGGTCTGATAGCGCTCGCGCGGCCAGAGAGCCGGCCGGAAACATGTGGCGTCTCCGCGGGCGAGCAGGTGGCCGGCTCCGTGCGGTCGGGGGAGAGGGGGGAAACGCTCGCCGTCTGCCGACGCCGTCTCATAAGCGTGGCGAAGGGCGTTCCCCTCATCAGGCGCAGAGTAAACCCTTCAGGGGGTGGGCTGCTTACCGCCTTCACCCCGACTTGTGAAAATAAACGGCGGATCGGAGCGATCACCCGGAGTCGAGCGGCTGACCCGTGGACCGGTCCAGATTCAGACCGGCTGTTTATCGCCTTCCCGAGTCAGAGTCCGAGTCTGAGTCTGGGGAGCAGCTGTCTCTCGTCTCATGCGGCGGGGAGCCTACGCTACAGGCTAGGCAAAGTTGTCTTTTAATGTATAGATTGGTTTAATGGTTTGCAGAGGGCCCACTGCGTGTTTTCTTCAAGGAGCTCGGAGTGGTGCACGGCGTCGGCTCCCAAGGCCCCACAAAGTGCTCTGCATTTAATAGCCTAGTTTTCATCTAAATTGATTATTCTGGTTCTCTCGAAAATTCCACTGCGGCCCAGGTTTGCTTTACAGAGACACGAGCCACTAGAAAACCGAGTGAAAGTAGAGGTTCATTTTAGCTGCTCATCCCCACGACAACAGGACTGCACTCCTCCGGCTTTTGTGGCTGATGCTGCTTCCCTCAGTTACAATCTAACGCGCAGAGGAAATACACAGGGGAAAGCCGTCAAATGAAACATTTTGAATTTTAACTTAGATGGGGTTACTTTGATTTAAGGTTTTAATAAAGTTTAGTTTTTATTGCTCTCATAGATCAAAGGGTGACTTGCGAGTTGGCAACAGATAATACAACACGCTCACAGACTTTCTGGCCGTGGCACTGTTCATTAACAGCAGTGAATCCTACACAAATCTGTTTTGGTTGAGTGAATGAATCGAGTCACACTGTACTGGAGACCCTTAATCACTTCATACTTATTCATGAGGCAGATTCAGGGAAAGCGCTCTTCTTCTCAATGGCCTATGTTTAGTGCAATATTCTATGCATACTGGGTGGGGGGAAGAGAAGGGGGAGAAGGTCAAACAAAACCAGTTTCAATGCAGAGAGCAAACAGTGAATTACCATTACAAATGCTGCAGTGCTGTATAAAAATCTCTATTTGGAGAAATCATCTCTACTCCTCCATTTTATATAATTTCCATATATTATTCATTGTTAAACCATAATCCAGAGACAGGTCTACATTCCAACTATAACAAAATTATGACTGGCCACTGGCCACCAAATAGAAACACAAGCTGGATGTTCAGATTCAAAAGCTGTGATCTCACTAATGACATCACTTGAGCCAGTTCATCACAAATAACATAGAGTGGTCTGTTCTCTTGGCTCTGATCATGGTGGTCATAATAATCATAATCCTTTGTTATTAAGATGCAGTTACATTATTGTTTATTTGCAATATTAGTCTTGCTTTGGTGGGTAATTCTGTTTACACAAGTCATACACAGTAATTGGTCAGAGCAATTTCCAATTTGTTTTGTGTGTGTGTGTGTGTGTTTCTACAAACCGACAACCAAATTTCCACGATCGACCAATGTACAATGACAAATAACTGCATTTGTGGTTACATTTGACATGTGCCGGTATGATCTGATACAGTGTAACTGCATAGAAACTTCAAATCACAACATGAGTTTCAGCAATGTGTTCCTGATTTTCAACTATTTTCCCTGACATCAATTCAGCGTTTCGCTTTTTGTTTGATGTTCAGATATTGCTGTGACTTCAACTGGGGGTGGGGGTGGGGGGAAGCCGACTTGGAATCTAGCAGACACTAGGCAAAATCCCACGCTCCCATACAAAGTCCCATGCCCCAGCTAAATGTGACGTGACTGTCCCGGGTAAATTGAACCGAGCGATACAGACAATCTGTGCCGCTCCTGTTGGGTGAAAGTGCAACAAGAGGGCATCCGGGGGTATCACGCTTAAAGGAAACCATAACAGGTTCAAGTGGCCCTGATAACGGTGTTATCGGACCTCACAGGAGACCGTACGCCAGCCAAGCCACAGACCTTCACCTCATGGGCCGCTGGCACACCCTCAGTGGGACATGTTCCTGCGCTTTGCCAACCGATACTCTGAGCCCCCATTTCTAACACAGCTGCTCACTGGTGCGGGGCGTTACACACACTGCCTTCCCATTATTATCTGTGCTGCAGTCATTACTGCAGCCGCTCTGCTGTGAGTTCAAAGGAAACGCAGTGTGGGTCCGGGGGTGTTTCTCTGCATTGCTGTGTAATTACTCACAAATGCACCAGGGCCCCTTCTCTTCCTATGGGTCGCACTGGCAACGTTTCCATCACGGCGCATTGCAGCAGACTCTCACAACTGTAACATTTATTTTTGGCTGTTGCCTGTGTTGATATCCGCTTATTCTTTTTTGGTTTTTGATTTTGTAACGTTTTTCTCCCAATTTAGTAGCCAATTATACCATCTATTTATAATTGGCTACTAATTTGGCGACTAATATAATTCGCTCGATTCGATTCATCCTCCCCCATGAACTTGCCGCCCGTCTCCACGGGGCAAGCCAGTTCTCTGAGGCCAGGCATGATCTGCCTCCTACGAGACGGAATTTACCATCCTACTTTCTGGAGTTTTGCAAGTATATGTGGTCCTCCTTCTAAAATCATTAATTTCCCGATGGCCTCACTCCAGGCTCCAGGACATGGGCCCAGCACAACGGAGGGTCCTTCATCTCAGCAACCAGACAGGGTTTTGAAGTTGGCGGGACCTCTGTGTGCTTCTGAAAATGATGGATCATAGCCGCTCCGTTCTGTGACACGTCTCCTGCTGACAGGTCAAACCGGTGGCATCGCTCTAACGCGCTGGCGCGCTGTCTCTCTCTCTCTCTCTCTCTCTCTCTCTCTCTCTCTGACGGGTCCGGACATGTCCCGTCACCTGCGCTCGTCGCTGGCTGCTGAGTGTCACTGGAAGGCCGAGGCTGGCGGGCGTGACTGGAATTCAACACGCCAACCTCGACGGCAAGGATCTGTGGTGCCCTGTCAGGACAGGACTGTGACAAGTTCAACACCATTCATCAGGACACAGATTGTGTGGAAAGATTCGATTTTTATTTTTTGTACTTAAAAAAAAAAGTTAATGGAAATCAAAAATAAATCAAGAGAAAGCAATGATGAAGCTTTGTTTTAGTTGAGAAACCGTTGATTTGGTATATAGTAATTCAATGCGTAATCGTGTGGTCTGGTTAAATCCCTTTACTCTTATGAAATCCAAGGTCATTTTAATTTCCCCACTGGAGACAATACCAGAAGATTTGTGGACAGGAGAGGCATCATTAGTTAAGTTGTTAGATTTGTAAAAAAAAATTGTTTCAGATTTATTCCAGTTTTTCTCCTAATTTAGTGGCCAATTATACCCTTTATTTATTTTGATTTGCCCTCCCCACACAAACTCGCTGCTCGTCTCTACAAGGCAACCTAATTCTCCGTGGGCAGCGAACTCCGGTTCCTTCGAGACGGAATTTGCCCACCCACGTTCTGGAGATACCCGTACGTGCTTCTCAGCGAGTTCATGCCGGCTCACCCTACCCCTTCCCCCCTGGGGCAGACAGCCAAACTCCGCACCCGATCGGGGCCCCCCACCAGGGCCGGTCTGGTACAGTCGGGTTTCGAACCGCAACTGTGATAGGCAGCTCACACCAGTTGTCAGATTCTTAAGTAGATCATCCCGGTCAACCACAGGGTGACCACAACCACTCGACCATAACCACTCGACCACAACCACAGCGCATCATCTGCAAGCACTGCATGTGTGTTTGAGTGAAGGGGAGACCGGGCCATGCATCTCAGTGGCAGGCCCCCTGGATCTCAGATGTCTAAGGCCTCTGCAAGGAAAGAGCTAAACTGAGGCGCTAATCTGCGCTACGGCTCCCTGACCACACTGGCCCTCAGACTCGCTAGGCAGCTGTTCGCTAGGCAGGTCTTGGCTTCCGCAAAGCACTTTGGCAGGGCCACCGGGAAACATTTATCCAGTTTAACTCTGGAGACAATATTACGATTTTGAAATGGGTAATCTTATAATAACTCCCGAACGGCGACCGTAATGAGCCAAACTGTAAGGTAAATAAATCACACCCTAATGTCAGAAGTTAAAAGGGACGTTCTGTCTTGGATTAATATCGGGCCGAGACGGCTCAATCTGCGTAATTCAATTTTGACACCCTAATCCCCTCTTTTACTGTAACTCAAAATTGGCCTTCGAGTAGGAACAGCCGTACATGTAACTCGTCCCGTAAACTGAGAGGGCTTTTGACAAACTGCTCTGTAAGTAACCTAAAATATCTGAAATGACTTCCTTGTGTAAGGGAATACAGACAAACTGTATGTAAAGAGAACATAAAGAAAGACTCACCGTCAAATTTGCAAACAGCCTCTTGAGCACCTCGACTTCTCCATCGTTGATGGGCGTGACTCTAATGACTTGATCTCTGCAATGACAGAGGAGCGTGGTCAGGAGTGTTTGAAGATAGTGTGCCCATGTACAAAAAGAGGAAGCGCACCCAGATTTGAATGAGGCGCCAACTACTGGAAAATTAACACTGAGATAAGAAGAGTTGAACGCTCATAGCTTTGGGTTACCCCATCATAGAAAAACACAGCAAGGAGAAACTAGAGTAGAGTGTTTTCTTATTTTTCTTCTTAAAAATTTGTTTCTGATTTTTTCACATTTTTCTCCCAATTTAGTAGTCAATTATACCCTCTTTATTTAGATTCACCCTCCCCCCCAGAATTGTGGCAGGGCCTCGGAGAATTGGCTTGCCCTGTAGAGACGGGCGGCGAGTTTGTGGGGGATGGGTGAATCTAAATAAAGAGGGTATAATTGGCTACTAAATAGGGAGAAAAACTGGAAAAAATCTGAAACCAAATAATAATAATAAGTGGATGTCAACACAGTTGGATTTCGAACTGCAACCGCAATAGGCAGCTCACACTCGCAAAGCACCAGTCAATGTGAGTGGTTCGATTATTTTCTTATTTTAATGAAGATGGTGTTCATTTTCAAACAAAGCCCAAAATATAGGTAAGAATGCCACCTTTTCATTCAGTTGATTCAGTGACACTTTCCCCCTTTATAGTCAATGCCTATATTTCCCTTTACTAATTGCACATAAAAGCATGCGAATGTGCCTGCATTCAGCACCTCAAATAGAGTAAGCTTTTAGGAAGGATAAGGTTTTAGGAAGCTGACCACCCGTTTCCATGGAGCTCGCCGCACCGATTTTGCCATTCATGGTGACTCTCGAGGGTCACCTCTAGCACCTCTAACGGGAAACTCAGGAGCGGTAAGACCGCAGGGGGAGGTGAGCTTGGCTTTCAGCCCTGGAGCTGGTTCTGCGGGCTCAGGCCCCTATTCCAGACTGCGTGACGGAACCCATCGTCTCGAGAAAAAACCTCAACATCAAACAACAATTGTTCTCTCGCTCGGGAGAACAGGCCACCTGCTCGCTCTGGAACGCGGGCTGGGGGAAAACGGCTGGCATGCCTCTTGATTGCTAGCAGCCAGTGCGGATCAAGGCAAGAGTTTCACTGCAGATCTCATTAGGACAAAATAAAAAAACCCTCCACCATCAACTGTGGCAACCACACAGAATACGGCCACAGTGACAATTCACACTCTCAAACACTACCAGCAAGAAAGAAAAAACACAGTTCTGCAGAATTTATATTCATAAATATAATCATTATATTTATATTCATTCAAAATAAACGGCACACTGTTTTAATGGTGTCATTTGATAAAACAAATAAAAACAAACATTGATAAGGACATATGTGTTGAGCGAAGCACATGGTGAAATGGCATGAGAAGGATTTGTCATTTTGCTTTCATGCTGCTATATGTTGTCATTTGGAAAAAGAAGAAAAAGTACGGTTGTGTCTTTGGTTCCTTCGGCCCTTGCGTGTGCTGTCATTGTTAATTCACTGAGAATGTGCCCTTACCAAACACGGACTGCAGTGCAGTAGAAGATGCAAAGGCTGAGTACAGCACGACCGGGTACAGCTCAAGTACAAGAGCGGTAACATATTTCCCAAGTGCTATCACATCTCAGCCTTTCGCAAATGAAGAGAATAGCATCACAGAAACCCAATACAAACCAATCAGAGATCAAGTGGCACAGGCTCTTTCCGTTTGTGCAGCAGCGTTGCAGATCCGATACACAGTAATTCTGCATGACAACACCACACTAATAGAAACTAATATAAAGGCTGGTTTCTGTAACTGGAGGCGCCTCTCACAGAACTCTCAAGGACAAAGGAGAAGGCAAACTTAAAGAGCTTGACGTGTCCACGCTCCGGCCTTGATTGCCTTTGGCCTTGTTATTGCCTCATTTTCTACCCAGACAATTTGACAACTTCTTTTTTTTTACAGGTCTTTCGAGGACGTGCCCTGCTCCCGGAGTGGCCTGACTCAAAGGACTCCTCATTAAAACAGCAAAGCACCGGATGGATCTGTAAACCGCAGTTGTTTAACGTGAAGGCCTGGTTCGTTTTTTGGTCGTTTTTTTTTTTTTTTTTTTTACACCTGGTCGTTTTCTCCCACCCTCTCTCTGTGTAACCCCCTACGACAACCATAGCTCAAACTTGGCCCTTTGTACAAGGAGCTGCCCCTTCTGGTGGCCTTCTCCTGTAACCTGATTTAACATGGCGCCCTGCATGCACTGTATCCAAGTGCATTATAAGCACCCCTCTTGTTGTGTAAGAGAGAGGACAGAAGTGTACGGAATGGAGACTAAAAATAAATACAGATCATGAAAATGAGCAGCCTGTCTCCGGCAGGGGAACAAGCTCGGGGGGAGAGAGAGAGCTGTGCGGACACACGATGCCGGTGTTTACTGTTGAACACGGTTGGGATTGTGTAATTGGAAACCCCCGCGACGCTAACCTCTCCTCGCACTGTTGCGCCCTGCCAGTGCCCTGGTGGAGGTAATATATCAGTTCCTTATGATGTCTGTGGTGGATAACTCCACATCTGGGAAATAAATCCCCATTAATGTGAATGAAGTGTTTTATGCGCTTTGAGTAACCGCATTCGCAGTTAAACGTAAGTGCTCTTGGACTGGGAAGGAAAGCTCAGGGAGGGAGATGTGCAGGCCTTGTGTGCACGTGGGAAAAGCTTGCCTCCGAGAGACATTCAGACATTTCATTTCAGATTCCGCAAGACAATGGTCTGCGGAATAACCATCTAAATCAGGGTTACTCAAATCTGGCCCACGAATCCAAACCATTGATTGGCCAGTGTCTTCACACTGACTCCCAGGTAAAGGAAGGATGGAAAAACAGCAGTACTCGGCCCATGAAGACCGTGATTTGAGTAACCCTGGTCTAAATAGCTCTACCGCCAGGTGCGTCACCTGATACGAGGCTACAAGCGTCACTGCCGTCATTTCCTCTTTCGGGAGTGACTGCCGGTGTGACCCAATCAGAAGCCCCGTCTGGGGCTCCTGCCACACGTCATTCAACCAACGTTTCCTCCTGTACGTGTGAGCAGCTCCGTGCCATGGGCGGTCTCTCGGGGGGACGCTGTGATTGGCCGGGGTGGTTCCTCATGCGTGTGATGAGCAATGGTCACCTGCCGGTCACAAACATCACGACAACATCAAAGCACTCCAGAGTTCAGGTGGGATTAGGGCCACTTCAGACACAAACATCGTTTCATGCCACCCCTGTCACAGTTACAATGTTTGTATTAAACATTATTCGAAAATGACATGTAATTACAAGAAAAAAAGGGTTCAAGGATAAGGGAGCGGTCTTCATTTACGCGTGAGGGTTCAGTAATGTGATCACGGGGTCACGAGCTGTTCAAAAATGTTGATGATGTATCATTATGGGATTACAGCATTGTTCGAGGAGTTTTAAATTACACAACCAATTGGCCTGTATTTCTCCGAGCAATGCACACGACACCGTGAGATTTACGAGCATTCCTAAACTTAGAACACACACCAACCTACACTCATTCCAAATTGTTAAGCAATCTTGACATCAAAGCAAAACAAAAAAAACGGTACCCTTAACAAAGACAAATAGCGTATGGATACACTTAAAAGACACACAATAAAAATCTTTCAAATGCAGAAGCAGCTCTTGGAAGCGGTAATTGCCATGACTACTGGGAACCGCCCTCGAACCGGTTTAGCAGAAAAAATGCATGATCCGTCTTTGATAAGCTGGATTTACGGAATTAATGCAAGACCTTATTTTCTTTAAGCCATAAAACCTGTCATCTCCCATGGATAGATCCACGAGTGGTCAGGTCAAAGTGGTGTGCAAAAATTCTGCTCGCTCTCTTGGACTTCCACTCATCTGCTGTGGCACCCGATAAACAGCAGTGCTGTCTTTTTTTTTTACTTGCCCCAGTGGGTTTTAGATTTTACAATACGAATTAACAATTTAGTTTCAAAAGTACAAAGACATGTGGGTGTACATCAAGTCGAGTGAAGCTGGTGGATCTTCTACTTAAAAGAGAACAGAAATCAAGGGGGGCCTTGGGTGGCGTAACAGTCAAAGCATTCATCCGGAATGCAAGTTGCCTACTGTAGCCGTGGTTCGAAACCCGGCTACGCCAGTCCAGGTCTGGCCGAGAGCCCAATTGGCTGACTGTCCCAGAGGGAGGAGGGTGAGCTGGCACAGGCTCGCTGAGAAGGGTTTCTCTAGAAAGTTGGTGGGCATGTTCCATCTTGGAGGAGGTGGATCATCGCCAGCCTAGGGGAATTAGCTTGACCTTGGGGATGGGAGGCGAGTTCATGGGGGAGGGTGCATCAAAAGAAATATAGGGTATAATTGGATCCTAAATTTGTAGGAAATGGGAAAAAATCGGAAACAGATAAAAAAAAAAATGTTTTACCGTGACCTGCCCACCACAAGGGAACAATTAATGTCTGCTTCATCGTGTGTTCACTATGACATTCACAACAGAAAGTGATCAGACCCTGGCCTTTGAGCCTTATGCTATGGCTTGCAATCTGTCTACTTTATAATGCACAATGCCCCCACAGTCTCTTCTGACACCTAGGATGTCCAAAGACATTCTTCACATCAATGAGTAATTAACAGCTCATTATGACAGACAGTATAGATGGCCTGTATAGGTGCGAAAGCAAATGTATATGGCTTATTGGGGTCTCCTTGGGCTCATTCAGGCCAACTGGAGTAAGCAGATAACTATGACCTGTCCTGGCTTCTCGAAATGTTCTTTGCCCCTGTGCCATTTGTAGGCACCAATGGTAAAGCCCTACGCTGAAAAATCCACTAACTCTTCCGTTTGTCTTTTTCGAATGTTAATTTTCGAGATACTGGATTTTTTTCCATACAAACTGCGAGTCATCCTCAAGAGTTGATGAACGAGTTGCTTCAGCCCCTTCTGTTTAAATGCAGGAGGAAGCTCATTCGCCTCATGCCTGAACAAATGATTTACCTGCTGCAGTCGTACAAAACTGCACCGTGTTAACAGAATTGTGATTAATTGCATCTGTTTTTCCTTGTTTTTCCCTCACCGTGGTGCACATCAAAGACTGGATCTGCAGGCCCATAAATCGTATGAAAAACCGAGAAGGCGGAACATCGATGCGACACAGTACTGCTGATGAGGACATCAAAAGCTTGTTGCACACAGAAATCAGCCAAGAAGGGCCATCTCTCTCCGAGCAGCGTCTCCCGCTGTGTGAAACATTTCCGTCATTAATGGAGTATAAATGAGGCCTCATAACTAGGCTGAGTGCAAAGTAGTATAAATGGACATACAAGTATTTTTTAAATGTAAAGGTCATGAATGGACATTCATTCATTATCTAACCCGCTTATTCCTTGTCAGGGTCGCGGGGGGGGCTGGAGCCTATCCCAGCATGCATTTGGCGAGAGGCATGGATACATCCTGGACAGGTCGCCAATCCATCGCAGGGCACATACACCATTCACTCACACACTCATACCTACGGGAAATTTAGACTCTCCAATTAGCCTAACGTGCATGTCTTTGGACTGTGGGAAGAAACTGGAGTACCCGAAGGAAACCCACACAGACACAGGGAGAACACATGCAAACTCCACACAGGAAGGCGCCACACAGAAAGGCGCCTTCTTGCTGTGCGGTGACAGTGCTATCCACTGCACCACCATGCCGCCCCGAGCTAGTGTTGTGAGATTAACATTAAAAGGCACCTAGGTTGTTCTTGGATGTACCAAACACCTGTGCTTTGTAAGGGCCATTAGCCTAGCATGTCAAACTGAGCACTTTCCCAGGGGCTTATTCTCGCATGGGGGGTTGTTGAAATTCATTGCTACATGAGTAGACCTTTTCCGCTTACCACATCTCATCTGAAAGAAATTTTGTTTAATTGATTACAGAGTTCATTATTCAATATATTGTCCTTGGTAATACATTAAAAAAAACGTAATTACAGAACTCAAAATAAAATGTGCTGTTGTTAAATTAAATAGTGAGTTAAATTACCATTATGCATTTATCAGCTTGTTACGCATAACCTATCCCAGACAGCATTGTAAAAAGGGCGCATAATGAGCTATACGCATGTGCCAAAACACGGTTTTATAACGCCGTTAATTACAAACGGTACAAAAATGCGAATGCTGTTGTTCTTCATCAGCATTTTATAGGTATGGCAACATAGCAAAACATAAACATCAACTTTCCATAGACGTAACGCGGCACAGCCAAATATTCTGCACTTCAAAAGCCACGTCGAGGATAAACTTCGAGGCGTACATACGAGGGGGGGGAGGTAAAGGCATTCAATTTCACACTACAGGAGTTGACTTTGATAATGCCCAGTGATGTTTGGTTGGAATTTTCTTTGATTTGACTTTGATAATGCCCAGTGATGTTTGGTTGGAATTTTCTTTGATTCTCCACCTGGTGTCATGGGTGGAGGTGGATTTTTGAAATGGAACACGGCGACGTGATCGGCTCGACCTAAAACAACCGAATGCGATCCGACCGCTGAGAACTGCATAGACCCACGAAGTGTAGCTCTCTTACCTTGACTATCGAGTTACGACGGGTACTTTCAACGTCGTTTTATCTTTCGTGCGGTGAAATGATTCCGAAATAGGGAAAAGCTGGCGAGCGAGAACCGACTGACAGCTGTGAAATGAATATGGGATAGAAGAGAGGCAAACTGAGTTCGTCGTATCTCACTCGCACCATCTTTACAGCGTTGGTTACCAGTGCTGCTAACGCAGGTTTTCGCACATCACAAGGTCTAGTAATTATGTCTAATTTTGCGATTGATTGGGGACCTGTCCGGATCTAACTCCAGGGGCCGTATGTACAAAGATTCTAAGAGTATGAGCGCTGACCTAGGATCAGGTTTCCCCTGTCCATATCCTAACCATATCTATTATGAGCTAAAAAGCTAAACTGATCCTAGATCAGCACTCCTACTCTTAGAATCTTTGTACATACGGCCCCAGGTCTCTGCGACACTTGATAAGACTACTTTGTAAAATAAATGGGTTATTGCAGGTGTAACAAAAAGGTAACAGAAAAAGTATTTATTTCGTTTATTTTTCTTAATTTTCTTTCAAAAATATATGGTAATACAAATTAGAATTCAACTTCAATAAGACTGATTTGTTTTTAAGTTAATTGTTGTAAGGTCTTGCACACATCTGGAAAACCAATCATCTGAACACAGAGGTCCTGGTTGGGTTAAGAGTTAGATATTAGAAAAAACACACTGAATGAGAACATACACAGTATGTTGATTTTATCAGGCAGTATGTTGATTTTATCAGGTCAACCACACAACCACACCTTTTTTTTCACAAAAGATACAGAAGATACCCATCGGTAGATCAGCAATCAAGGAACCACTGCATCAAGTGCAAGCACAGTGGGTGATCTTGGATGATCATGGAGAGTTTCATCATACAAAAGCAGTGTTAAACATTCAGAGAGGGGTAAGCATGATAAAATTAACAACGCATCCTGCTAAAGCATTGGTTTACAGTGTGGTAATTTTATGTATGATCTGGTATCAAATCATAGGCATATATAGTGGGGTGGGGTGGGGGGTGGGGGACATGTCCCCCTCAATATTCAAAACAGTCATATCTGCTGCCCCCAAATAATTTCTAGATGTAAAACATTCCCTTTCATTAAGTCCCCCGCCAGTATTTAATATGTGGTTAGGCCTTGTATCAGATTCTAACTGTGCCACTGCCGACTGCGACCAGGAGCCCTGCTGGGCAGAGCTTGATTGCCTCGAGCTTCGCGCAGGGAGGGAGGAGTTTTAATCAGCAGGACTGTGCCCATCTCATTGCACAACTTCCACCACATCAAAGGACTCATACTAAATATCGAGAAAGAGCTGTAAGTGTGATAGTTTAATGCCCTGAGCTGCCTGAAAACCCCACAATGCACTGCTTACCTTATAAGCAGCCAAACAACAACAACAACAACAACAACAACAACAACATCAACAAATGGTGACTGGCAAAGGTTTGAACATCACCCTTGCAGAAGTTAAACCAACGGGACACGAGCGTGTTTCTGCAACCAGCTTCGGTGTTTACCCAGCGAGCGACATTTCCAGAGTTGCGCTTGTTCGCCGAGCCCGGACAAAGGACGGCATTCAGTGTCTGTTGCAGGGTCCAAACTCGGGACCCTGTGACACACACGGGCAGGCGCTGAATGTCACACCGTGCTGGGCCACCCTCTTTGGGTGTTGGGGGGGTGATCCACACAATAGGGATCGTTCAGAGAGCTGGGCTTCAAAGCACATGCTCGCTCATCCTCTGTGTCCCAGTGACATCACGGTCCCGCCATCTTACAGGAGGCTAAATCACCAGCGGCTACAAACAGTGCTGACACGTTTGGTTGGGCGGGCTAGGCGCTAATGCTACGTGTGTGATTTAGACCTGTCGGGGGAGCCATCTCTGTGCTCGGTTGTATATAGGGGGCATGTTCTGTGAGTCAGATCTGAGAGCTGTGTGTAGAGGGAAGAGCCTGACTAATTATTGGTGGCTGTAGTGGGTGGGCTAGCTATCGTACCTCTGTGCCTCCTGCTTTGAAAAAGATATGCATGTTACAGGCAAGCGTTTCCTGTGGAACAACACACATGGAAGTGGTACCATGTGATACTTTATTTGTCTCAAATATTTATTTGTCTGAAAGCAGGGTTGCTGGTTACTGGTGGTGGTGATGTGTGTGTGTTTGTGTGTCTATATGTCCATCTGTGTGCACATGCATGTGTTGGGGAGATGGGGGGGAATGTTATTTGGAGTTTCGAAGACTGTGACTCTGCTTGAACTAGACATAGCTCATAGACTGTTGAATGTCCTGGTTTGGTTGGCCGAAGTGTTGTGTGTGTTACAGGGTGTAAACATAGCACTCGGTTAATTTCAGTTGTTTGAATATGGCTTAGCAGTAGCCTTAACGAATCTATCATAAGAAAAAAACCACAAACTTTTATTTCCCTGTGTTATAGGTACGGTGTGCAGCTGCTAATGATGGTGTCTATTGCAGTGTTACTACACTGATCTCTTGCACTAACTATGATCAATCTTACCATGTATAAATGCACTTTGTGTAAGTCGCTCTGGATAAGATCGTCTGCTAAATAGCATAAATGTAAATGTAAATAAGACTCACTCTCTAATGCTGCCTTTGTTCAGTGAGACGGGCAGAATGCTTTGCCCTGGGCTGCTCCTCCCAACAATGTGTTTGACAATCTTCTCTAAAAAAACATGTTTTTGAGTTTTAGGCAACCATTCAAAAGACGCAGGAGGTACACAAATGTAAGTGGTCAGTTTGGTTGTTCTCACTGGTTATTTTCAACTGCTCTAGAGACGTTTTCTCTAGAGAGAGAGAGAGAGCCCCCCCCCCCCCCCCACACACACACACAAATATCCCCATGCATCATTAACACCTCCCCTAGGTTTACAGCGAGACTTCATTGTCTGTCATCCTCTGTCCTTCTCTGTCTCTTTGTACTCCTCAGTCCACTCCGCTGTTTTCCCGCCGCAACGCAGGAAGTTGTGGCCCCCCTTTCAACAAAGGTGGGATGTGATCATGCGTGGGTGATGTGAGGAGGGAACAAAAGGCCTTGCAGCCGCCTTTTGAGACCCACGAGGTGACCATCCCCAATACAGCAGCCACGAGTAGGTGACCCAGACGGCAGAAAACGCATCAGTGTGAAATGGAGGAGGACCTGGAACTGCGTCAGAACCCTTTGAAAAAATCCCCCTTTGGTTCTTGAGAAGGTTCCAATGAGAAGGCGGCGAAGAGAGTGACCTAAAAAATCCACCCTGGGAAAGCCATGACTTCACTGGAAAGGGATTCATTCAGATAAGCCCGAAAAGTGTGGAAAAGTGCTGTTTAATGGCTGGGTGTGCCTTGCTCGTCAATGTTTGTTGGCTCTTGTCTGCGATTGTTTCCTCCCCGGTCGATGTGTCCGTCCTGTACTGATCTGCGGAGAGGAATGCCCTGCAATCGGACAAACTTTGGAAGCTGGTCCATTTTTGGAATTTACACCATTTTTACAATCACGCCTTTGTCAAAATGCCTGGCGAGCTCCCTGGTCCGATAATAAAAACATGAAAGGTGAAAAATGCAGAGAATTCACACTTTCTTCTTTATTGATGCAGATGGACCCAGTAGATGCAAAATGGGCAGTGTTCATCTCTTGAAAATTCAAGGGAGGATATCTGTAAAATTGTCCTAGCTATACAGAGCAGGTTGACAGGAAAATGTATTTCCTCGCAAGGAAAACAGTTTAACTACATATGCACTGCAATACAAATTTCAAGTATTGCAGAATGCTCAAACACAGAACAAGCTGTCAAGATGACATATAAGGAAGTCCTTTCAATGTAAAAATTGCCTTTGAGTGCCTCAGAGGTGTAAATAAGTTATTTATTCATATACGCACATACATGTAGGGCCCACACAATGGAGAGGAAACATTTTTTCTCTCTCTTAGCTAACTACTTACTGTATGTAGCAAAATATCTATCTATGTGAAATAATAGCTACATAACAAGAATTCCTCCTCCATTCAATCACAGTGTTTACATTGAGCTTATTTTATATTGCTATCAGCCAATACATGTTTCAACTGATGTATAGCCATCATGTTTAACTAATTGTCTGAGAAGTTTAGATATGTCAACTGTTCAAGGTTTTCTAAATCAGGGATCTCAAATTCCAGTACTAGAGGGCCAGTGTCTTGGGTGTTTCAGTGTTTAGAGTCTGATTTAAGGACCTTCTTAACTTCTAATAGATGGGAAACTGCTTTACTGCCCCTACTGTATTGCAGTGTTGTTTCTTTATGCTTTTGTAAGGTGCTCACAGTGTGAAAGCCCCTTGCAGCATCTGGGTGTAGAAAAATAGGTGCTTGTCTGACAGGGCTGTCTTGAGAATTAGCTTTAAAAATATATATAAAGACATATATCGCTGTCCATCATCTGAGTTGCATTAAACCTCTTGGTTGTTTGCCAGTAGATTTATACAAATCTTTTCCATGGAAAATAGTGTTATCATTTTTTATATATTTTTTAAACATGAAGCAAAGCTCCTATTTCCGAAAGACAGGCATTACTTTGACTCGATTTACACATTTATATTCTAACATGGTAATGCGTGCTGCCAACAGATTTTTAAAATACAAAGTCAAGCCTATAATCAAAAATGGCCATAAAAAAAGTACAATAAGATATCCAGAGCTGCCGGAATGCTTTTATTACTCAGATGTCCCGGCGGACCACAGACTTTGATCAGTCATAACATTGGTACTCTCTTTTCAGTCTTTCTTCAAAGCTCCGCTCTCACCAGCAGCTGCTCTTTGTTGGATAACGATGTCCACAAGCTGTCACTCTGAGGTTTCCCACAGCACTCGCGGCGCGGCAGGAAGCGTCTAAGTTATTCGCCGAAACCCTCGAGAAGTGGGACTTCACTCGTAACTTTGTAAACATGCAGAAGAACCTTCGAAAGCTCGGGCTTCGCGTAGCCTACGTTAAGCTCGACGTATTGGCGTTCTGTGTGTTGAGCGCGGTAATACGACGTGAAGCCTGCGACTCTCTGCGGTGCAGCTTTCTCCTGCAACGATGCTCTGTGGTGCAGCTTTCCTTCGCCGAATACAAAGGCACAAAGACACAAAGGACTTCCTGCAGAATCACAGCCCATCATAATTATGGGTATTGTGCAGCCAGTTCAAAGGTCAAACAGATTACCATAATTAAGTGTAAAATGACTAAATTAAAAGAAAAAAAGTGTATTGGCATGTAGAAGAAACATCTCATTTAGTTGACCACAAACTAGAGTCTTACAAAGTGCATAGTATTGGTACTATCCAGTTAAGACGTCCCCAGGCATTGAATTCAACAAAAAAAAAGTGCATTGTATATGTTATGTATAAGGGTCACTTCAACAGGATCTGTACCTGTAATGGTAATACTTTGGTATTGATAAAATGTTCCTTTGCTGCTTCAGATTGGTTGCTCATTGTAGAGCTGCAACGGATTGCCAGATTAAGCAAAACTATTTTCACAACTCTCAGAAATGTCAAAGTGAACAGTGATCCTCATTTGTCAGGGGGTGGGGGCTTTTTATTTTCTTGCCCGTGTTTTTCAGCTGGTAAAAGTAGTGCTACACATGCAGCAGCTGGGGTTGGGTTGGGGTGCTGGGAGTTTGGTTGGGAAGCTGGGAGTTGGAGTTGGGTTGAGGTGCTGGGAGTTGGAGTTGTGTTGGGGTGCTGGGAGTTGGAGTTGGGTTGGGGTGCTGGGAGTTGGAATTGTGTTGGGGTGCTGGGAGTTGGAGTTGGGTTGGGGTGCTGGGAGTTGGAGTTGGGGTGCTGGGAGTTGGAGTTGGGGATAGGTCCATGCCCCCTCAAAAACACCCCAGGAGATTCCTTGTCACCGTGCATTCCACGCGACTGCCAGTCTGTGTGTGCTGGCAGAGCAGCGGATGTGAGCACTCATGTTTCAGTTCATGTTTAGTAGGTGGCTTGAGAACATTTTATTTCTAAAAAGGTTTTCAGAGCTTCAAGCACAGTCAGTCTTTGAAACTCCAAACACCACCCCTGCCCCCATCTCCCCAACACATGCATGTGCACACAGATGGACATATGGACACACACACACACACACACACACCACCACCACCAGTAACCAGCAACTGCAGTTGAGACAACTAAAGTATCACATGGTACCACTTCCACATGTGTTGTTCCACAGGAAAAGCTTGCCTGTAACATGCACATCTTTGTCAAAGCAGGAGGCACAGAGCTACGATAGCTAGCCCACCCACTACAGCCACCAAAAACCAGTCAAGCTCCTCCCTCTACACAGGGCTCCCAGATCTGACTCACTAGATTCCACATAAATCATAATTTCTATGGTCTTCAAAATAATTACTCATTGGCAGTCTGCTGCCCTAAAAATGGATACTATCATATGCAAAACGGCTATTAATGTACATGGATACACCTATATGTGGGCCAGGCACTTTTTAAATGGTTTCTCACCTCAACACCATTCAAAGTTTTATTTCACAGTCGTTATATTATTTTATTATTATTTTATTTTTAATAGTTATACAGTGTTGCACGCATGACGAACTATCCTCCCCCAAAATATGTTAATATCCTTTATTTATTATTTTTATTTATCGTGCACTGGAATAGTTTTTCCCGTTGGCATAAATGCGTAAAACAATGAAAACAATGGTCTGTAAGAAATAGTCAATACATTTACAGGTGCGGAGTTATCCGTGCTGTGCCCCTACTCCATCAAACCGGGATATCGGATATTCTTCATTTAAATACAGCAAAAAAAAGTTTTGCAGGGTAAGACGCCTTGAACATCAAGGTCCACGGTAAGAAACACAATAAGAGGGTCCTAAACCTCAGTCTTGATTATATTCAAAGGAGAGATCGGTACCGCTAGTTTTATCATTAACAATCACATCAACAAATGTCATGAGAATGTCAAGACTTAGTATTCTAGGAGGACTCGTTAAAACACTTCGGTGAACGAGCGCACGAATTTAGCATCACTTACCCGGCATAGCGATTATTGTAGAGGTAGGCTCCGGCTGGACAGGGCAAATGACTGCAGATAATCACACATCCCAGAATAACTGCGATTCTGGCACCTAATTCCATACTAATATAAATAAACAGAGAGGACAGCCAGACAGCTAGTGCTTTTCCAAGACTAAAGTTAGACTTTGCGCACCGCTAAAATAGCAACCTGTGATCAAAAAGGACGAAATGTGGACGGGAGAGGTCGTCTGTCAACAGGTTTTTGAAAGCCCAAAGGGGTCCGCTTGCAGTCGCAACTCGCAACGCTGTGCGCAGCCAGAAGCCCCCCCCTTCCGTTTACAATGGCGTGGCAGTGAGGTAGATCGGGTCAGAGTGTTAACGCCGGATAGTTGGCACGCGAGAGGTGTTTTTTTTGCCACTTTGAACCTCTGATGGGACCTCGGGAAATTCTCGGTTCTTTTAAAAAATGAGGAGGATCGGCGTCACGTGACCTGGTGTCAGGGAGGTTGGTAACCGGAGATTCTCGCGACTGAGTTTCTTTCGGAGGAGGTGGAGCAGCCGGTTGATATGAAAAGCGCAAGGGGCAAACCTAATTTATGAAGCTCTTCAAATAAACACAGGGTAGTATTTTAACACAGCTGAACTGCTATCCAACTCATCCGTTTCCTTTTCAACTTTTCTGTTTTTCTCTTTTCGTGCCCCCCCCGCCCGTTGAGCCTACATATGGATAATTTTATGCAAATATATTGCACGGTTTGTGTGCATTAATATGGATGAATTCAAACATGAGCTCTTTTGCCAAGTTTTAGGTATAATTAATGGATATTTTGTGAGACCGTATACATTTGCATTACATTGTGCCAAAAATGGCATTAAAAAAATCAATGTATTCTTTCAGTTTATGCACGAACTGTTCTTCTGCTTCCCTCAGAAAACACATTTTTGTTTCAGGTAAATCGCTTTGACTGCAAACCCTGAAATAATTTGTACAATTTGTTTAATTCCCTGACGAAAGTATGGGGTGAATAAATAAAGTAGCTCGTCCAATAGTAGCCTATGACCTAACCTAAAAATGTAGCATGCCACGAACAGAAGGCGCAATAAACAATAACTCAGAATCATATTTCTAAGCCATTGATTCTAAGTGTTACAAATGTGAGTGTGACAAATGACTAATGCTTATATATCTCATCGCATGAAGAAATGGAGGGAAGTACCGCACATCGACCGTGTCTGCCAGTTTCCAAGAAGAGTGTTTGTTTTAGACGTCTTCCATTTGTTCAGCTCCGTGCATGCGTTTTGTTTGGTCATGTATTTATGCTGCAATGCGCGCGATAAAATGTCAAAGCAATCTGCCAGGCCTTCGGCTTGGCTACTGCATAGCAGCATTTTTCAGATATTTCTCCCAATGTCAACACTGCACCACCTGTTTTTACACCCAATTACAGCGAAATGATTCCTGAAGCAGACATTGCCAGCCAGGAACTCTTGCTTCCAGCTCAGTGCATCAAAGTGAAAAATAAGAGCTTTGGAGGCAAAGGCATGTCCAACTCAGCATTCCAGACTGTAATCAGGGCGAAATGCTTTGTATTTACGAAAACTGGAAGGATTTTGAGAGGTTACTGAAATGTTTTGAAGGTCCACATTTAGCTGGGTAGACAGGGACATTTTGCATTCATAAATAATAATTATTCTGAAATATCTATATACAGTACTAAATATGTATACATATATGCATGCATACATCTGTAGGTACATACAATGCCCCTTAAAGTCTACACCTGTCTCAAAAAGCTCACCTTTTGTTGCCTTACATTAAATTAAAACATATTAAATCAGATTTCCCCCCTTTATTTCCACATTTTACCCTACAACTCCCAAGTGAAAATAAATTCTCAACATTTCTGAACATTAATTTAAAAAACAACAACTAGATGGACTTGGATTGATAAGCCTACACCCCGCTTATCACACCAATTGTAAACTAGCTCAGGGGTAACCAATCACCTTCCAGATTACACACCAAGGTAATTGGCCTCACCTGTGTTCAATTGTAGTGATTCTGATTACTTCAAAATAAAATCAGCTGTTCCTAGAAGATTCCACTACGGGATAGTGCATTTCAGAGAAAATAATCTACCATGAGAAACAATGAGCTTTCAAAATAACTTTGGGATAATGTTGTGGAAAGGCATGTATCAGGAAATGGGTATAGAAAGATTTCAAAGGCCTTAAATATCCCTTGGCAGGATCCAGACCATAATTAAGAAGTGGAATGTGCATGGCACCACCAGGACCTTGCCTAGATCAGGCTGCCCATGCAAGCTGTATGACCGAGCAAGAAGAAGACTGATCAGAGAGGCTACCAAGAGGCCAGTGGCAACTATGAAGGAGCTACAGGACTTTATGGCAAAAGAGTGGTCAATGTGTGCATGTGTCGATATTACAGAAAGCGCTCCACAATTCTGGTGGTAAGAAGTAGGCCACTACTCAAAAATGTCCACATTCAGTCCCATTTGCGGTAGGCAAAAACCACTCAACAAGATTCTGAAGCCACGTGGCAAAAAGTGTTGTGGTCAGATGAAACCTGGCCTAAATGCAAAACATTACATTTGGTGAAGACCCAATACAGCACATCACCAAAGAATCACCATCCTACTGTAATGCACAGTGGTGGCAGCATTCTGTTATGGGGGTGTTTCTCATCAGCAGGGACTGGAACACTGCAACACTCCACCAGAGGTAAGCTCAACTGGCCAAATGTTCCACAAAGTTTGACAGCACTTCTGATGGGAGGGTAAAATTTGAGCAAGGAAGTACTTTTAAACCTTTAACTATGAGTGAGAAGCCAAGGCGCGCATGGCCCACACCAGCTTGAGCAGTAAGCTGACTTTTTTCCCCTCCTGTTTTGCTGTCTTGATGGTATGTATCTTTACTCTATTCAAATTCAGGTGGTGTATAACAGCCCATGTCTTTTGTTGGAAAACCAAGCGACCCTGGCCAGCAAGGGCCTAGGTCACAGCAGGACTCACCTTGGCACAGGTCTGCCAATGAAAAAGGCGTATTCACTGTATTGTCTGCATAACACTTCCTAAAAACCTATGACAGAAGTCTTGTCACTTGTAGTCACATGACCTGTATGTTCATGATTGATCAGATGATTAGATAAAGCAGGAAGTGGAACACACTTTGCTTTGTGCATGTCCTAGTTTGTATAATTGTCTTATTTGCATGCTTTTATTTCATATAGAAACCGAATAAGGATCTGACCAAGCTGGCTTTGTTGATTTCTGCTTCTGATCAATTTCATGCAAATGCTTATCTTAACATTTGATCTCATTTTCAGGGCATTGAGTGCCTTATTACCCATCTGTGGTCTATGGATGTCGCCATGCTCATTTTGATCAAATTAATAAATCAAATCAAAGACTGTGGAATTAAAGAATTTGTTCTAATTAAGACTCAAGAGAATTTGCTCACCTAATGCTCGGTACGTCAAAGCCACTTGCATTAAATGAAAATAGCTTAATGTAGGTGAACAGAATGTACGATTTCCAGATGAAACCCAAGGAGATTGAAAACAGGTCTACGTTTATTCATCGGGAGAATTTATTTAAAACGGTACGAGGGAGCTGAGGTAAGATAAACCTGTGAGGTGTTTTTGAACGTTTCGAATCTGAGAAATACAGTGGCATATTCATAAAATATCTGGCTAGTGCATATCATGTTCTGGGGGCTTGTGGAAGGGCTTGCACAAATATAGGCCCTAGGTGTGCTTGCCCACCTCAGCTGATGGCAGTAAACTAAGGCTGACTTGTTGAATGTTCTCGAAGTCTCGGAGGCCCAGAGTGAGCCCACAGTGACCTTCCAGGGGAGTGCATGTGGTCTCGGTGTTGTTTTAAAAGCTGAGAAGCAGGCAGAGGCATATTTCTGGCTAATGTTTTTGGGGGATAGGTGGGCCCACACACTCCACAGAGCCTTATTTTATACTAAATGTTAAAATGTCCACGCCGGCCCCTGCGTCCAGTAAATCTGTCCATGTTTGGGTGAAATTGCTCTGTCAACAACACAATTCGATCAGGCCTGTGCTCTTGGGGGGGTTGGGTGTGTGGGAAGGTGACATCAGCACTGTATGAGTTACATCTTTGGGTCACCGGGTTGATCTAAGACCTGAGGTTTGGTCAGTGGTCTCACTCATTCAACCACACATCTTCAGTGCTTGTGTAGTGGTGGAGCGGTGCGTTAACACGTGAGCGTCCGCTACAGAATGTGATGTCGATAAGAGTGTGATTAGTTCCCAAAGTTAGAGACTTGAGTCTTTAGCTCAGCGGGCTAAATCACTCTCTTGTCGCATTGAGATCCTCGGTTTGAAACTCGCTGCAGGCAGAACCAACTCCATTACACTTGGTTTGCAAAATGACTATCCCATTGGCACAATGTCTGGGCTGAGACCAACAGAACAGGCCAGTATTATTAATCCTGTTACTGTTATACCAAATATGCTTAAGGGTGATTGTCAAAAAAAATTCTGTCCTTTTAAAAAATTTTTTTTTAAAGCAAATGATTTAAAGAACAGTTGAACAGATTCCAAAAGCATCCCCTGTATGACAATAGCTCTCAATCTTGGTTCTAGTATTAGTTCCAGCTGGACTGAATTAATCAGGTTTGATTGAGCTTTTCGTTGAAAATCCTGACAAATCAGATGTACTGGTGCTACTAAAAAATGGATATTTTTTAACATCTGTGACTGCAACAAAATTATAACAGTGATCTCAGTTGAGTAGGCTTCATTAACTTTCACAGTTGTCCTAGGCAACAATCAATCAATGCAATGACTAATTAAACATAATCAATGAATATTGAATGTAAACTGGAGTGCAAATCTAAGAGACAAAAAATACCAGAATTTAATTTTAAAAACGAGTAAAACAGTCTTTAAAAAAGCATAGTCAAACCTTCAGCAGTTCTTCCACAAATTACTCATGGCAGATCACTATCACGGGGGGTGTCGAATCTGGATGAACAGTGCAATCAGCCTTGATTAATTTAGCACAGCTGGATCTAAAAACCAGCATGACAACCAAGAGGTCCACC
The DNA here is from genome assembly GCA_029706075.1 of Aldrovandia affinis. Taxonomy (NCBI): domain Eukaryota; kingdom Metazoa; phylum Chordata; class Actinopteri; order Notacanthiformes; family Halosauridae; genus Aldrovandia; species Aldrovandia affinis. The sequence goes on from JAINUG010000016.1 coordinate 5,155,921, forward strand.
AGGACTGGGGAAAATGGAAAATGTGACAAAAAAAAAAACATTTTACTTGTTCATTTAGAAAACATATTGAAAGTTTTTGAAAAATGTTTCACAGAAATCAGAGACGTTGCCAAGATGCTCCGAGCGCATCTGGGAGAGGGTGACTTCGCAGCGCCAGTGCCGTCACACCGAATTTACAAAGCCGGCCTATCAAAACAAGGAAAAGCCCGGCTACAGGAAAACGGTGCGGGTGGCAAGTGGTGCTGACGGGTGGACTTGTCATGCGAGATATGCAAGAATGAGTGCACAAAATCGGGATTTCAACTTCAAGTTGGGGGGTGTTGTTTGAGAAAACAAGAAAACAAAAAAGCACATCGGTTGCCTTGTTCCCATTGTGATTAACTGGGTTGTCAGATCAGTCTTGGGATTTATTGTCGTCTTTTTTTCACCGTGAACCATGTTGAACCATGTCCTGGGCTGCATAAAAGGTGGAAACTCAATTTTTGGAAACTCAATCTTGGGAGAATGAGTGTGTGTGTGTGTGGGGGCAGGCAGCAGGTGAGATCTGGCCGCAGTAACTCAGGTATGACACGACCGCCTCTGTCGATTGGGGGCACTCTTCATGTTTGCTGCGGGAGAGCACAGTGAGGCTTTATTTCACATTACCTCCAAAAAGTTCTAAGGCAGCTCCCTGTCATTACTCCACAACTGTTCCCCAGCAGATAAAAGCCTTCACAGCGTGGCAGTGTCACAATCCAACAAATAATAAAGGCAACTCTTTACTCCAATTTTTTTTTTATAGGACTGAGAGCAACATGTTTGGACAGTGTCCTGCAAGAGAGGAACGCTTTGCTGTCGGATGAGCTCAACAGCGGGCATTTGTTAATGTAGCAATAGCACAGCTATTGTGTCACACGCTTATTTGGGAACACTAGCTTCCTTTGTTTTTGACTTAAAGGAATAGCAAATCTTCTGATGTCATTTATATGTGAAAATAATCTGGTTCACTTTAATACAGTTTTTTGTTTAACATAAGCAGTGCAGAGTAGTAACGTTGTTAGGCCGCTGTGCTTGAATTGCACATTAAAATAGTCCTCCTTTTAAAACGGATTAAAGTAAACCTGCAACTTTTTAAAAGCAAACCTGCAGTTACATAGATGGCCATGGAATTACCTTTGAAATGATCCATAAACAAACATCATAGCATTTCTAATTATCTTTCCAGTTGCTTGGCGCTGCGGGTCAATTTTGCTGGCACAGTGCATTTTAACTCAGAAGCTGTTGAGAGCATTTACACTGTAATTTTATTTCTTATGTAAAGTGCATTCATGGGTAATCCATAATTCATTATTAATAAGATTATTCCAATTGACTGTCAAACTACTGTAGGCTATATGGGGATTGTACAATTTCTGACAACACTGAGGACAGCAGTTTGTAAATCTTGGTAATTACAAAGAAAGGTTTTCCCAGTCGGAGTGCATATAGATATGTTGTAAATGTTATTTTCCATATTGCCAAATATATTCAGAAAAGGCCCCTTGTGCAACTTGTACTGCTTTCTGTTATGATTTACCGCTTTCTGCTGCTATGAGACAGGGATTGGTGGACAATATTCTGCTGTGCTTACTGTACACAGGGAAACTGAACATTATATTGAAAACAGAAAACATGGAACGATACATACCTGTTCTTTCCCCCTCGGTTATCTGAAATGTACCACTGTAACCTGAGATGTGTTACAGTAAAAGACTGGAAACTCTATCCAATTCTAGCCATGTCCTACGTAGGCTGACAGGTCCACAGGGCTGCGCATAATTGACTGTGTCGCCCAGCATGGGAGGGTGTGAGTCAGCAGGAATGTCCCTGTCTCATATGAAGTGTGTGCTTGCAGCTTGCTTCTGAGCAGAGCAGGAGCCTGACCCCTGGCAAGAGGACTTTGCAATGATGACTATTGCCATTCCAAATTGGGTTCCGGCCAGAGCCATTCCCGGCTGCGCCAGCTTGGCTCTGGCCAGGAGTGCCACTAGGGGGCGGAAATTGGCTGTCTGCCCCAGGGAGGGGGGAGGGAAGCCAGCATGAGCTCGCTGCTGAAAATCTTCTATCTGGCTGGAATCACAGTCGGCAATTAGGGAGTTCCATCTCGGAGGAGGCGGTTCGTAGTTCCTGCCACTACCGGTATCAGAAACCGGTAGCGGGCTTGTGGGGGGGATAGTTGGTATAATTGGCTACCAAATTGGGAGAAAAACGGAAATAATTATAGGACAGGGACTCCAAATTTGAAGAGATTTTATTTAACACATATGGCAAAATAAAATTAAAAGAAGTTTAATTAAAGATGCTCTATGCATCTTTTTGCCCCAGTGGCAGCGAAGTGAATCGCGAGTCCTTCTTTGTGCCCTTATCCGCTCGCCCCCCACTCGCAGCTTTATCTGGGCTTGATTGACAGCAAGTTCACGCGCCCACACTTGTTGCGCCTCCTGGCTGCCTCTCGTGGCAAGAATCTTCCTGCTTATGAGCTAACCGCTTGCTGCGCTCGTCTGACACAGAAGCAAACTGCCCGACAGGTTATATTTGTAATTCAGAAATTAATTAAATGCTTTCCACCGAGGTAACTCGCTTCCCACTCTTGTTTATAGAAAAAGTCATGAGTTTTCTATTCAACAACTGTCATAGAACGTCAGTGCTTAAGCTACTTTAGCTCAAAAGGTGCGCTGAGCGAGTTGCTTGCATGTAGCTACAGTGAATCAGCTACCATTGCTGTATTATAGGGGTTTTGCATAGATATCTAAGATAGCTAGCTATATGTAGGCTATTGTAGGTCTGTGAATGTAGCTCGCAAGCCGTTTTGCGTCACTGTATTTCCTTTTCTTACTATCCATCATTGTTGCACTGATGAGCACTGAAATGCTGCGGCTTGACCAAGGAGCCACCCAGATTTTTAACGGAGAAATAAATTATATGTCTTAACTTTCTGTTTGTTTGGAGATATCAGTAGTAATGTCAAGTCCACGACCATGGTCTATTACGGGGGTATTCACATCCAAGGCTCGAGGTCCGCAGTGTCTGCAGGTATTTGCTCCAACCACGCACTACACCACCTGAGTTCGAATAATTAGTTTACCTCCTTGGTACAGGAAGCGAGCTAATTAGTGATATCAGGTGGTGTAGTGCGTGGTTGGAGCAAATACCTGCAGACACTGCGGACCTCGAGGCCTGGATTTGAATACCCCTGGTCTATGATGTATTTCCAAACCTCTTCAGAAATGCTTGATAAGCATTTCCTTTTTGTTATGTATCCCTATATGGAGATTCTGTTTGAATTTCGTAGCTCTGATATACCGTATGCAACGAACATCCTGGTTGGCTTGGGTATACGTCATTACGTCATTGTAATCAGCCTGGCTAGCGAACGGATTCTGTAGAAATGCTAACGGGACAATTCCTTAGTTTTTAAGCCAAACAGAAATAGGCCTACTGTCAAATATTTCTTCATGGACCTTAATAATAGCCTACCCGTGGAAAGACAAACCACATGAACCCAAACGATTATTAGCTTACAACCAAAGCTGCATATGATGGCATATTTAAAGCAGAGCAATTCATTGTACTTAGACTCATTTGATTTGATTTGGTTCCATCCATTTACGCATAGGATTCACGCCAATAGTGTGAAATAATTGACGCCAACGTAAGTTTCCCAATGGTAGTCCAACAGCGCAGTTTCGACCAATTATGAATGAGTACATATGGTGAACGCCTCGTTCGCTCTCAACGTTGCGCGCCGTTTCATAACGGCTTCACAGGCGCATTTGTTAGAGTTAGGCGCGCGTGTCGGGGCTGTATCCCGAAGCAGCGAGTAACGTATTTAAGAATCGACGTCACACCGCACACAGTCACCCTTATCAGCGGTCACTACAACCGTATTGTTCAATAGGACCTACAGCATCGTTTCAGATTAGAAAACAGTTTGCAATGGGGTTTTTTGTTGCTGACCTTCCTTTGCAGGTGTTTATTTCTTGGTTTATGAATTTTATTCCCCGTCTTGAAAACCCATACGTAGCCTAGCCTACCTGTCTCGTGATTGCAGTTGAGTTATTTTGTATTGTTTGAATGTGTTTTTGTTGTGCCCCTGTCCTTGTGAATGTATTGTCCAAAACTTGACATAGGCCTATATCTGAATGTCCTTTTTGTTCTTACATTGGAAATGTCAACCTTTTAAAAGATGTTATAAAAATGTTTAAAAAAAATATATTTTTTCTGCTGAACACACCCATGGTCTAAGTAGCCAGTCCTAGTAGAAGAGAATGAGAACTAGAACAACATAAATAAAAAAAATAAAGGAATAATAAATGGCATGTTTGAGGAAGGTGGTTCCCAAACCTCTCCTCTGGGACCCCCAGTAGGCTATTTGTTCTATTTGTTCAATTACACCACCAGCGCACCTGATTCAACTCGTTAACTACTGAACGAGTGTTGATTGGTGGAATCTGGTGTGCTGCTGGTGGAATTTAACTAATACGTGGACCCCCTCGGGGGGTCCCCGAGGAAAGGTTCGGGAGCCACTGTTCCAGGAGATGTTATAGACATTATTCGCGTTAGTTACATTACGTAATATCCGGAGGTAATGTTTTGACTGTGGTTGTCTGAGGGGTTTTAGTAATCAGTCCAAACTCTGTTGCTCTTGGCCTTGTAGAGCCCATCTCTCAAAATGATGATGTAGTTTGAGTGAGTGTAGTTTCACAGATGTGTCTCCCAGATGTGGGTGGACGTGGGTTTTTTATATATGCGGTAAACGCACATTACACAGAAGAGTAGAGGAGCACGTGCGGATCCGTCCATACCTTCCCTTAACTGTGCCTGTCAGTTCATGATGGGTTCATCCTCGCAACCCCTGTGGTCTCCCTGGCGCTGTCACTGGCTGACGCTGTCAATGATTCTTGGCCACGTGAAGCTGTATTCATCTGGCAGTTCCAAAAAAGCCAGATTAATACAGGCGAAAATGAGTGCGAAGCGATGTGCGATAAAACGTCTGGACAGGGCCGTGAAGAAGCGAACCCCTGTGGACCAGGATCCGTAATTTGCGCCTCGCCTGTCTCCGCCTGAACTGGTCCGTATGCTACCGCCAGTCACCGTGATCACGCTCCATCATCGCTGGTGGAAGGTCCTCTTTCATCTCTTATAGGGGCTAAACCTGAAATTCATAAATCCGATGTCAAAACGTCTAGCGTCACATACAAGCCCGCGCTCTTCTCTCTGTATGTGTCTTATAGGATCTTATGCTCCTCAATTCCAGACAAAGAAACGCGAGACTACGTTAGAAAGTTAAACTGGGCTCGAAATGACAGTGCCGTTTTCTTTTCAGTTTCGTTCGCTTGTGCAACCGTTTTAGGATTATTTTTGAGGTTATTTTAATAACCATTCAAGCGCTTTAATTTGCAGGCAGGATTTTATTAGCTTGGCTGACACAACACAGCATATGACGGAAACTCAGACAATCAGATAATTGAGACACAAGAGCGCCCTCTTGTGGCAGTCAGGAGGTGGTGGTGTCGCCTCTTTCAAGAACTTGGGACTCCAGTATTCCTCGGGAACGTTTCTTTACGATAATGAATCTCAGCTTTGGAGATGAGTCATTGCGTGCTCTGTGCCATGCCGAATTGTGAACTTAAGAATTTAAAATTGACAACAATCCCGTCAGAACATCATGTCTCATATAACAAATGCGTTTGATTTGTCTCCCAACATCCATCCTGCCTTGAGTCGCTCAATGATTATTGGCAGAGTGGCAAGGAAAGGAAACATTAATCACAAGTAGATTATGTTTAATTGAATTTACAGAGTATTTTATTTGTGACAGCAGGATCTGTATAATTTGCTTTTGATGTGAAAATATGTGCTATATCTATTAAGTAGCATGAAATAAACTGTTCACCAAAGGAGGATGAACAACCGATTTGCCTGTAATTACCGAGTCAGTCACAGAAATGGCAGAAAATCCCTTCTGTTCCTCTGTTTGTTTTTTTATTTAATGTTTTATAATTTGTTTCAGATTTTCCCCATTTTCCTCCCCAATTTGGAAGCTACTCTCCAAGGCCAGCGATGATCCACCTCCTTCGAGATGGAACTCACCGACCACCTTTCTGGAGACACCCTTATGTGCTTCACGGCGAGTTCATGCTGACCGCCCTCCCAGCCAAATGCCACCCCCAATCGGGGCTAACGGCCAGGGCTGGTCTGGCAGAGACGGGTTTCGAACCGCATCCCTGATAGGCAGCTCACACTCATACAGGACCAGCCAAATACGGGTGTGTTAGACCGCTACGCTATCCGCCAGCCCCCTATTCCTCTGTTTGTTTTACAGACTTTGATGCTGATGTAGGCTGTTTTTAGCCTTACTGTGGCCATTTCCAACCACAATCAATTTAGAGAACATGAGAAAACAGCAGGTGATCGGTAAAGTGCTGATTTTTTAAAAACACCCTGAATAGGTGAAATGTCCTTTTGGTTACTCTGTCAGTAACCTCAGATGTGTTGAGGACCTTTCTGTGTACTTACAGCCTTGCACTGCCTCTTGTAAAATAAAATAAAAAATGAATTACTATGACTGCTAAAAGGAATGTGTATTTATAGCCTGTCAGCCTGTCACAGTTTAAAATTAAATGATAAATTCATACACAATTCATGGGGCAATAATAGGATTGAGGGTCAAATGGAAGTTGCCATGCTACTTTTGGTGCAACAGCTGTACAGAAATGAGACAACATATTGTAAAAACACCTTTATTTAATGGAGAGAGGCAGGCTTTTTTGAATCGCATTTTAGAATATCTACATAAAGTATTGTTCTGTAACAGCACTGTGTACAGCATGTCTGGGTATGATGCTCACAGTACACATTGTGGAGTACTAGCTGAGAACTGGAAACATTGAGCAAATAATTTCACAAACAGGAGAAAGTTCATGAATTGTGCATTAAATCTTCAGCAGATAAAATGACAACCCCATAACCTAGAAGGTCACTGGAAAATTACATCAATTCATGAGGTGCGGTCCTCCCGTGCAATGGCCACACTGCTCAGCTGGTGGTCTGCACAATGAAAATAAGAGACTGGCGTATGACACGGGCGCTAGTCTGAACTTTCATGAATTGACGGCGGACATGGTAGTGGTTAAATGAGCTGATACTGGGAATAAAAAATGGACAAAAATAATAAAAATGGGGGATACTGGGGCCTCCAGGGTGGCTTAAAGGTAAGAGCGTCCGACTGGAAGTTGCCCACTATGGTTAGGGTTTCGATTCCCGGCTGGCTCTGGCCAGGAGTGCCGCTAGGGCACGGCAATTGGCTGTCTGCCCGAGAGGGAGGGGGGAGGGAAGCTGGCGTGAGCTTGCTGCACAAAAACCCTGTCTCTGGCTGGCTGTCTGCCCCAGAGGGAGCGGGCTTGTGGGGGGAGGGAATAATAGCTGGCGGGAGAAAAATGAAAAAATAAAATAATTTAATAGCTTGCTGCAAATAAAGGAAACAAAAATGGAGGGATCCAGCTGTCTTTTCTGGCTGGTTTATTCCCCCCTTGATTTACTGATGGGAGTTTCTATACTGATGTCTCTTCCAGGATGACAATGCCCCATCCACAGGGCACGAGTGGTCACTGACTGGTTTGATGAGCATTAAAACGATGTAAGCCATATGCCATGGCCATCTTGGTCACCAGATCTTAACCCAATTGAACACTTATGGGAGATTCTGGAGCAGTGCCTGAGACAGTGTTTTCCACCAACATCAACAAAATACAAAATTATGGCATTTCTCATGGAATGATGGTGTTGCATCCCTCCAATAGAGTTCCAGACGTGTAGAATCTATGGCAAGGCACATTGAAGCTGTTCTGGTGGCTCGTGGTGGCCCAACGCCCTATTAAGACACTTTGTTGGTATTTCCTTTATTTTGGCAGTTACCTGTATGTGTATGTATGTATATATATATATATATATATATATATATATATATATATATATATATATATATATATATATATATATATATACATATATGTGTATATATGAGTGTGTGTGCACTAGCTATCTGAAATTAAGCCATGTACAGTAAAGACCATTTTGAAAAGCAGAATGTGTTGGAAAGCATTGAAATGAGTCCAATGAAATGATATGGTGTATATAATATCATGTCACTGTGTCATGACACAGTACATAAGGTTCGCCGGGTCATTAGTTCTCATTGTTTATGAATCCTAAGGACCAGGGACCCTTTCTATAGAAAGCTTTCCCCTGACACAATGACGTTCGTCTTTCACTGAGAGCTCCTTCCCCGGTGTCCTTCCATTGCTTTCCCAGGAACTGGCGCCACAACGGGGCGGGGTGATCTTGTAGTACCGAGGAAATGAATGTATCAGTGCTACGCTGCACTAATTATCGGCCTGATACACATCCTCAGTCACTGCCCTGTTTGTTTATAATTACAGTCATTAGATTTGCGCAATCCATCATTTCAGAGTGAGCACATTGCCCCTGCCGTACATCCGTGTGGTAGGCCTACGAGTTGAAAAATCGCTCTAGACGAATGTCAGCGGAAGCTGGCTGTGGGTGTTGTTGAGTGGAATTGAGTTTCCTAATGCAGAGTGCGACTCTGCCCACCTGTGAGGAAATTGAATTGGAGAGTGATTGATGGCGGACGGGGGAGGGGGCGAACACAACCGCTTCATCACCTGGGAGCTGTGATGGAAGGCGCCTGCCGCTCGCGATTGTCCTTGGGCGCTTCCCGTGCGCACGTCTTGCCCTCGCAGTTCACATTTGACGCCGTGTAAATTCGAGCCCCATTCATGATGTTCCGACACTTGCACTCAGAGCGAGTCGAAGTCCTCCTCTCGGATAAGCCTGCAGCCACGTCGGCAAAGTGTCAGGGATGTAGGATCTGCGCTGAGCATCTCAATGGGCACGTTAATGTGAAGGGAATAACGGATTTTTTTATCCGTTATTCCATATGATACATAGCTGATCAGTAAATTGTGAAAGAGCGCCACCTCCTGGTCATTTGACTTGAGTTAAGTTTACTCCTTACGCAGTCACTACAGCAATGACCAAATATATTCTTTGACTAATTGTAAGAAAATTATATACTTCTAGTTGGTTCACAGAAATGTATAATTAAAAAAATGTTCCTACGGCCCTCATTTTGGGAAAACATCGAATTACCTGATCATTTTTTTAAATATTTTGGGAAAGTCGGATGGCATCTGCTTTGGTGAAGGACTTTACTTTGAAATGTCCTACTTAATAGCTGTAATGCATCTCTGTATAATTACTATTAAAATAGACTATAATAAATTATACATATTGATGAAATACATTACATACCCATGCGTACCTTTTAGATTATATACACATAGATGTGGTCAAACATCAGTGCCATATACTACCATAATATAATTATGTAATTATATGATACAAATGTAAATTAAAATTAAAATGCAAACCACAGCTTAATTCGTAAGCATTCTCAATTTTCACGCTTCATAAATTTGCTGCTGAAGTATCAATTACATGAGATGCAGTCCAGCAGTGATTCTTAGACAGACCACAAGAGGGCAGTATGCATCAATTATTGGGACGTTTACCACCGTGAGTCCCCAATTAACCTGAAATAACCTGGATCAAGAAGCTGATCCAGGACAGGAATATGAGTGTAGCCTTCGTGTTATTTTCCCAGATGTCTGTTAGCGTTTGGAGCGTTTGAATGAACTAAAACTGTTTCATAACAACATGGTGTTTAAAATGGCTAAAACACAATTTCCCGAAGAATGTGAAACTGCTCAAAACATGTTACACAAAAGTTCAAAAATAATTTTTAATTCAAAACACATTTTAAAATGTGCATGAAAAATTAAAAGTTGCTTTTTAAACCTTTCTAAAATACATTATTTAAATGTTAACTTTATCTCCTAATTCATAAAATGTTATTTTCCTTTTTTTTCTTCGGAATTTACGCTTTCCTTCCATTTTCGTGACAAATTGTATCCTCTATTGATCCAATTATCGCCCCCCACAAGCCCGCCGCCTGCAACTACGTGGTGGTAGAGACGGCGAACCGCCTCCTTCGAGACAGAACTCTGATTGCAAATTGAGCACATTATTACAGCATTGTTGGCGTAATAGGTATCACACTAGTACTAAAGGTTTTCAATGTTGAAAATAGTCCGTGAACAAACATCCGACAGGCGTTTCCCGGATGCTGATGTTCTCCCAATTTACTTCGTCCGATAACTGCATTCATTCATTAAGTGTGCAGCCTATATGATTGGTTTTACTCCACGCTACCTTGAGAGAGAAGACATCACTATATAGATGATCAATGTCAACGAAGAAGAACACTGCTTTAGGATAACTAATCTATAGCTATTTCTATCATAGGATTTTATAATAATAATAATAATAATATAATGTATGCCATTTAGCAGACGCTTTTATCCAAAGCGACTTACAGTAATGAATGCATACCTTTTTTTCAGTATCTGTGGTCCCGGTGGGAATTGAACCCACAACCTGAGCGTTATCAATGCCATGCTCTACCTACTGAGTCACACAAAATATTTACTAGAATTGACTATATTATTCTGTTTGAAATAATCCAGAGCTCTTAAACCACTTGAAAATGAATCTATGTATGAGGGTTTAAAAAAACTGTTATTTAGAGTTGGCTAACAATACTTGATTAAAAAAAAAGAATTCATGTTATTTTGCTTGGATGATTATCTGAAATGATTTTGAATGGTTTTGTTTGTTTGTTTGTATGCATTTGCAAGGTGAATTGATCATATCTGATTTGAATAAAAAACATTGAAATCAGATCGTTTTTGTCTGAGTCAGAGGTTTCTGCTGCAGGAGTGAATAGTTTCAGTCTGTCTCGAGTTCAGACCTTTTTTCCTGAGGTGCTGGGCTCCTTAGTGGCTAAGTCAGTAAATGTGACTCATAACAAGTATAGACGAGCCAGTGAGAGTTGCAGGTTCGAGCGCCTTGCCCAACTATGACTGTGACTCCACAGCAGTGGGATACAATCGGCCTCATCCCTCCAGGGGTAGGTTGGGTTTGTCGCCTGTGGTTACCACTCCATTACAATAATACAATATTAATATATGCCATTTAGCAGACGCTTTTATCCAAAGCGACTTACAGTAGTGAATGCATACATTTTTCAGTACATGTGGCCCCAATGGGAATCAAACCCACAACCTGAGCGTTGTTAGTGCCATGTTCTACCTACTGAGCCACACAGAAACAAAACAATGTGCCAGGTGCCTGGGGGGGCTTCCCTAACAGGTGCTAGATCTCTCCTGTAGTACTGTGTGGACTGTAGGATGTGGAAATGACACTGGCCTGCAGGACTCCACTGCAATATCCCCTGGCCAAAATGAGTGCTTACATTTTTTCTAAATTGTTTATGCAAATGTCTTGAAATAGCATCTAATGTTCTCAAAACATTAATCACTTGATTTAAAACCATTCATCTCGGGCCTCCCGCGTGGCCCAGTGGTTACAACGTTTGACACCGGCCACGGAGACCAGGGTTCAATTCCCCATATTGCCAGAGTTGGCTCTGGCCGGGAGCGCCACCAGGGATGGCGATTAGCTGTCCACCCCAGGGAGGGGGGAGGGAAGCTGACATGAAGTTTGCTGTGCATAAGAGTGGCCCTGTAGTACCGGGTTACGGTTGACACTTGGCGAGTGCTGTCTCGGAAGAGGCGTCAGGTTGCCTTCGTCACTACCAGTCGCAGGACTACAGCAGCAAAATCACATTACTAGGGGGGGGATTGACATAGAAATAGTGGGTCAAATTGGGAGGAAAATGGGATAAAAATCAGAAACAAAAATTCTAAAAAAATAAAATAAAAAAACAATTCAACTCAATTGACTGCTACAGACCGATGTCCTCCCTGCATGGGTACAGTGCTATTCTTAAACCCAAAGTCACCCGGCAGCATCCACTATGCATCGGTTTCATGAGAATATTAATTCTGAAAATTGTAACTTTCTTGTGTCAAAACCGTTTGAAACAAAACCAAAAAAATTATTTTGCTCTCCACTATGGTTGTGGCTATAATCCAGAAAATGACTAGCAAGTTTCAGGTCAAAAATGAAGTCTTCCTACAGTCAAAAAACCTGGTCTCACTAGAACAAAGACATGCAGTACTTTTGTTTTCTGATGGTAGTGTTGTTAATTTAGTAAACTTCCCTGCAGTTGGTTGGTAATACGAGTTAATTATCTGATGACATTGCGTATTGTTTTTGCGCCAGCCTTTGATTTTGATAAATAGTGACATTGCTTTGAGAGCATTGTTTTATTTAGCAAAAAGATCTTTGAGGTTTTCAGTCATGTTGTTAATTGTTTTGAGTCGGGTGTTAACCCTTTTGCGAACATGAGATATTGTTTCAAGAAATGTGTGTAAACAATAGAAAAATACCATAATAGAGTTACATGCTACCATGTGTTTTGCATAAGGATTTGGGAACTATGCACCAAAAATGTGGGGAAAAGTTTCACAGGCACATGAGAGACACAAATCTTATATTTTATGATCCACATAAGAATCATAAGAAGAAGAAGGTCAAAGACTTCCCACTGAGTTCAATTGAAACAGACTTATAGTGCAACAGCAGTTGAGTTATATCCACTGTAACCAAACATATAGAAAAACCCAGAGCTACAGGGCCTCAGAGTTAAGGGTGAAATCTTAAGTGCATAGCCACATTTGGCTTATAAGTCAAGTATAATGAATATGTTATTTCATCAGCAAGGGAGGTTATTTGCACCATCAATTGAAATAACTGCTGTTTTTTATAAAACTTTTGAATTGCGAATGATTGTTATGTGATGTATATATTTATTTGTTATGTTTTATGGAGCGTTTATCATATAGACGACCACAATGGAAAGAAGTTGGCTTTTGCCAACTTTTTTGTGTTATCCTCGGCAATTTGGGGTGTGCATTAATGTGACGTCATGTATCAAGGGTATGTGTGTTGCCTTGCGTGTATAGCTATTTCTTTTTTTAAATTGTCAAATAAAAACTACTACTACTACTACTACATACAGATTCCTGTTGGCCCTTCAGTGTCTGAAATAAGAGTCAGAGTATGAATGAGTCTTATGGTCCCCTTAAATGGGTCAGTCTGTCAGCACACTTCTATTAAAGAGTGTTTAACACTTGATTGCCCCACTGTTTAACCAGGTGTTCTTCCTCTGCAATCCCAATTTAAATGAGTCACATTGGTTTTAAACGGCGGGAAGTGTGACATTGAGAGACAGCAGAGTTTTTTCGCCAAGCGTTTGTGTTGTTCGCAAGTGAACTCGTGAGCTATCATGTGCGGTTAAACAATGTCTGTGATTCACTGTGCTACTGAAGCGTGAAAATAACATTTTGTATTGGAGAATAACGTAACTGATGGTGCGTGCCGTTTCAATATGATCTCCTGAACGTGACATGATACTCTGAGTATGAGCTGTGTGTAAACACTACCAATTTATTGTATTGTATAAAAGAAGCGAGAGGTGTGTGTGTGTGTGTGAAAGAGAGAGTATGTGTACCGCTGTATTGGTACCTGCATGTTTGTGTGAATGTGTGTGTGTGTGTGTGTGTGTGTGTGTGTGTGTAGTGTATATGTGTATTTGATTGTATATGTGTGTGTGATAGTGCCTTTGTTTATGTGTGGGTGTGCATGTGTGTACATATCTGAATGTGTAGTATGTGTTCATTTGCATGCGCATGCATGTATATATCTGTGTGTAAGAGCATGAGTATTTTTTGCATGTGTATAAGTATGTTTGTGTGCTGTATATACATTTGTGTGTATGTAAAATCCAACTAAAATAAATCCGCATTAACATCTTTTATAGTGTTTTATGAGATTGCTAAACATATTGGTGGGTCTTTGACCATTCCTCCATACAGAATCATTTAATATCTTTCAGATCATTCAGTCTGTGCTTGTGCACTGCCCTCTTCAATTCACACCACACATTTTCGATTGAGTTTAAGTCTGGAGACTGAGACGGAGTCATTTTGTGGTCAGTTAACCATTTCTTGGTTGATTTTGAGATATGCTTGGGATAATTGTCTTGCTGAAAGATCAATTTGCAGCCACGTTTCAGCTTCCTGGCAGGGGGAACCAAGTTTTTGGCTAAAATGTCTTGGTACATCCTGGTTTTCATGATTGCATTGACCTTAACAAGACCCACAGGATCAGTAGATGCGCAAAAACACATAACGTCGAAAATCCACCACAATATTTCACCATAGGTATTAGGGCCTTTTCAACATCAGCATCCTTCTTCTAACGCAAAAACCCACCGCTAGTGTGCATGCCCAAAGAGCTAAATTTTTGTCTCGTCTGACCGTAACACCCGGTTCCAATCGGAAAACAGCATTGGTACTCAGATTAGAACCAGGCGTTATGGTCGACGTATTATAATTTTACAATTTTTTGAGCATACAATACAGCTCATAACCTGTATTTTTAATTTTATTCAGCCTTTTTTGCTCATTTCAATCAAGGGTGCCGAATAATACTGGACGTGCATGCATGTGTGAGTGTGTTTGTATGTGCATGCGTTTATGCCTGTGTGTGGGTGTGAGTGTGTTTGTGTGTGCATGCGTGTGTGCATGCGTGTGCGTGTGTTTGTATGTGCATGCGTCTATGCACTGTGGACTAAACAGGCCAAATACCAACAGAAGCCATCTCCACCGAACAGTAACTCTGTACAACCAGGGGCCATTAGTGCATGTGTAACACAAATCAATACGTGTTCAGGGACACATCTATAAACAGTCTTGAGTTGTTTTTTTACTGCAGTAGAACAAACAGAGCTATGTTTATGTGCCGTAGTAAACCGGCTGTACTTATAAAACAGGCTATATTAAACTATTATAAAAGTAACTCAGACTGTTTTTAGACGTTTCCTTGACAAATCATGTAACATGTGATCTAATGTTGCACGGTCACTCTTAGTGATGTTTTCTTCAAGGGTGAGCACACTGTATACAGTGACACAGACAAATTCTCCAGAGTGTAATATAATTATATAATTATATATATATACACCTCAAAATTAATAATGAATAACATATAGCATTTGCAAAAAGAAAATGTAAAAAAAAAATATATATTCCCGATTACAGTTATCTGAAATTAAAACCTGAATTAAAAGTAACAGTAAATCCCCCTTTTGAAACAAAACCAAGACACCAGCGACGCAGTCAGTAAGTCACCAGAGCATGTGAAGCCCCGCCCTCTGACCCCGATCCCGCACCGGAGGGTCTCAGACTGGACCAGACTCAGTCGGCTGAAGAAAAACAGAGACTCACCCCTGGTTCACTGGAGCCTGACCTACAGCTGGACACAGTTTGTTGACTTTTCTACGGCGAGCTGAGACGTGGGGAGGGGTTGGGGGTGTTCCACGCTAATCTGTGTAATTCTTGCCCATCTTGTTTAATAACAGATGATTTTTTAAGTCTAGCTGCCATTCTGCATGACCCACGGCATGGCCAGAAGGTCATAAAACAGCTGAACTCTGGATGGAGGAAGCATCTGCTGGCGCACTGGGAATCTGCACGAGGAGGAGGTGGAAAAGGACCTGGCGTTTTATAATATAATATACGCCATTTAGCAGACGCTTTTATCCAAAGCGATTTACAGTAATGAATGCATACATTTGCATACATTCAGTATATGTGGCCCCAGTGGGAATCGAACCCAAACCTAGCGCCATGCTCTACCTGCTGCGCCACACAGTTCTCCGCGAGGTGGCAGTGGAACAGGACCGGAATCCACTGGTTAAAATGGCACTGAGCCAAGTCAATACCACAACAACGTGGGAATACAATTATAAACGTAAGGCAGAGCAATCGTGCAGAATTGTTCCTCAATTAGTGCAGGAATGTGAGATGTGTTTTAAAGACTCGTCACACACGATTGCTACAGTGCCAATTCTGGCAGACTTCTCTACAACAGTTGTGTTTTCTGAATTTAAGGAAAAAGTTAAGTTGCTTATGTACTGATAACACTGCGTGTGTCTGCCTTGATAAAGCTGTGATAAAAGTTGCCTTAATGTTGTATTTGGACACAGTTGTATTTACTTTTCTAGCAGTTTTTTGTGCAGAAAGTATTGAAAAGAAACTGGGCAAGTGATGAAAGAGGACAAAGGAAATAAATAAACGCATGGGAACTTCTCGGTTCAGCCAGAATCAAAAATAAATCATATATAGCCTACATTGCAAGCGATTGAAACATCTTACTTAAACAAAAGGAGAAATCTATAATAAATACATAACAAATGATATAATTTAGAAAATATAGAAAACTGGAGAAACAAATCGTTGAATCAAATTAATCAAAAAACAAAACGCAATTTACATTATAATGAAAAATACAGTTTTGGAAGCATCTTAAGGAAGTTCTGGGTGGGTGAGATCAGTTGCAAAAAGCCCGAAAGAAAGAATATAGACCATGCTAGGAATTCCGTTACATAATCACCCAATCCGTTATTTCTTGCTACAGGCTACACTTTTAACTGGGCACAAAAAATTCCAAGTGGAGAATAAAAAAGACGCAAAAGTAGTAAAAACGCGAATAACCAAGTGCAGGCTGGGAATGGGAACGTGTTAGGCTTTTAATTGCCCCATGTCATCAACATTTGCCTTCCTGAGTGTCAGGCAGCCTGCGCTGGCACGCATTCCCAGGCGTTTGTTTCCTGTCCTTTTTGTGGTGGAAGGAGGAGGTTGGATTTAGGATGAAGGTCGCGAGAGTCACATGGACCCAAGTTTTTGATTGATGTCCAAACGCCAGTGCCGCACAGATTTCTCAGGCAAACCAGCACGGGCAGCTTCACTTCGTCGGGTGTTCAAAGAAAGTTTTTTCTGTTGCGGGGGGCAGTATCAACAATTTACGTTTCTGTTCGGTTATCGGCAAATTAATTTAAGCTACTTTATAGCTTGAGGGTTTTCCTCCCTTCGGCGCAGCCATGTAACTTTTAACTTTGAAAAAAACGACATACCATTTTTAAACTACAAACTTTAAAGGAGCAATACTTTTGCAAGGGAAAACTTGAAGCAGTCGCTTTATCAATATGACCGAAGAAGGGAAATCCGATCACAGAGGAGAAAGCGGGAAAGATCTGGAGAAACAGCTGCGTTTGCGAGTGTGTGTTTTAAATGAGCTTCTGAAGACCGAAAGGGATTATGTTGGGACGTTAGAGTTTCTGTCGGTGAGTTAAAAATGCTTGTTACATTAATGACGCGTATGCGGTGCTTTGTTGTATTCTGCGAACACCACCGGTCGGGGAAAGTTGAAAACAACGAAAACTACTTAATATGCGTGGGACTCGCAGGCGAGCAGCGGCAGTCTTGCGGTGCACCTCGGAGCCCCCAAATCGTGCGTTGCCTGTCAATTCTGCTAAACGCAGCGGTTTGTGTATCGAAGTAAAACGTCTCCGCTTAATTATGTATATCAGTGTGGTACTCAGTTAAAAACGTATCCTGCGGAAAATCGGCATCTGTGTCTGCTTTTTTTTGTTTCCTACCGAACATCCTTTTGAGCGCATTTGGTCTCTCTGGGGAGATCAACTGTTTCAGCTATTGTTAAAAAAAAACCTTCCACATAGCGCAGCTTTGCGTGTTGCTTTTTGATAACAATTTACCTGGACTTTGGATGATGAGGAAAGCCAAATGATAGTAGTTTATGCAGGAAGAAATGTTCACGTTTCAGACCTGTTGGCTCCCAGTGAATACAAAGTATAAATAAAGAGTGATGTTTTCTGTTGTGGCTCTCAGAATTTGAGGCAGTGCACATTGAACTAGCCTCACATGTCTTCGCTTTGATGGTGACAGTTAAAACCACACCCATTTGAATACAGTGACAATGTACGATTGGGCATCAACTATATTGCACCATACACCATATGGCCACATTATCACCCAGTTGTTTATCAGAGTGCTGGTTCTGGTGACGCTGAGTGTGATGCTGGTCACCGGAGAAAATATGGGTCCCAGAACTGTATTTATCGTTTCTCCTGAAATGATAAGCTCACACCCACTTAACATTTGGGACAGGGCCAGCTTAAGTGGGTACAGTATGTCGTCGGCGTGTCGCTCGGCCAGTATCTGCGGGCATCCACTCTGACAGTGCGGCACTTTGCTTTATTGTGTAGCTGCTGTGTTCTCTGATTCATGCAATCGCAAGGTTTATAAAGTCGTTTTGGGGTTGTCTCCAACGCTGTGTAGCCTACCTCTCCCGCTTTGTCACGTCGCGCCCGTGTTCAGATATGCACACAGACTGTTACATAATGAAATCCACAATACATTTAGTTAATCTAAATGGCATAGCATCCAGTTTACGAAAAATAAAATCAATTATCACGACGAAGACACTTCTATGTTTCCAAAGTTTAAAGTCGGGACGGTGTGATTTATATTGGGAATGGTTTGTTTGGTTAGGCTTTTGATTTTAAGCTCTCTCGGCTGGGGTACATACAACTCGCCAAGAAGTTAAATAACCAGAACCAAGCCCTCTGCCAAAGCCTGCACAGGTGGACGCTCAATTGAAACCACTCCGGCTGGCAGGCAGTAAAAAATAATATATCATTCTTGGCCGCATGAGAAGAAACAAATGCCTTCAGCTTGATGGGATTACTAAATACTGTAAATGGAAGTTCCAAGGAAGGAAATCGAGACCTGCAAAAGTGGCTAGCCCTTAGTTGATGGGGACATGATATGATTCGGATATTGAAATCAATAGTTTATGGACTTTGTATAGCCTTTGTTTCCTTAGCTTATTTGTTCAATGCAAATGTTTTGTTTTGTGTTGTTTTGACCGAGTGCATATGCGTAACTAATTGTGCAGTATTACGCAAAATTAGACTCTTGGAGAGACAAAATTAGACCGAGGAATGGCGTCAGGAAATTGGCAGATTTTCCCGAATGAGTCAATATAATCAACACGACCAGCAGCCAGGCGATCAAGGAGAGTGACGTTATGGATTTCACGTTATGTTCGAATGGCCTTCCATTACTTTCCACAGCGGTGTGCTATTCGATTATTATGGCAAGTTTGACGAGTGGTCCAGTTGAGCGCGCGAAGTTGTATGTCATGAAGGGGGTTACATCCCAGGACCATATGGGCCACATGCACCGGTATGTTTTGCATTCCATTCTCAGAACCCCTCAGACAGATGGTTCTAATGTAGGCACTGAAGAATGTTCTTGATCTGATGGAACCAAACATTGTTTCTTAGAAATATGCTATAACTCACAGACATGGCACCATTAAAATTTGTAGTCTTGTCTGAGAATAGTTTTTCCCCCCCTGAAACTTCACTCTAAGAGAGATCACAGCCTTCCTTAGGATTGAAAACTCCCTTCACTGGCTAAAGTGCCTTTGGAGGAACCGGTTGTCTGTCCCGGCATATAAAATATCCTATCATTCATTTGTGCAATTATGCGTTTGATATAAATGCTTTTGGCAAATGGATAATATTTCTGGACAGCACAGTTTGGGACATGCTGTTCTCTGTCAAATGAAGCACTCTTCTTCAACTTTAGACAAATGAAAAACTCTGACCTACCTCCCGATGCAGAATCACAGCCCTTAATTTGACTGTTGATTCTTGTTTGCATAAGGTTGCCTTCTGTTTGTGTTCTCTGCCCATGCTCATTAGCAGCACACCGCAGTAGTGTACTCAATTGTAATTTGTGCACAATGGGTGGGTCAGAGATTTCATTTGGTCTAGAGCTTGGAGTCTCTTGTTTATTTTCGCGTATTTTAGCCCTGCTGGGGTGTTGCAATTGACTTTTTTTTGGGGACTTTTTTTTCAAGCCTCTGCATCGACTCCTGAAATATGCAAGCTTCGAGCCAACCTTCGACCGTGCAGTAAATGAGGGCTTTCTTTTGTCTCAGTTGCCATCTGTTTGAGTTTTCAGTTGTTAGCAGTATGTCAATGCACCTCTTTGGGGGGTCTCAAAAATGGTGAATATCAGCATTCTTATCGAAGTGTTCACCGGCGTTTTGTTTGATGTCGGTGAAGGCCTGTAGTCCTGACCTGGCCTCCTTCGATTGATGCGGGGGAAGGGGGGTGTGGGGGTTTGTGTGTGGGTGTGGGCTGAGTAATGTGAGTTTGTGTCTTATCATTAGTGGCTCGGGGTACCGTGGCATGCCGATACTCATCGAGGAGAGTGACAGATCAAAGCCTTTGTCATAGAGCTACCGGAGGTGCAGGATTGGCCGCTGTCTTCTGATTCCAGTCATTAGCAACATTCTTACACTTGTAGGGGCCGGGGGAGCTGACCCCAGGAGATTAAGCATCGTGTTCGGGACTTTGCAATGTGTAAGAAACTCCGCTGCCAAGAAACGTTATCAGACATCACCTATTCAACTCCCTGTGGATCCTGGCTGGGATCTGAAGGAATCAGGGCAGGGCCAACGTGCTTAACGAAGGTGTCGGTGGTGGTGTTGGAGGATGGGTGGGTGGGTGGGGGATTGTCTCAACAGACAGCATGGTTCCCTGTTGGGACAGGGCTGGAGATTTAAGTGGGGGCTGGGGGGGTGCAGACGTCAGAAACTGGGACGGGAGCCCTGTTCTTGCAAACCATATTTCCTGGGGAGGGAATTCCAGAGGGGTTAGGAAAGGCGGGGAACAATGGCGCGCCAGTCACCGCGACTGGAGTTTCGGCGGAAAGGCCCACCGCCGACCAGCTGCTGCGCCTGGGCCGGCTGCCCTCATTGGTCAGTGGGCGAGGCTGGGTAACCGGGCGGATTAGCATCGGAGCATGGTCCGGCGCATCCTGCCAGATCGCGTTTCTCCATGCGATGTGGCACAAGATCTTTAGCCTCCCGGTTAACATGAATACGAGCTGCCAAGGAGGCGGTTCCCTGGCTCGCATTACAAACGGCTGTCGTTAGCTGGAGGAACCGTGCGCTGCTGATGGGTGGTAGTCTGAACAGCCAAGAGGAAGCCTCCCTCTTTAAGGGAGAGCTTACTAAAACGTCTGGGGCGGCTCTTATGACAACATCAGACAATTTTGTTGTGTTGTGACAGCGGGTGACCGATGTCGGAAGCCAAGAAAGCGCCGTGCCCTTTAAGACAAGGCTGCTCGTGTGAGAAGGGATGAAAGCTTGTTTTATTGCGGCACTCAAATTGTGGACTCAATAATGCCTTCCCTCCCCTCCCTCACTCGTTTCCGTAGTTTACACAATGCGTTATGTCACGCTCCTTTAACGGCAACTTTTTTGCTCGGAGATTGATTACCGGGTGCTGAGGACCTGCTAAACAGTTTATACGAGTGAGATTTAAAAGGAAGCAATTGTGGGTTTCTTTGGCACGGTGTGCCAGATCCATCCGCCGGTCCAGTGCGTCGTAGGATTTATCCGTTCGTTCCATGAGAAAACGGAGAGAACGTTCTCCTGTAAACCCTGAAACCTTTCATGTCCTACATGTAGAGGGGGAAAACAGCTCTCATGGTTCGGTGTAATATATTCCCTGGAGCCCCGCAAGTCTTTAAGTGGTCCCTTTGAAACGTTGTTGTGTGCCTGGGCCCCCGTGGAACAGTGAACCGCCCCCCGCCTAATGTAATGTTTTCGAAACCCTGATAATCCCCACTCCTCAAAACGCGGTTAGCGTTCAGCGAGCGGTAGCACGATAAATTAGAACTAGATTGCTTGTCCTCCAGGGCTCCCGCGTTATTGGCGTTTCATGTCTGCCCCCCTCTCGACTGGCTTCCTCTGAGACCCCTCTCCTCAGAAGAAACGCATTAGAGCCGCGGTGGTTTTGTATCGACTGGCCTCGACGCGGGAGCTCGTAATTCACGATATTAAAGCTCGGAGCGCAGCCGGCCCCTGAGTGGAGGCCCACACACCGCAGCGGATCCGCCGGTCCCTCGCGGTCCCGAAAAATGTGTGAGAAAAATGCAATCAGGTCTGCTGTGACGTACCCCTTGTGGGCAGCCTGCACGCGGGGCAGCTGTGGGGCGACCGCCCCGGTTTCTCCCACGTCACCACCCTTGCTCTGCGGCTGCAGCTGGCCATGACGCTGGTCTTCGCGTGCGACACATGAGAAGCGCTGCGCCCCGTGAGGATGGGCAGTGACCCCGGGGGGGGGCCTCTCTCGCGGTCACAGGGCCTCCGGTCCCCATCCCTTTCCTGCACACTTAATCTTTGTGCCTACAGATCCTGGTTACCTTGGAAACAGAAACCCAGGAAGTCGAGGATCGGTTTATGGATTTAGTCCTGACCAATCTGAAAAAAAACCCCCCAAAACATCAGAAACTGAAGACATACTAACTGAACTTTGCCAATTTTGTCACAAAAGTCTCAAGTCAAGCCCCCCTTGTTTGGTGAAATAGTGGCGGGAAAGGTTGTTGGGCCGCGCACTCTCCATGCTGTAAAAAGACAGGATGTAGTGCCCGGCCAAAAGTAACTACCTGCAGAGAGAGAGAGAGGCGAGTTCATGGCAGGCCGTCTTTCCGGGACGCGATTGGGGGATTCTGGGTAATTAAAGCGAGGTATCGTGCCAGGGACACCGCTTTCCGACGCGTTGCAGAGGATTCCCTCTCACCCGGGCTGTCCTGGGACGGGCAGGGGAACAGTAGAACGGTAGTGGGTGGTAAGGGCAGGAGAACAGTGGAGCGGTCCCCCGCTGACCCCGAGGCCCACCAAGCTGCTCAGGCCAGTGGAATAAGTTCCGTCCATTATTCCCTGACGCTTTGTTGACGAGGAGCGTTCTTTCCTCCTCTACGTGGGGTGTAATTAAGATTCCGATCTCCCTAATCAGGGCCGTGTTCCTTTTTTCCATTGTGAGTCCAGAGTAGACAGAAATTTTAATTAATCGCTCCCTCCTTTTCCACCCTATCCTCAGGTT
Organism: Aldrovandia affinis; assembly: GCA_029706075.1. Classification (NCBI taxonomy): domain Eukaryota; kingdom Metazoa; phylum Chordata; class Actinopteri; order Notacanthiformes; family Halosauridae; genus Aldrovandia; species Aldrovandia affinis. Next base: position 5,178,815 of record JAINUG010000016.1, read on the forward strand.
TTTTTTTGTACCTTTTTGTTTTGCAGTGCGTTTAACTGCCTCCCCGAGGTCACGCACGGCGGCCTGGGCGAAGAGGAGCTGCTTGTTTTTCCTCTGCTGGCTCCGTGTGATTCATTTGCAAATCAGAGAGCAACACTCTCTTCCCTTGGCCCCGCGGGAGGAACATGCATGAGTTTAATGCCTCTTGTCTGCTCGGATTAGGCCCAGGCAGAAGCAAGGCCTTGTGGGGTACCCCTGCTGCACAAGGCTAGCGCAGTTCCACCCCTCCCTGTTTGTTTTGGTGTTGTAGGGGGAGGGGAAGGGGCTGGCTGGCACCAAATCCTAAAACGGTGTCCTGCCGCAGGACAAGTGATTGATCGTCAGGGTTTTGTAGGTGAAATGGAGCCACCCAGGAACGGAGGGTGTTCATTAGCTGAATATTATTTCCGTAATTCCAGTATCAATTAAACCACTTGAAACGGTTGTCAATATAAATCAATTTACTTAGTTGCCTGGTTATACTATGTGGAGCTATGACTAATTGAACATGCAATGAATGAGGTGTTAAATATTATGCACTATCCCTGTAGGAACATAAGTTCTAAGTTTATATTGTGTATAATGTGACAGAATGGCATGTTTAAATTTAGCCACGGAGAAGGCCTTCAAAACTAATAATATGTGCAGTCTGTCATCTCTGTTCGTGGTGAGCTGTGGTTCTGGGGTGTGTATTTCTGAAATCGATAGTCTTGCCAAGTATTTCCTCAATACTTGTCTGTTACCTGACATTTAATGGACCTGAGGAAATTCATCTTGGTCCTAAACTATGAAAGGAAATGAAGTACTCCTATGATTATGAGGAGATTATGGACTGACCCTGTATTTAAGGCGTGTATCATTCATAGCACAGAGGTTGTATTCAATCCAGTCCAGGTGCAGGAATTGTATTGTCAAAGTGGGCATTGGGGAAGAATCTGATAAAGAAAATGCATACAGTAGAGTCTGAATGTTTGTTTCATCACGTGAAAGAGAAACAGCGATACTCCAGTTGTTCTGCGTTGGGATCTTTCAGCAGGGTTTCTGAACGTCGTGTATCTGAGTGCGACCGCTCTGTGAGCGCCTGGAACGGTGTACGGGCAGCGAGTTCCTCTGCTTTTGTTTCGGTGTCCATTCGTGAGCGGGACTTCCTTCCTTCCTGGCCCTCCCCAGCCTTACATTGTGCTCCGTGTTTCCTGTGCGGTCTGTGCCCCCCCCCCCCCCTCCCCCCCTTGCCAGGAGGCACAAACACAGCACCATCAGAGATGGCCCATGTCACACTGGGGCTCAGCCAGGACTTCCAAACGCTGGCTGTCTACCATCTAGAGTCTATTCCAATTTAAGATGATTCATTCGTAATGGATGTAAAGTTTTTAAAGGACGAAGTACCACACGATGCGTTGTTGACCATTGTTAACTGTTCCTTTCAGATGAGCCTCAGGCCACACCTCCTAGTGCCAGCAGTTTCGTCCAGCTGGGAATGCCTCAAACATCCAGGGCAAGGCTTTTATTAATGGGAGTCATTTTTTTCCAAGGCTCAAACCTACGCTTAGGGTTGTGATTACTATGTCTTGTGCGGTTCGTTTGAGACGAGGGTACGAGGAGTGCTTTATTGCCCAGGGTGCGCGGACTTTGGGAGCTCTCGGACGCGGATGAGGGCGCCCTTTGATTCGGCTGCTGCCAGCTGGCCTGTCACGCGGGCCTACGTGTGACAAGTGTGTGAGGCGTGGGGCGCTAGCGGACACTTGCTGGGCTCACATGCCACATGGCCTGGGCACCCACACAAGGGCCCAGTGTTTGGGCTGGCACTGCAGTAGGCTGCCTTTGGAACACCCCCTTCCATCTGTTGGGATGCGCTTGTGTCACTTCCCACCTCTTTATGAACCTCTCTATATCCCTCCCCCTCCCCCACTCCTGCTCCTCCCTCTCCTTCTCCCCCTCCCCCCCTCCCCCTCTTTTCCAATGCTTTGACTTTAGATCAGCCTAGTTCACATTCAATAATAAATATTGAAAGCATATATTAAAGTGAACTAGGCTGTATTTCTTTTGGGATATATTTGTTTGCTGAACTTGTTTCCTCCTCCTGGATGGGTAATGTAAACACTGAAGGGCATAATATTGTGAGGGCAGCGATATTTCATAGAATGAAGAATCCGGGGGGAAGATGCGTGAGAACAGAGAGGTTGAGGCCGGAGGTTTTTATTTCCCGCTGCTGTTGTTTGTGGAAACACATCATGCATTGGCGTCAGGAGGATGGAGGCGTCAGGAGGATGCTCACAGAAAGCTCACAGAAAGAGAAAGGTGACCAGCGAGGGTTTAGGAAGAGTTTTGAAGGGCTCTTGCTTGGCGCATGCAGCTAAAACAGTGGTTCTTTTTAATTTTTTAAAACTTATATATATATTTTTTACCCGCTTTTCTCCCAATTTGGTGGCCAATTGTACCCTCTATTTCTTTTGATTGGCCTTCCCCCATGAGCCCTCCGCCCTTCACTATGGGACAAGCTACAGGGCTGGCAATGATCCGCCTCCTCTGAGACGGAACTCACCCACCTACTGCCCTTCTGCTCCTCGGCAAGCTCGTGCCGGCTCTCCCTCCCCCTTCCCCCTGGGGTGGACAGCCAATCGCTGCCACCAATCGGGGCTCCCGGCCAGAGCCGGACTGGTGGACCACAAAGAAAACAGGCGAGATAAGATCTGCACTCTCCCGAATTGAACGGAGAAACGTCGCAGTGGTGGGACGGGCCTACGATTTACGATTGAAATGGCAAAATCAGGAATAAAGGAAATAAATAAACCAAAATGTAGAAAAAAGGGTGACGTTGTTCTATTGGAATAAAGCTTACAGAGGCTTTGCGGCATGGATTATGTTTCTTTTACTCGATTCTGGGCTGGTTGTTTGTTTGTCAGGTAATGGAGATATTTACTGAGTACGCAGATTATCTTTTAACCCATTCAGGTGGAATGCAATATATCCAGAGAGGCTATTGAAGTTTAACATCTGCTTTCCGTCAAGGGTTGACCTGTGGCCTTCTGCACCCCCCAGAAGAGGGGTGGTATACCAAGGACATCGCGCTGTAGTGCTATTATATGAACAGGAAAAGGGCGTCGCTTGGTCAACTTGAATGTTAGGGTAAGGATTCAAATGAGGCTTTTGACTTTATTTAGATTATTCTGGAAGATTACATTTGACCAACTACGTAGATAAACTTCCTTTATACTGCTGGGCCAATGGGAAACCATCTGGCATAACCCTCTCAGATTTCCTTGAAAGTAGATGCATGTCCTTTTCGTTGAGGTTACTAACCGGGCAAAAATGCTTTGTTTTCCAATTCATTGTTATAATTTGCAAGATGGTACCATTGTTCTGGTTACCCTGGCTACAGTAACCTTTCAATCTGCGTGTTGCTTTTCAGAAACATTTGACATTTTAAGCATTTAGCAGACGCTCTTATCCACAGAGATTTTTTTAAAAGATCGCAGACCTTGTGCATAAATACATTGTAAGAACAATCCGAACAATCAGAAGTCTTGAACTGTGAGGGATCCCACTCTACAATTGTCTGTGCTCATTCAATACCTGATATACAACTTAAGAACAAATTCTAAAATTATATTTTGAAAATGTTCAAAATTGGTAATATCAGTAATATTTTCAAAAGGTGTACATTTAAAATATTTGGACAGGCAAGAAGTGACATACATAAATTATGAATAATGCAAATACGCACATGCACTGGGTACACAAAGGTGTTCAGTATTACATCACTCTTATTTATATCTGCATCATATGTTGAATCAAAGGCAAGCCTGTCTAGGCACAGAAAAGATGGAAAAAAAACTGCAGTTAATTCCCATCTCATCCCATCTTTTTCCACAGAACACAGAATTTGAGATGACTCCACATGCAGTGACCATGTGTCCTACAAAATATTTGCTTCATTAGTTCCCCCTCCCCCTCCTCCCATTTTCATCCCAAATGTGGAATGCCCAATCAAAGCTGAAGGCCCATCCCCTCCCCACCTCCTCCCCCTTGTTCAGGAACATGTCCTCTGTAAGCAGCTGCTCCTTCTCATTCTGCCGCCTGCTGCCCTGCTGCGCTTAACTGTGCCAGAGGGCTGCGCAGCTGACGCAGCTAGGGCAGGCAGACCGCAGTTAGACCGCAGTCCGAAGTCAGACCGCAAGGCACCTGGTCGTTAAGAGGAGCAGTTCAGCGACGAGGCAGGATTTTTACATTAAGAAAACAAAACATTTTGTTTCAGATTTTTCCCCCTTTTTCTCCCCAAATTGGAAGCCAATTATACCCTCCATTTTATTTCAATTAACCCTCCCCCCCACAAACTCACCACCAATCCCTATGGGGCGAGTTACTCCGAGGCCGGCGATGAGCCGATGAGGTGGGTTTTTACCCTGCCTGACCATAATCCCCCCTGCTCCGGGGCGACACTGTGACCAAGCCCGCATCTCTCCGTGAGATCTCCCCCAGGCAGGGTGGTCGGTCCTTATTGGACCCGGGCCAGAGGACGCATCTCTGCACTGCAGACAAGTGCCAGCAGTTTTTTCCCTTTCGTCCCGCAGAATGGGACAGTACTCATGACCCAGACGAGGGGAATTCTTCTGCTCCCCCCCCCCAAAAAAAGTTCTGTAATTATAGACTTGGCTGCAGTGTCTCAGAGGCTGTGGGAGGCAGACAAGGGTTCTTGTGTTTTGGACCCTGCGGATGACTCTCACCGCACTGTTACCCCTTTTAGTCCTCCGGGGATATTTCCTACCGCCTGTAAAATACCCAGGGCTGGTTCCTATTTTGGAACGGAGAACCAGGAAACTCTCTTTTTAAATTGAACGCTGGCCTTTTCCCCTCTCTCGAGGTTAGAGCCGGGATGCGTGTGCCCAAATTTAACCTTATATATATGTGAAAAAATTTGACTATAAACGAGGTCCTCGCGAGTCCATGACGTCAGGCGCCTTTTATAGCTGTGCTGAAAGATTCGCGCGCTCGATGTGGGCCAGCGGTTCGACGCAAAGCCGGCCGACCACGAGTGCACCGCCGCAGGTCGTGGCTAAGCTCTTCGTTACATTTACATTTTATATTTGAGGTATTCAGCAGATGCTCTTATCCAGAGCGACTTACAATAAGTGCATTTATACATGGTAAGATTAAACATGGTTAGTGCAAGAGATCAATGTAGTAACACTACAGTAGACATCATTGTTGGCAGCTGCACACTGTACCTGTAACACAGGAAAGACAAGTTGGTGTTTTTTTAAACTATTACATTATTAACCTTTTAATGGTTTGCTCAACCATTTGGTATTGCACATTGTGACTTTTGCCATAGTTTCTTTCTAGGTGAGACTACCAAAGGGTTAAACATGTAAAGAGTGGTGATGGCAGTTCCCAGTTAACGTGCGAGTCTCCTTCTGGGGGAACGGGTGTCAGTCCAGCGGTCTCTCGAAGAGACGTCCGTCAGGTGACAGTTGGGGGTTGCGCGGACAGCGTGCGCGGTCGGGAGGGGCGTTGAGGGCGAGTACACAAAGCGATGCCGCGCACGTGAGAGCAGGTGGGCGTGCGGGAGTGCGATCGGCGCAGGTCGGCTTTTTCTGGGGAGCGGGCACAAGGAGCGGCCTTCAGTCCCCCCGCCCCGGTGACCAGGCAGGCATCCGCTCGAGTGGCTGGCATCGGCGAGCGGTTCAGCGGGGAGCGGCGCTCATTCACACACACAAAGATGGCATTGATCTCGGGTCCCCTCCAGGGGTCTCTCCGCATTGCAGCTTTTCATTGAAATTCACGCCGCCTTTCCGATCTCCCGAAGGACGAGACCCGAGTTGTTCTTCTTTAGTTGTGTCCAATTTTTCCCACAATGACGCGCGCAAAGGAGTCTTGTTTCGCAACGAACGCCACCGTTCCAGAATGGCTTGATATGTTCAGGATGGAAGCTTTGCACCCGTGAAACTTGTGCTAGCCATGTGAATAATCTTCTTTTTCAAACTTTGCAGTAAATTCAGGTGAATAATGACCAATATAATGTATAAAATCAATGCGATTTCATATATTTTTTAATAATAATAGCCCCGTTGGCTAAAAGCTTGAGAAATGTGCACACAAGTCCATACAAAATGAATGAATGAATGACGATTGCCTGGAGCTATTTAAAAAAAGACAAGAAAACACATTTTATTATTTAACACAATAATATATTGTCTATTTCAGTACGAAGTCCTGAAGGGGACAATATTGAAATGTAAGCCACACTGTGTATTGAAGTGATGAGTTTTCGCAGTTCAAAGTTGACCAAAGTGACAGAGTGTACTGTAGACATGCTAGACCGCCCGCTTTTATGAAACATCTGACACGCAGGGGCAAGCGTTGTAAAAGTGGGCCTGACCAATCAGGAACAAGCGTCTGAAATGAAAAGCATCTGAAACGAGGACCGGGGACTTCTCTAAATGTACAGACGACCGCTTTGAGAAGTCTCGTATTCCTGCGGTGTCCTGCAGTTGATTTCATCGTTCCTGTCACCAGACTGGGTCGTGCGTTTAACTCGCATAGCAAAGTCCGCGGAAACAGGCGCCGTTTGTGAAATAAAAGAAAGGATTAAAAGAAGTTTGCCGTCTGTTGTTAATAAAAACGGGGGGAGAGAAAAAACAGCACAACACACCCAAATGTGCAGCCAGCGTTTCCATCTGTGGATGAGTTTGGCGGGTCCCAAGACAGCATGTTAACATTCTTCGCTGTATTTATAGTCCATATTTCCTGTGCGCATTCCCACCGAAAGTGTGCTGCTGTTGGAGTCGCTTAAAATGGCTGAGATAGGTCCTCATAGTGTCATTAGCCCATAGCCCAAAAAAAGACAGGCCCGTTTAAGTCCGCAGTGCCCTCGCCCTCATCTACAACTGGGGAAAATGTTTTTTTTAACTTGCTATTTGCTCTCTTGTGCTTTAATACTGAAACAGTGCACAGTTTTCCCTCCCTGACAGGAAGTTGTCAGAGTGAGCGTATCCATTGGGCGTGTGAGAAGGCTAGAGGCTAGATGCCCCCCCTCCAGAGGACAGAGACTCGAAGTATGCGTGACGTCAAATGCATGAAATTCACCATCGTAACTGACGGTTAGGGACCAGCAGGCCAATCATAGGGAGCTATGAGGTGGGCCATTATTGCATCTACAGTAAGGAAGGCAATATTAATGATTGATATTAAGGAGGACTTGTTACTGTCTGGGCAGCAGTGTTAGCATAATGGTTAAGGAACTGGGCTTGTAATACAAAGGTTGCAGGTTTGATCCCAGGTGGGGCACTGCCGTTGTACCCTTGAGCAAGGTACTTAACCTGGATTGCTTCAGTAAATATCCAGCTTTACATACAATCCAATAAATGGATTGTATGTAAAGAAATGTGAAACTGTAAGTTGCTCTGGATAAGAGCGTCTGCTAAATACCTGTAATGTAATGAAGACAGGTCTGTTCTTATGCTGCTGGCTCTCCCAGCTATGGTAGCAGCCCCTCTTGTAATTTAACTGAGCTGCACCACCATTTTATTTCACATTCCTTGAAGGAGGACGGGTCTGTTCTCATGGCTCTCCTGCAGACAGGCCCAGCTGTTTAGAGGGTGCATCGGAGCGCGCCTATCGCATTTGTTGTGGAGGCTGGCAGGGTCTCCGAGTCTCCCATAAGCCTCGGCTACCATTCGATGCGTCCCCATGCCGAATTCCGCGTCCAGGCCCAGGAAGAGGAGCCGTGTCTGGGGAGATGTGCTCCTCCAGCCCAGGGCTTCAGCAGAGATGGCAGCCAGCCGCCGACCGTGCCTCGAGCTCTCAGAAACATACTTCACAATCCCTTCTGTCAAAGAGAACGATACGGTGCCAGGGTTTTGCAGGGAAAAAAACGAACTGTCTTCACATCCAACGGCCAGGATGTTGTGGTGGTGCTTTTAGTTTGAGGTTTTTTTTCCCTTCCCGGTTTTATTTTGCTCTGAGTTTGTTCACGTAACAGGGTCCCCGTGTTCCAGGACAGTAAACGGTTGCCTTTGCCGCTCACGTTGCCCTGCAGGCCTTTACAGTCCACTGGGTTATTCTGCACCACAGTGTGCTGGAGAATGTGCTCAACTCTGGGGCTCTGTTTGTATCACCAGGCCCCAGTCCCAGAGGCCTTTGTCTACTGTGCGTTTATTAATGAGCACATTCGCCTGCATAGAGAGAGAGGGAGAGTGAGAGCGAGGAAGTAGGGGAGAGATGGAGATATAGTGGGAAAAGGGGAGAAAGGGAGGGAGAGAGAGCGTGTGTGTGTGTGTGTGTATGTGAGTGAGGAGGGTTGAGAGAGAGGGAGAAAGTAGGGGAGAGAGGGAGATATAGTGGGAGAGGGGGAGAAAGGGAGTGAGGGAGAAGGAGCGTGTGTGTGTGAGAGGAGGGCTTAGAGAGAGGGAGAAAGTAGGGGAGAGAGAGATATAGTGGGAGATTGGGAGAGGGGGAGTAAGGGAGAGAGAGAGAGAGAGTGTGTGTGTGTGTGTGGGGGGGGGGTTGAGAGAGAAAGAGAAAATGAGAGGTGGTTCTCTGGCAAAATTGCCTCAACAAATGCAATTGCACTCTACTTTGCCGGACAAATTTTGATTCTCACTGGCAGCTTTCTTTCCACTGGCATAAACATGATGTTTCTCTCTTCCTGGGCTCAATACAATAGAACATGTCTTTGTGGGCCACCAGATTCACACAGCAGGCAGTCGACCTGTAACTGACTGAATCGCTTTCCACAATGGACACGCTACAAAACACAAGAGTCATTGTGATGAAGTGTCTATTTCCCCTGCCAGCGGTGGTAAATCCCTGAGGTGATCAAGGCCTTTGCGCTCACCGTGGTTGTAGTAGTGATGCCATGGTTATTTCAGACACTTATTAATGACACCAGATGTTTTTCCATTTTCATTTTCAGCTTCACGAGCGGGGCCAATCTAATGTGGCTGCTCATACCAATCAACATTGTGGGGTCACATCTCTTTGAACATATGAAGAGCTCATACGAAAAAACATTCCTGCCAAGATGAAACCTAACAAGCCATGATTGAGATCTCGGGGCTGTCTTTGTGATAACTGTACATAAAGCATGAGATATATCGAGTTTGGCAACAAAACGATTTGGAAATTGCAAAGACGGCACTGTGATCTCAATCACGTCTTGTTTGATTTAGTTTTTGCAGGAATGGCGTTTATCAGTTTTTGTCGTATGAACTCTTCATATACACCGCTTAAGAACATCTACAAGGCTTTGAGGTGTTTCTTATCTGGCATTTCAATGAACTTCATTGGCTATTGTCTCAGACCAAATGGCGCAGGTACTCAGTAAACAGTGCCAGTCAAATGTAGTCCTAGATTATTGGCCACGAGGTCTGTGTAATGTACCTGTGTGGGTTCCATCATCATTCGTCTCTCTTCCACGCTGAAACTAGCGGTATTGTTGGGCTTAATTTCAACAACGTGCACACACCATCTGTGAATGTTAAGCACGCGTCAATGCGCAAGTTAAATAATGACAAATTCTCAGTTAGGCTGCCCAGGAGAGATGTCCGAAGCTCATTGCGCACTGCGGTGTGTTTCAACACAAATTAAGCAGTACTGTAGACTTAGTGGATGCTTGCTGAGCTAATTAGCTGTTCTTGTTCACCGCTGCCCAGTGTCACATGTTAACTAGCATGCTGTGCCACCCGACTGAACATTTTAAATTGGAAGATGCAACTGGGGCATTGGGGGGGGGGGGCTGGGGGTGTTTACTGTGTGAAAATCTAACATACATATATGATGCATTGAGAGCCATACAGTAATCTGCAAAATTGTACAAGCTCTGAAAGCAGTAAATATAAAGATTTAAATGTTTGTAGATTTTAGACCACATTTGCAGGGATATGACACTACCGACTGAACATTTTTTTCACAAAAGCAAAAAAAAAATAAAAAATTGAGCCTTTGAATCATCAAATGATTATCTTGCGTGTGAGTCAAGGCTTACCTTTGTCCCCACTCAAAATTTTCTCAAAACTCTGAATGTCCAAACCAGATGTGTAGTTGATCTTTACATGTAACTCAAGTTTCAACAGCGTGGGAGCAGTTATTTTGTTTTTGTTACAGTATAGAAGGCACTGGATTCGGCAGATAGATCTTCCCTTACTGCTCCCTGGGTAGGATCGGTCCCATCCCCGTAAATATTGTGCCTGATTATGTAAGCCGCACACACACACAAACATTAGTACAGTACATTCATCTACAGTGTCATCCCGGTTCCCGTGGCATTTAAAACGGGGGCCAGAGCTCTGTCTTTGTCCCTGGGTCTGGCTTGTTTGTGACTTCCTAGAAGCATTTGTCAGGGGAAGTGACCCGTGTACGTGTGTGGCAGTGTCTGTGAACCCCGCACAATGCTTGTTTTGTTTCCCAGAAAGGCACAGATAAAGATTTAGCGCAAGCGGCAGCCACTTGTCCGCCCGTTATGACGGTAGGGAAGATGTTGGAGGCGCAGCGTTGCGTAACACGACTGCCTCGCTCCGCACAAAAGCCACGACCCCGCTACGCGGAAACGAGGCCGAGCCCGAACAGTGCAGTCAGGGTGCCCGAGACACGGCTACCGAAGGGATTCCAGCGCCTGCCTCTGCCTTGTGACCGCGTTGCCAGAAACTCAGCCCCCATCAGCCCTGCCTTATCCAGCTCAGAGAGGCTTTATGTAATTGGAGAGCCTTTTAAAAAAAGAAAATATTAATTACACTGATCCCTGTTGGTGTTTTAATGAAGAGAACGATCTACTCATATTTAATTTTTGTGTCATTCAGAACAGTGTAATTCCTTAGGGAGGGAGGGAGATAAGAGAGGAACCTGCATTCGGTGAAAGGGGTGGCAGCTTCGACGTGGCTTACCGGCGTCCGAGCGCCACGTTAGATCACGTTGTTTATGATACGAAGCGCGTGACATCCCGCGACCCTCCGTCTAAGAGCTTTCCCGTGGCACGGGCTCACATAACCGATTAAACCGGCTCCGAAGCAAAGGTTTGAACTCTGCGGCATATTTACATCCCTGCTCAAAGCATCAGGGCCGGGCTGTATATCTGGAACAGAAGCCCTCGCTCGAGCCCTCTGTGTTTTTCTTACCCAGTTGACACTTGACATATAACACAAATTAAAGCCCTCTGCATGTGACCGGGGAATATGCGCCGAGCCGCCGGGTTCATCCAAGTGAAACAAAGGACACTGGGCGAGGAATGTTTCGGACGTTGATGGATTTTGAGAAGCTCGCCCTCACTGGTAACGCACACTGGAAAAATGTAACTTCAAAGAATAATCTGCTGAACAAATCATACTTTTTTATGGTCTCTAGTGTATAACAGTGCAATTAGTTTTTTTTCCAACACATGGGTTTCCATTGTAAAATTCCACATTTCCTGGAAGGAATATGCCCGCTTTTCTGTTCCTGCTGATTCCCATTTGCCCACTAATTTGCTGAATGTATTTACACCCACGTGTTTCCCGGGATACAGAGCAGAAAAATATTTATTGGGAAAACAAATAAACTGAGTAAGGATTGGACTAATTATCAATTAAGATCAGAGTATAAAAAAAAAATAAAAAAATAGGCCTAACATGTAAAAACCTTTGCTTTACTGGTACCTCTCATCATTAGTGAAGCACAATTATAAATTGGGTTGGAAAAAAATATCCAATACCGTAATCTTATAGGATGCCATTGGCATATGGTGAAGGTCCAGTTTTGTGAAAACTCGCACATGCTCAGTGACAACTGCCAACGGGTCTGAAAAGGTCCTCGGTTCACCCAGGCTGAAAATAGATGGCATTGAAGAGGTTGTTTTTCCGAGTTGGAATGCTCCTCAAGGAATGATTTCTCAGTACAAAACCTCTTTTTATGTAAAAAGAAGGACACTAAATCTCTCTCCATTTTCCCTGTGGTGCCACTTCTGCTGATTACAAATAATTTAACAGCGTGAACATGCAAAGTAGTATCGTTATTGGATTTGTCTGATTTAATTTGAGGGGAAACTGAGTGCGTTTCAGAGAGAGCGAGAGAGAGAGAGGGATACCTTGCGTAAGACTGAACGGCTCATTCGTCGAAGGAGAAAGGGGTCATCGAAAACATCTGCTAACGTGGTTTTTGGTGCGCATCCAGTAGGATGAAAATGAAACGTGGGAGGAGGTGCAGTGTGAGTCTCAGAGCTTCTTGTGATGAGGAGCTCCTGATGAGGACGCAAGCTGTGGATCTGAGGATCCCGCCGGATCCTGCCGCCCGCAAAATGCATTAGACACCCAGTCCCGTCTCGGGGGCCCGCGTCCCGCAGACACTGGGCCCTGCGAGTGCTCCCGGGCCCTTTCCTATGGTCATTGTCAAATAAGCACAGGATTTATGGCCGCCGGGCACCATCTGGAATCTGAAACAGTAGACGGGCCGCTGCGGTGTAGGTGTGCTTTGTTCTGGGCCGCTCTTGAGTACGAGGTAGGGGGTTGGATACCCATGTGAGGTTTTCGGTGAACTTTGTTTTCCCTAACCCACTATAAAAATATAGTATTACTGTAATGTAGTAATACCTCTGTGTTTTTGCCCCCCCCCCCGCACTCCTGCAGGATTAGGAGCCCCTCCCCCTTCCCCTGTGTGTCCCTCCTCCCCCCCATCGATTGCAGTGAGCAGGTCTAATTCAACCCCCAACTCAGAGGGTCCCTAGTTGGAAAGGTTTCGAATATCTAACATCTGCTCTTTTTTTTAAAACAATGTGATTTTGAAGTCTGAAGCCTCCCCCCCTGTGCCATTGGGGGGGCTGATTTGTCACTCTTCCTCTGCGGCCTCACATTCCGAGACTGCGCCCCCACCCCACCCCACCGCGGTCAGCAGCGGGATGGTGATAAAGCCTGCCTCTGATAGTCCCGGACTTTCCCAGACGAGGTGGCTTCCTGTCCTGGAGATAGGCACCTCCATTCCGGATGAAAAGAAGACCCCCTGTCCCAGTCGCTGAAGCTGGCGGTGGTGGGGGCGGGTGGTGGTGGTGGTGGTGGCGGTGGTGGCGGTGGCGGTGGTGGTGGCTCGTTGAGGACGAGGAAAAGTTGATATCTGTTCCTTATCATGGCGCCACTTGTGACTCCTTCCCTGGGTCTCCTTAGAGCGAGTCAGATCTCTAACCATGAGCTGGACCCCCTCCCCCCATTGTTGTGGCTAACCCATGGACCTGATTGCACCACAAACCTGATGGCGCCAAGAGGGGGGAGATGTGTGGATGGGAGGCCTTGGAGCGGCTCTCAGCCCATTCCGCCAAGAAGCCTGATTCTTAACTGGAGCAAGTGCACATCGCACGTCCTGCGGTTATGCAACAGTTATGCGTTCAGTCGCAGATTGTGCTACGAAATGGTTTCTGTTTTGTGGTTATTATTCACCGGGGTTGAATAATCCGGACTCACAAACCCTGACGTTGAGCAGCGTTTTTGCTCTGGTATTGAAATTAGCATCTCCATTTACTTGACAACACAGTTTATATGTGTCCTGTTTAGTGTGTAGTCCTGTAGCTCAGTTGGTAGCGCATGGCACTGGCAATGCCAAGGTTGTGGGTTCAATCCCATGGGACTACATGTCCGTTGTTCAGATAGGATGGTAAAAACCGAGGTCCAGACTCTCTGTGGTCATAAAAAGATCCCATGCTGTTTTTTTTAAAGAGTAGGGTGTTAACCTGGAGTCCTGGCCAAATTCCCAACCAAGACAATATATATTTTCACATGAAATTCATTCATTCCCTCCCTCCTCGCCTCTCCACTGTGTATCTGATGTGCAGTGAGCTTGTACTGGTGCACTATGGCTGTTGTCACGTTCACCCAGGTGGGTACTGCACATTGGTAGTGATTGAGGTGAGTTGCCCATATCATTGTAAGTGCTTTGAGTTCCCTGGAAGAAAAGTGCTATATAAATCCAATTATCATTCATTTAACAGTCACAATCACCTGATTTTCAATTAAGAACTTTTGCCGAGGGCAATGCCTTGATCACATGATTCCCTTTGATGTAAATGAGTGCCATTGTTGTGAGAGAATATCTCCAAAGGTTCTCCAACCAATCAGAGTTCGATACTGAATTATCGTTTCCTTTCTCGTCACTTGGGTTGTTGCTGGGAATACTTTGTGAAACAATGCGATTTTGTTTCATTGGACGTGTTGGCCTGTAACTCGTGTCCTTGTAATCAGCCCCTTCTCTTACTTTGTGATCAGCGAGGCAGTGGAAAGAGAAACACCGTCCACTGCAGTCCTCTGCCCTACGACAGCACTAGCGTAGCTCTTTCCATTCCTCAGCAGTTGTGATGTTTACACCGGCACTGCAATTACCCCCTAGCGTGCCATAGAAACAGGAAATGTTTAATTTCCAATATGAGGCCGTCCGCTAAATTGTTTACGTGAGGTTTGTCGGTTATTGATGTTGTGCAGTTGAGATGTAGCCTCTCTTACGCACATGGATGGATGGGTTTTAAGAGGAGGTGGACTACGATGTAGCCCAGGCTTTTTTCTCAGTGCAGTGCAAAGGGCTGATTTGGAAATAACACTCTCCCTCAGTCCCTGGGTTTGCTGCTAGGCTGTGCTCCTCCGATGGGTCTCAGCACTTTGCCTTCCCTCGAGCCGCGATGTCTCTGCCAATCTTAACTCCGATTGCGACGTCCAGGCAATTGACAAGACGGAGGCCGCTGGGCCCGCACGCAAGTTAGAGCGTTCTTTTTAATTTGTCATGTGAATTCTAGCCTGTCGTCGCCCACTAACGCATTACTCAGATGTGAAACGAGGTGTGAGAGATTCCTTCGGCTTCACACCCGCTAAAAGCTATCCGCTCTCTGCCTTGGAGATGTGTGACCTCGTTGCCAGCCAACAGGTTGCCCAGTTCTCCCATTGTTCTCACGGCGCGCCGTAACACGCTCACTCAAAAGGTTGATAAGACTGCTTACGACACTCATAATAACCTTAGGATTGTTTTTGTCAGGAGAGATGTTACCGTGGTACCGATGTTACCAAGTATTGATTTCCAAGTATTGATTTTCTGTTTTTATTGTGGCAGCCCTAATGGGAAGGCCCGCTCGGTCTGGTTGACTCAGGGCAATGAGACCGCTCAGGGCCGTGGAGGTATGTTGTGACATGGCCACCTCCTCTCCGTTTTGAGCCCCTCTAAACTCCTCTGCAAGCCTCTCCACTTTACGCTCCACTTAGCTCCTTTTCCACATTAATTGAGTCCGTTAACGCCACTGGAATCCGGCCCGTTTTGTCTTAACGAGACAGGTCTGTTCTACAGCGCCAGTCCCACGTGAGGCAGTGAGTGCCAGATTAATATTAAAGGTCGCTGTCAATGAAAATCCCAGTGCGACCGCTCACTTGTATTTGTTTTGGAAGATTGTAGTGGGAAGTGTAACAAAACTGTCTGCGTGCTTCGTGTCTCATTATATTAAAGTCATTAAAACATTTTTTTTTTTAAATGGCCTGACATTCTCCCAATCTGATAATACAAGCTTCACCCGGGAGTTGTTATGCTCAGAACATTTCTCATGTAACTATTAGCCTTGTCATCATTGTGTAGCTGGCTCCAACATTCTAATCTCATAGGGGTGGGTGTGGTAAATTGAGTGCATGCAAAATTCAGACCTCTGAGAATTCTAGATGGTTCTAATTGGGAATTATAGCCCACCCCTACAGACCGTTCCTAACCCTTTAGATTTATAACCGCTCCCATTGACAGCTACCTTGGAACTCAAGTTTGCAATTACAGCTACACTTTCTTGATTTGTGTATCTATTATATTCAAGCTCCCACCATTTTCTTTTGATACTAGTTAGTATTAAGCATGTTGTATTGGGGCTGCTCGTCCTGTTAAGGCACTGTTCTAGTGTGTGGAGGAGCCCCACGGGCTGGTATCGAATCAAGAATGTGCCAGCGCCGACTATGGCCAGCAGCCCTGCAGGGCGACACATAATTTGCGATTAGCATTGCCAGAGGAGGTAGGGATGCAGTCGGCGGGGTTGTCCTTGTCTCATCGCACACCAGTGACCCCTACTGGTCAATTGGGCGCCCACGGCCAGCCGCTATAAACCTGCGCATGAAGTGTCTTCCTCCGACCCATGTCTGTGCAAGCCTTGTTTACTGTGATGTGAAAATAAGCGGTGGCTGCCATCACGTGTTTCTGAGGAGAGCGTGTGCTTGTCTACGCTGTCTGCTGAATTGACAGCGGGTGTTGCAGCAAGCATGGCGTACAATACGATTGGGCATTCCATTGGGAATTGGGAGAAAAAAGCATAAACAAAGACTGTTGTGTCAAGTGTTTTAAGAGCATTATGCTCTAGCACAGTGGTTTACAAACCTCTCCTCGGGGCCCCGAGCCAGTCCATGTGTTTGTAAAATTCCACCACCAGCACACCTGATTCAACTCATTAACTACTTAACGAGCGTTGATTAGCTGACTCAGGTGTGCTGATTGTGGAATTTAACAAATTGAACAAATACTGGCGGGTGCCCGTGGAGAGGTTTGGAAACCACTGTTTTAGTGCAGCGCTTCCCAACCATCTCCTTGCAAACCCCCAGCCAGCCCTACACTCATTAAGTAGTTAACTAGTTGAATCAGGTGTGCTGATGGTGGAATTTTACAAACACATGGACTGGCTGGGGGTTCGTGGGGAGAGGGAGAGGGTTGGGAACCACTGCTCTCATGTAAAACTCTAAAAGAAATCTAAAACACATTTCTGTGTATTGGGACATTTTACACCACGTATCAAATTGGTGTTGATGGAGGGTGTCCATAACAGAGTCCATAATAGAGTTTGTGGACCACCTATAATATCCCTACAGGCCCCATCAACACCTTGCTGAAATATTACAAAATGATTAGTCTCTTGACTCAAATCCGCACAAAATGGAGGTCTCCACATTGAAGTCATTCAGTTGCTGGCTGAGAATAAGAACACTGTAAGGCATTCATAAAACCTCCTATAATGTTATTAACATTCAAATGGAGAAGAGTTATTGTCGGAGAGTGAAAGTGTATTTGTTCAATCTCGCCTGCGGGTTCGGTTTGTCACCAACGCGTTCAGCCTGACCGTTGAGTTTCCCTTTACTTTAAAACATAAATTTTTCTTTTTGACAGATCAATGTTTGTTGAAGATAAATAAGAGGACAGTGAATTCCAATGTATAAACATTTATAGGAGGGGGTGGGGGGTAATAGGTAGTGATACGATTTGAGTTTACAAAGCGCAGTTTCCTTAAACCCCCTCCCACAAGCAGTTTTTCTGGGAACTGAGGTTTAACTATATTGCATTTGTTGTTTTTCTCCTTCTTCTTGTGAATGTTCAGACCCGACTTACAGCATAGATGATAGGTCACATGGTCGTCTACCAAAATGGCTGATTGAGATTGAGATCCCTCTTGCTTTGAGGGGATTTCCTCCCCCCCACCCCCGAAAGCAGAAGATAAACACCTAAAGTCTTCCTTCCTGTCTTTATGCTTGTGGTTACGTCTGCCCAGCGTGTCTAACCCTTCTGAAAAATGCTGGTCTTTGAGACCTCAGAGGGCCTCAAATCCCTTGTCTGTTATCTCCACCCAAACAGATTTTAGCCAGTTTTCCCCCCTCCCAGCCTGGATGATTACCATGTCTGGAGAGGCCACCGACCACGGCTACTGCGTTATGACCCGTTGTGCTTGATTGAGCAGGGCGATCGGGTTCCATGCGCAGTTCAGTATTTGGTGTCGATTGCGACAGCTTGCAATTTGCTCTGGAAAAGTACTTGAGTGTTTCAGCCTTGTCAAAGTGTGTTACAACAGCCCCCCCGGCAGTCCCCCGAAGCTGATACCCACTTTATGTGATTGCTCGCAACTGGAGAGAAAAGTAATTTAGTCCTTTTGTATTTCCATAGTCCATAGACATTCACTGGTAATGTACAATGTGGTTTTTCTCCTTTCTTTCCCAAAACAGGTGTTTCTTCACCGCCTCTATCAGTATGCAGCCACGAAAATCGATAAGAATATTACAGAAGAGACCGTCAAGGTGAGTTTTTTCATTTTTGCAAATCACTTCTACTCTGGTGAAGGGAGACTG
This sequence comes from Aldrovandia affinis, assembly GCA_029706075.1. Classification (NCBI taxonomy): domain Eukaryota; kingdom Metazoa; phylum Chordata; class Actinopteri; order Notacanthiformes; family Halosauridae; genus Aldrovandia; species Aldrovandia affinis. The sequence continues at coordinate 5,196,901 of JAINUG010000016.1, forward strand.
TGAACGACGTGTCGTTTGTGTGAGAAAGAATGAACGCCTTCAGCTCAGACTCGTAAGCACATAAGCCTTTCTGTTTAAAGCCTAATGCGAGAGAAAGCCGGAAATGTCAACGACGACCAAATAAAGCTGCCTCTCTTGTTTTGGGAGGCTCCTTCGACCCAAAATAGCCGACTTTTGAATGTGAAAGGAAAAAAAATTCCAGATACAGGAAGCAGCTGTAAACACCGTCTATTTATACCCGATTCCGGTTGGAGGAGGGTGACGATGATGCACGTCTGCAGAGCACGATCATTCGACGGCGCGCGCTCGCTTCGCTCACGTGCCGTTGAGGGTGAACGTGCGTTCGTAGAGCCCTTTTTTAATAGGCTTCGTGGGCGCGTCTGAGCAGCTGTGTTTGGGCGTTTGGGTGCATTGGCGTGTTTGTCTGAGGTCACCCTTGGGGGTCGACAGGGGGACAGGGCAGTGGAACGCACGGTCACGCACGCCAGCCCCACCGCAGTGGCCCCGGGGCCTCTTGTGACACGTAATGCAAACAAGTCATTCGTTATTCCCACACGAAGGCTCCCATGTGACATTCCATGCACATGAGTATATACTGTACGTTACGAGATGTTTTCCGTCTTGAATACTTCCTGCCAAAAAAGCAGAGAGCAATCAAGCCTCCCTAGACATGTGTTGTTGGTACTTTGTATATATTTGTTTTTCCTGGACGTGATTCCGTACCGTTCTCACTCTACTCCGCTGGCTCTAGATAACTGTTCTCCTGCACGGTGGGGTTGCTGTTATGGAGATATAATGGTAGAGAGCAGTTACCTTCCCTCCCCGCCTCCTCCCCTCATGCAGGTGTTGGTTCTCTCCGGAGATGTGCTTAACTCATACAGCCGTCCGACAGTGGCTCTCCCCTCCACCTCCTCCATGTTACACTCCCTCCACCTGACTTACAAACACTTTGATATTTGACAATAAAACCAATAAAAGAAATACAATGAAAAACGTCCAGGTGGACGTCGTATCGAGTGACCAGTTGTGCACTGTGGCGGTGAGTGTGAACACGTGCAAACTCTCGGCCCGAAGGCCGCGTAATGGTGTTTCCATCCTTTGTCACCCAGGTGCTGTTTTCCAACATCGAGGAGATCCTGTCCGTGCACAGGGACTTCCTGTCCATGGTGGAGGGCCTGCTCCAGCCGGACCCCCACGCGCACCATGAAGTGGGCCGCTGCTTCCTGCACTTTGTGAGTCTCCGCACCCCCTTCTCCCCCCCCTTTTTATTATTCATTCACTCAGCGGACCCCCGTTGTCCCGGGTGATTAGCATGACTCGTGTTGATTTCCAGCTGGATTACCCATGCGCCCTGCTGTGAGGCTGTACATGTGTAACAGGCCCTCTCCGTCGAAGAGGGCATGTACAATTGATCCAATGGATCCCTCAGTGGGACCGACCGTCCATCTGTTACGGCTTAGCTTCGCACGGGGCTGTGCGTCTGTGATACACTGGCTCTCCTTCATGGGCTGCCAGCGTTGGAGAGACATCAGGGCATGAGCGCTCTGAATCATTCTTAATACATAAATGTTTGACTCCGAGGTGGCACTTTTAGCTGCTTGGTGAAATTGCAACACGACACTCTTAAATAGCTTTGTCGTATCTTTCGCCTTAATTTTGCATGCATGACTCCCAATTCCCATTTGCTGCCCCTATGAATGACTTCTTTTCTTTCTGAGGTCACCAGCCATGTGAGGACAAAAGTCTTTAAGTCTGAAAAAAAATCAGTTTACGTGATCTTTCATGCCTTTAACCACAGGGATTTGTTGCGCTTTCATGTTCATATTTATCTATCAATATAAGGTCATTTGAAGACAAACAAATGTAATACCACAGCTTATCAGATATGGAACGAGTGCCAGTCCTGACTGCAAGAATTTGCGCATGTTTTAACTGTGTAAAACTGAGCATTCCGACTGAGCATGAGTCGGAATGGAAGCTAATTGATATAGTGAAATGAAAAGTTTGTGAATGTGTTTTACTGTACACGTTTATTGTGGTTCTGTGTGTCTCAGTAGGTAGAGCATGGTGCTGACAACGCTTAGGTTGTGGGTTCGATTCCCATTGGGACCACATATACTGAAAAATGTATGCACTCACTACTGTAAGTCGCTTTGGATAAAGGCGTCTGCTAAATGGCATACATTATATATGATATATTATTATTGTTCAACGTCAAGCTTTTCTCCTCTCCTTCACCTCTGGAGTGGTTCTAGCGGTTGTAGAATGGGACTGATGGTTCCATCACTTGTGGCTTCAAAGCAGCAGAAAGGAATTCTCTCACTCTGTCTCTCTCCCCCTCTCTTTCCCCCCTTTTCTGTGTCCCCAGAGGAGCAGGTTTCAGATCTACGATGAGTACTGTGGGAACCACGAGAAGGCCCAGAGGCTGCTGCTGGAGCTCAACAAGATCAGGACCGTGCGGACATGTTTACTGGTGGGGAAGGCCATTTCTTTCTTCTTTTTTTTACTGTACTGAAACCTGTATGACCATACAAAATACTGTTTGGTCATGAAAAAATTACTTTACAATTGAAAACTTGGAGTCACATTTTCTGTAATAAGGCCTGAAAGTATTCAACTGCACTCAACCTGTCATGCATGCAGGGACAGGTGAATACTTATTAAAGATCTAGTTTTAAGGGTAATGTTCAGCTCATATGTGACTGCTGCATATGTCCAAGGAGGCCTGGGTTTGTTAAGTGTTCCTTGTCCTGTGAGTAGCCACTGCACACTGCCAATGTATACCGTCACACAGATACTGTACACTGTCACACATTCACACAGTCACTATACACTGTACCACACACAGTTACTGTAAACTCACACATTCATACAGTCACTGTACACTATACACTGTACCACACATAGTCACTGTACACTATACACTGTACCACACACAGTCACTATTTACAGTTGTACTGTCACTGTAGACTGTCACAGTCTCTTTACTGTGTGACTGTACCAATAAGTGGACTTTGTTAGAGTGGGGGAACAAAGAGATTGCTCTGCTCAGCTCTGCCCTGGAGGAACAGCCATTCTGAGCAAGTCTGCCATGAAGTACCAAATCTCATCTGCTCCATGTTTTAGGGCCTTCATAAAATCAGATAACCTTGAAATCCAGACCCACCACATCATTTGACCTGACAGACAGGCAGGTGGAACCAGAGCTTCCCAGCGGCGGTGTGTTGTAAAACGTACACGGCCCTGACGTGTGCCAGTTCCTCCCGACCCACCTGTCACCGTGACAGACATCACAAACGCATCCCTGTCTTTTAGAGCGGTTGAGATCGCTGACTGACCCAGGACAGCCCAGGAGGCTGTATGTACAAAGATTCTAAGAGTAGGAGTGCTGATCTAGGATCAGGTTTCCCCTGTCCATATCCTAACCATATCCATTTTGAGCTAAAAGGCTAAACTGATCCTAGATCTGCACTCCTACTCTTAGAATCTTTGTACATACGGCCCCAGGTCTCCAGTGTTGCTGTGCTTTTAATTGAATCAAAATGAACGGCCGATGTTTAGCAATCCTCTGCCACCAGACACCATGGGCACGACGCTGTTTTTTAATTTAATCAAATCAAGTGTTTGAGAGCGTCCAGCCGACAGAACCTCCGACAGCCCCAATGGAGCATGTGATGACCAGCGGGGTCACAGGGGTTTCGACATCGACCTCTCCAGTAACTCCGACATCCCTCTCTCTCTCTCTCTCTCTCTCTCTCCTGCTCTCTCTCTCTCTCTCTCTCTCTCTCTCTCTCTCTCTCTCTCTCTCTCTCTCTCTCTCTCTCTCTCTCTCTCTCTCTCTCTCTCTCCCCTATCAGAACTGCATGCTGCTAGGAGGGAGGAAGAACACGGAAGTGCCCCTGGAAGGCTATCTGGTCGCCCCCATTCAAAGGATCTGCAAGTACCCGCTCCTGCTAAGAGTATGTGTGCTTCTTCGAGCCGTGTGATGTTCCTACTGCTCCTCGGCTGTGAGACTTTAGAAGTCTGTCTTCTATGTTGTCCTCCCGTATTCGCTAAACACTTTAATGCCGTTTGGCAGTCTGAGTCAGGGGGGAGACTGTGTGTGTGGGGGGTGCACCGCAGTGAGGCAGTTGAGTAACGCTGAATAATGTTGAATGCTGCCTGTGTTGGATTTTTGATTCGAGTCTGGAGATGTGGTGTGGTCGTGTCAGAATGAATCTACTTCCATATTTAGTATTTGGGTGCATGCCTTTCATAAAAACTGGTGCTGCCACTCCACCACCACATTTTTAATTGATTTAAAAAATATATACATTTTTATTTTAGAGACCAATCAAGTCAGTCCAGTGTCAAAGCAAGCTTGAGCTCAACATTCTTACAGTGGTAAAATTGTGTTTCAGTATGTGTTTTCTTAGACTGGAGTATAATGTATCATTTTAAGCATCTTTCATGTGAAGCCCCAAATACATACTTTCTAACCCGTCATGACGTTGGACAATGTCTACCCACTGTCATTTAACATCAGGCTGTTTGAATGTTGATTGGCCACAGACTATGAATGCAAGAAAGCAAGGCTAGGATGAATGTTTTAAAGCGCTTCCCTACGACCAAATTTGCTGTCTCGCCAACGATTATGAATCAGTATTGCTTTGTTCTTTTTCCATTGGCAAGATTTTAACCAAGATTTTAAAAGTTCTTTAGAATTCTTTTTTCTTCCATTTTCACAGATGTAATTGTACAACTATGGTCATTATGCAACAGCAAATGCAGAAATCAGTGGCTTTACAAACATCAAGGACTAGAACTTCTAAATGTTAAATTAATGTGCCGAAGAAAACGGGGTAGACTAGGGGACATAATTATCATCACTGTCATCAGACCTTGACAAGTGGTTACTGGGTGATTAAGCAAAGATTTCAAGTCATGCAAATCAAAAATAAATATCAGATATATTTTTTAAGAATAATATAAGTATACATATCGCAGTTGCATTGCTGAAATATTAAGTAAGCAGTAGCTAAAGGGTCGTAATGTACTGGGGGCAACGTCATGCAAACGCATAGCGCTCGCATTAGATTTGGGCTTGCATGTTTGTCTAGGATAAAGGCTGACTTTTTGTTGTTTAACGGCCTCTGATTGGCCATTGGTTTCCAGCCAATCACCTGACAGCTCATTGTTTTCTGTGGACAGGAGCTGCTGAAGAGAACCCCAAAGAAGCACAATGACTACTGTCAGGTCTCGGAGTCACTCCAGGTCATGAAGGCCGTGTGCTCGAACATCAACGAGACCAAGAGGCAGATGGAGAAGCTGGAGGTCCTCGAGGAATGGCAGTCACACATCGAGGGATGGGAGGTGAGAATCGCCCACCAGTGCACTCCCCCAACACTGCAGGGCTGTTCAACTCCAGGCCTTGAGGGCCACAGCATCTGCAGGTATTTGGTCCAGGAGGTGAGCTAATTAGTGAAATCATGTGGTGTACTACATGGCTGGAGCAAATACCTGCAGACACTGCGGCCCCTCAAGGCCTGGGATTGAATAGCCCTGCCCTACTGTATGAGCACCCCCCCAATTTCAGCGTTCTGTCACACAGCATAGTTTTGCCAGTCCAGTAAAGGTTTTAAGCATTTGATGAAAGAAATGTGCTACCATGACATTTTTTTTCCTGCAGCCTCAGTTCAACGTTGAATGAAATGTAATGTTTGGACTGGAACACGCTCGCAGTTCCAGGCCCTACCTCACTCCGTTTGCCTGAACGTCAGCTGATGTTATGGGTCATTTACAGCCGATTTTTATCCGAAACCGGCCAATGCAAAGCGTGGTTGATTCTCATGGCTATGAATTCCTAGTAGCGTCAGTTTTGCGAAGGCTTATCCCGTTGAGGTAAAGCAGATGTGTTCCTGCTCATGATACCCAGTCTTCCATAACGTGGTGCATTTTGGGGATGGATTTGAACCATTAATTTTCAGTGAAATGAAATTACCTTCCACACTTAGCTACATAAAAAGAGAGGTGGTGAGGAAGTGATTGAGCATGGGGTGGAGAGGGCTGGTTATGTCCTTGATTAGGTTTGAGGGAGTTGTAAGTGAGAGGCCTTTGAGCTGCCGGCTGGCCTGGGGACAGGTTGAGGAGTTTGGGCTTGTTGGTATGAGCGGCTGGGCGGGTTGGAGGTAAGTGTGAGTCACAGACTGGCATGGTGGTGGCACCAGGGCTCACTCCAGAGCCCAGCTGGCACTGGCACGGCCCTGCCGCTTCCTGCGCTGTGGAGTATAGACTACAGCTCTTTATACCCGGCTGGATATAGCTGTCCTTGGTTTACCTATGATCTGATTCTGCATGAAGAAGAGACCTAATGGCTTAGCTGTGTATGTGTCATCAAAGATGAAAGAAAAGAGTAGGGATTTAGAAGACGGAATAAATGACTGTGCCCAAGCGCACAAGGTTGTGGACATGCATGTAAAAACACAAACTTGTTGCAAGCTGCCTATTACATCCGCAGTTCGAAACCCAACTGTGCCAGACCAGCCCTGGCCAATAGCGATTGGCTGTCCGCCCCAGGCAGAGGGGGGTGGGTGAACCGGCACAAACTCACTGAGAAGCGCAAAGGGTGTCTCCAGAAAGTAGGTGGGTGAGTTTTTCTTCCGGGAATTAGCTTGCCCCATAGTGATGGGCGGCGAGTTTGTGGGGGAGGGTGAATCGAAATAAATAGAGGGTATAATTGGCTATTAAATTGGGAGAAAACCTGGAAAACCCCCCAAAAAAATACAAACTTGTTTATGATCTTACCATATCCCTCACTCAGAGGGCGCATGACCTTCACAGGTAAAAAAGGGCCTGTCCCCACCTTGGTACACGCCCCCAACAGAATTTTGCCATCAGCCAGTTAAAGAAGTAAGCATTTACATCACGTCAACCTGGCACATGTGACTAAAGGATGAAATGAACTATCCATTGGATAGAAGGTTGCCATTTAAGCATTTGTCCAGAATGCAGGTTGCCCTTTGCAGCCGCGGTTCGAAACCCAGCTGCACCAGATCTGGCCAAGAGCCCCGATCGGGGGCAGCGATTGGCTGATCGCCCCAGAGGGAGGGGGGAGGGAGAGCCGGCACAGGCTCACCCAGAAGCGCAAAAGGCGTCCCTGTATGGGAAGAACTGGCTTGTCTCCGAGGATGAGCGGTGGGCTTGTGGGGGAAGGTAAATTGAAAGAAATGGAGAGTGTAATCGGCTACCAAATTGGGAGAAAAAACTAGGAAAATCAGAAAAAAAAGATGAAGGGTGCCATTTAAGTGGTGGATTTTGGAGGTGACTGAACATACAGATCCCATATCTGGCACTGAAGTAGAGCAGCCCCCCCCCCATCTGCCATGTGCATTTTAACGCATGTCTGCATGTATTTCTTTCATGTTAATTGTCTGGAACAAAGACCATATTGCTTTAGTGTAAGGAATCTGTGCATAAATGATGCCCGCCAATTTATTTTTGTGTCCACATCACAAAGTGTGAAAACATACCACAGAATCAAAAGCAGTCAGGCCAAATCTTCATACGAGGAAAATGTGGAACTGTTTTCCTTTTAAAAGATTGATGGCTTTTCAGTGATGCTGAGTCTTTCGCTGGTTTGCATCTATCTTTATTTATTTTTAATTAATACACACCCATTATTTTATGCTCATCTAAGCCTTTTTGAATGATCCACCCATCTAGTAAAGGAAAGGAAAGAAACAACCAGTATTACATCCAAAATGCGCTTGCAAATTTATCTTCTGAGCAAAACGACCAAATATTATTGTTTTTTAATCAAGTGGTATAGTGTGTTCTGGGAAGTTATATCTTTGAAAAACACTGAGCACAGAGTGACCCTCTGGAAACAAACCACATATCTGTTTTAGCCTTTGGTTCATTAACGACTCTGGACTGAATGTTAGTTCATATCAAGAAACCTTCCCCTTACAGAGTTTTAGAGCCAGGCCAAAATTATGGGTGGGGTGGCTTGACACTGGCATGGCACGGTTTAGCCGAAGCCACTCGCCATTTTGCTTTCATTAATCATGAGCATTAGCTCATTCTGGATCAAGACAAGCTCTTAAAACTCATCGATGCCAGTTTTTATTTTCCTCAGAGTGGAAACAAGTCTAGGTCCGTATATGTGGGCGTGGAGAGAGACGGGGGATGAAGGAATCATTTTTTCCGATGCCGTCTCCAGGTTTGGCTTGGATTGTTTGATCGTCTTGACCAGCTCCGCAGCTGTGTGACCCCGGATGAACTGCAGGGTGACGGCTGTGGGGGGAGGAGCCCTGCCAGTGGTCAGCACCACACTGGTCCCATCACAGCGTCAAGCACCAGTGCAGCTCTGTCCAAGTGCTAATGCTGCTCAGTGTGGGCTTGAGTGCAGTTATCACTCAGTGTTCAGTAGTACCAGTGTGTGAGTGTCAGTGCTGAGGTCATTCAGTGTTCAGTCACTCTCAGTGTTCAATAATACTGCTGTGTTTTGGCTGGTCCTGTACGGTGTGCGCTGCTTATCTGGTCTCTGCCAGACCAGCCCTGGCTGAGAGCCCCATTCTGGGGCGGCATTTGGCTGTCCGCTCCAAGGGGAGGGGGGAGGGCAAACCGGCACGAGTTTGTCGAGGAGCAGGAAGGGCGTCCGTGGTCGGGTTCTGTCTCAGAGGAGGCGGATCTGCCAGCCTGGGAAATTGGCTCATTACCCGGAGGACGGGTGACGGACTCGTGGGGGAGGGTGAATTGAGATAAACAGAGGGTATAATTGGCAACCAAACTGGGAGAAAATAAAAAAAATAAATGAATAATACCACTGTGTTTAGTTGTGCCAATGTGAGTGCCAGTGCCAATGTCTCTCAGTGTTCAGCAGCACCAGTGTGAGTGTCAATGCCAATGTCTCTCTTAGTGTTCAGTAGCACCAGTGTGAGTGTCAATGCCAATGACCCATACTATTTTTATATCTGTTCAACCAATGGTTGCAATTTGGGATATCCCTTTAAAAACCCTTTTGACCCTTTGTCCTCTGTCATATTTCATTGTGGATATCCTGGACCGAAAGTCACTGGAAACTGAGATCTCCTAGTTGGTTTTGGAAACCAGCAAGGCGATACTCCCTGCGATTCTCCCTGTGACTGCTGTAACCTCGCGCCCGGTTACGGCATGGAAACGCAGAGCTCCAGCGCTAGCTCGGGTACGGACAGGAACAAAAGTCTACTGTTTGTGTCACAGCCCTGTCACGGACTTAGCAATTAGTCATCCCTCGAAAACGTCTGTCCTTGGCGGAGCGTTTTATGGGAGAATTTCCCCCTCGCTCAGGAAACATTTGATTTTGTCTGTAATCTGAGCAAACACAGCCCCACGTTATCCCTAGAGCCAGACGTGGAGCTGGAGCGAGCTCTGGGTCCAGAAGGTGACCTGTTTGGTCCGCGCAGCGCGGGCGGTGGTGGCTGTAATTACAGGAACATCTGGCTGCAAGCGAGGCCGCTGGAGAAACAGCGCCATCGGCATGCCATTCTTACACCAGGAGGAAACGCTTAGCACATGTTCTGGCTCCACAAGTTTTTGGTTTGGTTTATTTTTAGATCAGACTGGCCGATCAGAAAGCAGCACATAAATTCACGCTGAAGACGAGGTGAGATTGAAAACGCGTCGTTTGTCGTTTGCGGGCGGGCGACCCGCACTGGGTCTGATTGAGTGTCGCTGCGTAGGAGCACGTAACGCCTGGCCACATTAAACAGGGAAAGCAATCTTTTCCTCAGGAACTGGCCCTATTTTTACAGGCCCCAGCACGAGGTGTCCTGCCTCTTTTCAGCACCGCACATTCTCCCTACGTGTGAAACGTTCGATGTTGCCGGGGCAGCTGCAGGGAACGGGCATGTTTTAAGACGGAAGTTGAAACTGCAGGTCTTCAGGACGGGATAAATGCGGTTGAGATTTGGTAACTAAGCAACGTCGTGCAGTTTGGTTGCCGTGTGATCTGATTGATTTTGTTAACTCGAGTCCTTTTGAACAAGGCACAAGAAATGTGCGTGTGGGTCAAACCCATCCCACAGGGGGCCTCCGATAGCGTAGCGCCCCTATTGGCTGGTTCTTTATGAGTGTGAGCTGCCTATTACGGTCGCGGTTCGAAACCCGATTGTACCAGACAGGCCCTGTTGGGGAGTCCTGATCAGGGGTGGTGTTTGGGTGTCCACCCCAAGGGGAGGGGGGAGGGTGAGCCGGCAGAAACTTGCTGAGAAGCGTGTAAGGGTGACTCCAGAACATGGTGGGGAAGGAAGCAGAGTTCACTGCCCTCTGAGAAATAGCTTGCCTTGTAGAGACGGGCGGTGAGTTTGTGTGGGAGGGCAAATCAAAATAAACAGAGGGTATAATTGGCCACTAACTTGGGGGAAAAGCGGGAAAAAATCTGAAACAAATGTATATATATATTTTTTTAAAATTCAAACCCATCCTGCAGTATGAAGTGCTTGTTGTGCTTCAAGGCTGCAGTGTTGCACCTCAGCCACATCACCTCCTTTCATCCTGCCAGTGTCGATTGCCATATCAATGAGCCCTTTTCATGTCTTTTTTATGGCGTTGTGACTCTTGCAGCTTCCAGACATCCGTTTCTTTTGTTTTTTCTTCCTTTCAGGGCTCCAACATCACAGACACCTGCACAGAGATGCTGATGCATGGCATCTTGCTGAAGATCTCAGCTGGGAACATCCAAGAGCGGATCTTCTTCCTGTTCGATAACCTCCTGGTGTACTGCAAGAAGAAAAACAGGTCCTGCCCTCCGCCTGTCACCCGTCGCCTGGTTTCACAAACAAGCACATCTCAGTTATTCCTGTTCGACCTCATACACAGAGGCGTGTCCAGGGAGGGGCCTGGGGAGACACCTGCCCCCACAGAAATGTGGTTGGCCACCCTGGGTGCCACCTTACTTCATCTGGCTCTTGATAGGTTATTAGGTTGTCAATCACATCTTTTCAAATTTATTACATTTTGAATGTCCCCCCCGTGTGGTTCTGTGCCACTCTTGGGCCACCCCTGTTAAAGTGGTCTGGGCCCGCCACTGCTCGTACGGCGTTGAATTTCTAAACCCCTTGAGTGTTCCCCAAAAATAAATTGAAATTGGCCGTGAAAAACGATATTGCGATGTGCTACGCTACAGTGTGGAGAGATCTGCTGGACGTGAGAGCGCTTGAGGCTTTTCTCTTTTGCTGGGGTCTCGGGTATGAACGGGAAAATCGTTAGAACGACCCCGGTGGCAAAGTGAACTATTCAAGCCCTGCTGCTTACGATTCAGCACTGGATTGGACAGGCAGCACCGTGTGTGAATTCATATTCATTCTGCTCCTTGTTTCAGACGTTTAAAAAACAGCAAGGCCGCCACAGAAGGTCTGCGGTACTTGTTCCGGGGCCGGATAAACACAGAGGTCATGGAGGTGGAGAACGTGGACGACGGTACAGGTAAGCGTCCTTAAAACGTCCCCGTCTCTAACGGAAACGTGGGAGATGGCCTGGTCCGTGCGCCTTGGCGGTGTGCCACTGGCTCCTCGGCTGCTGCCTGTTCCTTAGCCAGGCATAAGGAGCTGACCAAGACAATGTGTGGATGAGTTCCTGTCGTTTTTCAGAGTGAAACAGAAGGGGCTGGGCTGGAGATTGACCCCCCGGTCTCATCTAATTGTAATTTTCTGGTATCGAATGGAATCTTGCTGACCTCAAACTTTGCTGATGAATGTTTCATTAATTTATTGAGTTGGTTCGTACTCGTTGGGGATTTAAGATGGACGGGGCCTATCTTTTCCCTTACTTCCACTGCTTTGAGTTTTAACATTAGTTAACAGTTTAAGCCATTCATGTCACTGCTGGCACTGGTTACCCTGAACTCAAAAAGACCTTAGTTAAAAACATTTTATGTCAGATCCCCATTGAGCAATTCTGTGCCTTCTCAGTGTGTGACAGCTGGATAAAAATAATATCATCATCACTGGGGTTCACATATTTGGTACCTTATTAAACAAAGATTTATGGGGCTACAGTACTACACGATCAATGCTCTAGCACTGAAATAGCACTGGTAGTGTAGAAGATTGATATTCTGTTATGTTCATTAAAAACACGGGCAGCTATCCTTTAATAAGGTCGGGTTCTAACAGTGTGTTGAAGGAGGCAGATGAGCTGTTAAATCTCAGACACTACTCCTAATAGAAGGCACTGGGCCTGGTCTGGCCTTTCATAAGCAGCATGCCGTACATTTGATGGAAATAAACTCTCAAATGTATGACATTCCAAATAAAGTCTTTTTTGGATTATTGTATATCATTGTAACTGAATCTTGTCACTCTCTCATACGCCAGAAGAACAGAGCAGTGGGAAAATGTTTCCCTCTTGGTTTCAACATCTCTCTTTAAACTCTGTTAACAGGGCAGGGTGTGAGTTTTCCTGTCTTTACTGCGGGTTACACAAAAAATGTCATACTTCGCACATGATGAAGATACATCACTTGCCGAGATGTCTTGAGAACACTGGGCACCAGTATACCAGTGATTATCCAGTTATATTTGTAGAAGTTGTAATTTTATCCGCCAGAAGCCTTAATATTGCTCGTTTTGAGAGCTGATGCGTAGCGTAAACAGCCCTGGGTTCGACCAAACAGTTCCTGCGGTTGCATGTGGGTGTTCTGCTGTTAGGCCTCATGACGAAAGAGACCACAGTCTGAGGTTTTAGCAGAAAAAACACATTTCATATTTAATCCCAGTTGAATAAAAGTCGCTGAAGGTCAGGAAAGTCAGGCTACTTATCTGTGGACTTTTCCTTATCTTGTTTTGCAAAGACTGGACTGTATTTCTGCACGTTACACACCAGCTATGCACTAATGTACCCCAAAGAATAGAGGGGTATTCATCAGGAATCATTGCGATTGTCAACCATGGATTTGACACTCCTATAGGCATAAATCGTCACATAAACGTTGTTCATCGCGGAGGGAATTTGTCCTCTAATTGTCTGAATAGACTGAATAGATAAGGGGGCTGAATTATATTTGTCCTGTGGCATTCACAAGTGGCAATGCTGACAAAATGTGAGACTTTACAACACTACAATACAAGATACCAAAACACAGTATTCATTAGCAGGTGGAGCGGTCTGTTGAATCTCCTGGCACCAGTTGATAATCTACAAATTGAGTCACAGCACTTTGATACATAGGCGTAAGGAGTGGGGGGGGCAATATTAAAAACAGTCATATCTGTCCCTCTCCTCAATAATATTTAGATATAAAACTTTCCCTTTCATTGTTTCATTGTGTCCTCCCCAATATTTAATAGGTGGTTATGCCCTTGCTTTAATATCATTGATTCAATATGTTGGTGTGACCAGTACCCTCAGCTGAATTTAGTGACCCTCATATGTTAACGAGTACAGAGTACAGACAAAGGAAGCCTTCATTGTTAAACACTACGCAGGGGCAGAATCAATTTAGAAATCCGCACTGGATGTGGTTTTCCCGGATCATCGTGGACAACAAAGCCGATAGATGCAATGTCTTATTAGTCCAGTAGTTTGCTGGATTAGGGTGCTGAGAAATAGCGGGATCAGTAATTGATGCGACGGTCAGAGCCGCCCATGGAGAGGGCAGTGCTCCCGCCTGCTCCTGGAGAGAGGAGTGATGCGGAAATGGACCCTTGCCTCTTCTGTGGCGGCTCATCACGCAGCTAAGACGATTAAGACCGTTGGTAGCTGCCCTGAGGGGAGATGGTGAGATTTTTGCCGTACAGGACCGAATTGCCGCATGCCACCAGAGTGCTTAACAAGGGATGGATCAACAGGCTGTGTGAATTAGTCTACCTACGTATAGGTAGATTAACATCTACCTGATGACTAACGTCTACCTGTTCTGAAAATGAGGAAACAAATTAGGCCAAATTATAGTTATTGGGAAAAAATCCTCAAAACAAACCTAACAAAACTAACTGGCTTCAGTTAGTGAAACATTGTTGCGGGTTCCAGCGAATGTTTGTTCTTAAATTGCTTTGTCTTCTGCGTTAGTTCGTCCCACCGCCTTCGTAATTACAGCAATCAGCAAGGCCCTCGGGCCCTGGTGCGTTTCATCCAAGAGCCTGTCTTCCCTCTGCGTTTCGTGACTTCTTCATGTGGTGGTGCTCATTTGCTCTGGACCTTTTGTGTATCCTAGTTTTTTTGCTGCTGTTTAGTTTACAGCAAAGTGCACGCACGCACTCTGCAGCCTGCGCCGCTTTGATAAACAGTCTAAAATTATTCATATTGCAAAGATGGAGAAATCAACAATGGTGCCACATTAAAATCCAAAACAAAACAAAAAAAGGGCGAGTGTGTGCTCCTTTGGGGTGGGGAGGTCCAGCTGCATAAAAGCCCTGAATCCGCCTAATTTTTTGTTTCACAGCTGACTACCACAGTAGTGGAAACATTGTGAACAACGGCTGGAAGATACACAACACGGCAAAGAACAAGTGGTTTGTGTGCATGGCTAAGACCCCGGAGGAGAAGCAGGAGTGGCTGGAAGCCATCTTGAAGGAGCGGGAGAGGAGGAAAAGTGAGTGCTGGAAGCATCTGTCTGTGGGGGCGAGGCGACTTGCAACCGCTTGAAACCCTTTCTCATTAACAATTAATTGAGAGGTGCAGTGTAATAGGATAATTATCCTGTGGGCGTGAAGCTATTCTCTGAGTTCTTCATCTCCGTTATGCGCCCGAAACGTATTGTCCAAGTCACTCTGGCGCTTGCAAGCGCTGCTGCATTTGAGTGCTATCTCACCATTTATGTGTTATTTTAAGTTTTAAAATGTCACTTCACTTTCGCTTGTCTGTGAAAATGGAGGATGCCTTAAACTGCTCTTTGTTAAATGTGGTGTTAATGCGTTTGAACGTTTTGTAAAGTCAGGATGTGTATGGTTTATGTGTATGTGTATGTGTATGTCTGGCCGAGAGCCCCGTTGGGGACGGCGATTGGCTGACCGCCCCAGAGGGAGGGGGGAGGGTGTGCCGGCACAGGCTTGCCGAGAAGCGTGAAAGGTGTCCCTGTACAGGAAAAACTGTCTTGCCTCTGTGAACGAGAAGCAGGCTTGTGGGGGAGGGTAAATTGAAAGAAATAGAGGGTATAATTGGCTACCAAAAAGGGCGAAAATTTGAAAAAATCTGAAACAAAATGTAAAAAAGAAAAGAAAATGCAAACAAACAGATAGATGCAACACAAAAACACTGCACAATTTTTGCATGTGACTTTCTGCACTGCTAATCATGAAAGGCTGGATGCTGCAATAAATAGCTTTGCATCTCATGCACTTGTACAGAGATAGTTGGTGTGATGTCAGACCTTGTAATGGCTCCGTGGATGATAATATCAGACAGAGGCTGAGTTTGTCTTTGTCTTATCCTTGCTTGTGTGTCGCGTGTGTCTCCCCCCCAGCCCTGAGACTGGGGATGGAGCAGGACACCTGGGTAATGGTGTCTGAGAAAGGAGAGAAGCTCTACAACCTGATGAGCCAGCAGGGACACCTGATCAAGGACAGGAAGCGCAAGCTCACCACCTTCCCCAAATGTTTTCTTGGAAGGTAGGTGACTGGGAAGGACATTTGACCCATGACCTTTGACCCTGAAATATAGCATGTGATGTCACGGCAAGGGAGCTCTATATGTATTCTATTCTATGTTGGCCAGATGTTCAGTTCCTGTGTTCCTTCCTGCCTCCAAGCCCCAGGCTTCCTTATTTAGGAGGTATCTGGTTGGTAGTGGGAGGTTCCGACGATGTCTGGGTTGTACCAGAAAATCTAAATCTCAATTTTGAGTTTAACAATGCCACAGACTTTTAAGAACATAAGAGCCAAACATCTGTAAATAGAGTTTCTGTGGAAACTTGCTGATTTGTTGCCTGAGATAGTTGGCAAGGGGCCTTACAGAAGAAGGGCGTACTTACCAAGATGGTGTGAGAGCCATTTTGCTGCGCAGAAGCGTTTTAATGCAAGGATTTGTTTTGATGGCTTCTTTAATTTAGCTGGAAGACCTGTGCACATATGTGAAATGCAACTGGGCAGAGGCAGTGACATCCTTCCTCTGTGAAAGCGAAGGAGATGCAAGTCGAGCTCGGAGCAACATGGTGGTTGCTATGCGTGTCTATTGAAAGCAGGTGGGCATATGACTGGACAGAAATTGCACAGTGTGATATTTATAGCGACAGACGCTCGTTTTTAATCAGAATGGGCTCTTTTTTTTGCCATATTTTCTCCATTCATCTTTAAATTGGATAAGTGTTCTAAGGAATAAAAATCGCTCTGTCCTTTTCCCCAGAGAATGATCTGGATTGTGTATCTCTGCAGTTTTTGGTTCCAGGAAAATTATGTCAACAAGGATTTATTGAGGAATCTTGTTCAGGGATTATCAGTGAAATATCTGAAGCTCTCAGTGAATGCTGGTGTAAGCCATATAGGGGTCCCCTGATCATCACCCCACACCTCCAGTGTCCACCGTGTCTTAATATGGAATTATTTTAAGCCCTCCTGTGCAATGTTGTAATGGTAATTACAGTGGCAAGGCTATTCTCTACTTGCCTTTCTACAGTAGCTGATAATTATGGTGGTGCCAAGCTGGGAAATTAGTACTTGAATAAGATACTGTTGATTTTACAGTATGTTTAAAAAAAAAATGTTTTTATTTGTTTCAGATATTTTCCTGTTTTTCTCCCAATTTGGTAGCCAATGTGGCTGCAGTGGGCAAACTGTGTGTAGTGTGTAGGTGGCTGCTCTCTATTGGAAATAGGTGGCCATATCATATTAGCTTGCCATGTCAGTTGGACCAGTTTAGCTCTTGTTCTTGGTGCACAACTGCTCTTATCTATGCAATAAAGATGTGCCTCCATGCTCTGAACCATCCCCAAATATGTACTCACATGGACAATCACATTTAAATAGAGGAGAGCTTAGCAGGCTACACAGTGAAAAACATATACTGTAGTTGCCAATTCTGTGGTAATGTCAAGTTGTTTTGAATAACAACTAGCTGGGTGGATATTTAATGAAATCATTTAATGCAAGTGTTCATGGTATGCTAACCATTGATTGCTATGTTCAGCTTATTATCTAGCCAAAGCGAGTCCAGAAGCCCAGAATGTAGCACTGTAGATGTAATGCACTAGCTACATATGAACATATCATTTACTTGATAATGGTTTCTAAGTATATTTAAAATGTTACTGTTTTCTGTGGTAGGTAATGGTGGTACATGCATGTTTTATGAACCGCTGTGTCGCTGTACAGTTATGGGAAAGAAAGCACTCACGTTACACATTACAACCCAAGCTGTGCTTTATTTCTGAATAACCGCATAGCTCCAAAGTGGTCTCAACCTCACTTAAAACATCTGGCGTGTCTATTTTTACGTCTGCTCCTATTTTAAGCCCGTTTTCAATGGCTAGAAGAAGGCTCGTAAAGCTGTTATTCATCAAACCTCTCTTTTTGTGATATTAAATAATACAAGATGCTCTTTATGCAGTTATGCTTTAGATGTGCAGGTCCTGAACCCTTGTCACATTGAGTTTAGACGCTCTCAAAGTATTGCAGATGTAACCACAAGGTAGAATAGTAATGACAGAAAAGCCCTAGTCTACTCAATCGTGCGCAGACTCTTTGAGGAATGTGTCTTGATTCTCCTGTAATGGAATATTGTACTTCACTCTCCCACAGGGCTCTCCTACTTAAAAAATGACAGTGTAGGTAAATCATGCTCGAGAATGACTTGTGTGATGTGTTTTCATTGCCCAACCTGGCTCTATCCACTTCCTGTCTCTCGGCCTTGAATAGGAGAATCCTTTTAAGCCTCACTTCCTGTTTGTGAGTCTAGGGCTATATTCCAAAACTTGAGTATGCATACTGTGCACTCATGCAGTTTGTTTTATGTACTGTCAACTTCATACTGTTGAGTGTATACCACCAAGCATGCAAGTGCATAGTACGGGCAAAAATTATTCATCTTTGGAATGCACTCTCACATCATCGCCTTGCCACGAACTTTGATTTATATGTACGTTGAGTATTTTCATTGAACTTCCTGAAGTATTTCAAAAGTGCCCATTATCGAGTAATATTTCTTGTTAAGTGTGTTGAGAAAGCAAAATACTGTGAATGATATGAGTTGTACAAACATTCCTCGATCACTGCTCCCTACTTCGTCTGAATTTGTATAGCATCATAAGCGTTGAGTATCACGCGTAGCAAAATCCTGGGAGTGACAAGTATGGATGAATTAAATGTTCATGCATACTGTTATTTTTTTCTCTCCTCCGAAGTATGCAAGAAGGAATCTGGGGAATTTCTACATGTACTCACTCTTGCGTGCTTGAGTTGTGAAATGGTACTCAACACATCAGCCTCGCACTTCCATTCCTCCAAGTTTTCTAGGTAGTATGCAAGAACTTTAGAATCTCTAAATGTCTCTAAACTTTTGTTTGAGTTGGTAAGCAATAATCAATCCAACGGTAATTAGGATCTCATGACAACATTCCTTGTTTTCTGTCTATGATGGCATTCCAAAACAATACTTTTCCTTTCCTGTAACCTGTTATCTTTTGGAAACTGATTTTGATCTTCCCTCTTTATGTCAGAGAGACATATGAGTGTCACTGCCTTTCTGTGAGCCTTGAATGAGAGACCTATATATGCCATTTATCAGACGCTTTTATCCAAAGTGTGGTTGTGGGGTCTGTTTCCATTGGGACCACATATACTGGAGAAATGTATGCATTCATTACTGTACATCGCCTTGGATAAAAGCGTCTGCTAAATGCCATATGTTATTAATGTTGTTAGATCCCAAGGACGCTCTCCACCTGCTCATTTAAATGCCCCTTGAGATCTTCCGCTTAGGCGTTGGGGTGTGACAGATTCTGTCGAAAGAGCAAACCCGAACCTGTCCTCTGCAATTCTGCTGGTTTCATCTCGTCTAGCCTTAATAATACAAAAGTCGGGCGTTGTGTCTTCTGTTCCCTCATTGAAATTCACATCTTTTCTTTTCTTCGCCCGGTGTTGGGAGGAATGTGATGGGACTGCCTCTGCGTGAATATATCAGCAATAAAGACAGAACCACAGACTCCTAATGAGGGACAGGCTGAACAATAAGTGACGTGCTTCTCCAAAACGATTCTGCGCTTCTCGTGTTTTTAATTGGGTTGACTAAGTGTTGCGATAATTGTCCATGTTGGTCATGTCACCATGAGAGTTGTTTTAAGAGCCTTAAGAAAAAGTCAGCCTCTGTCCCAGCTCTGCATAGCTGTGGCTAGGTTTGATTTGTACAGGGGATTGGGAATGGGAAAGCACTTTCTCTTTTAGTCTCTCTAGACAATGCAAGATCCAGAGTGGTCTGGGAAAGAATTAATCTGTCAGCTAAAAAAGACTTGCAGGGGCAGATGATAATCACAAGCAGTTCCAAGACTGGGTCTACAGTAACCATGTGGTGATGAGCAGTATTACATTAAAAACCTGAGAAAATATATACCCCTCAGAAGCTAATTGCTTTTCCAGTCTGTAACCCCTCCTGCACATATCATATTTTTCTTCTATAAATGCGTTTTCTTCTCTTTTAGTTGTTGCTTCGAGTCTGTTTGTTATTGCTGCACACAATTTCTGTGAGATAGCCAGTCCCCTGATTAAAAACACAAGCTCTTTGGCTTACAGTCCTTTTTGTTCTTCACATTGTGCAGTGAGGCCATTTTTAACGCTGTACTTTAGCCCGGTGAAGCTTTGAAGTGCAGTGCTATTCTTGTGCCTTTATTACTGAAGTCCTCCTTCACTTGGAGTCTGTTATTTGCGGTCTGCCGTTTCAGAACAGATTCTGTTGACACTGAGACTTTTTAAAACGTGCTGTGAAACTTGAATAGTTACACTTGATCTTACGTTGAAATGATTTCTTAACAATGGATGGAAACAAATGCACTTTGAGTTATCGTTTTCCAGCTGTGGCACATTTGTAAAAACATTTAATTCTGAGAAAATATTTCCCAAATTGGAGCTGAATCCCTTATTATTAGCTATTATATATTTTTTATATTTTATATTATTCATCCTTTATTTAACCAGGGTAGTCACGTTGAGATTGCCATCTCTTTTTCAAGTGAGCCCTGGCCAAGAAGGCAGCATACAAAAAGCTTCACATAAAATAACATTACATGGAAATGGTCACAAATAAAAGCAATATAGTAAAATACTATAGTAAAAGCACACAATAATTACCATAGTAAGCTTTAGTTAATTAAAAACATGAGCACTTCATTGTAAGTAATTGTCAATTTTTTTCTTTAAAATGATCAATTCCACTGAGAGAGTTCAGCTTTAAATCTTTTGCAATAGATTCCAAGAGAATGGAGCAGCATAGCTGAAAGCATGTCTCCCAAATTCCAAGTTCTTGTGATGGGAACATAATATAGGATATGATTTTGTGATCTTAGATTGTAATGTCCACCTCTTGGTTGAGTGAGTAAAGTGCTTAAGTAAGCTGGCAGCTGCCCCAAAATGGCTTTGCATGTAAACAAATACCGATGTGACTCTCGTCTTATGGCCAGGGATGGCAGTCCTGACAATTCATACAACACACTATGTTGCATGATGGATGTGCTATTTGCAACAGACCGTAAAGCAGCATGATACAGTGTGTCCACTGCGTGAAGACGTGACCCCGAGGCATTCAAATATTCATATATGACGCCATTTGGCATCCCTGGTAACCCTGGCAACCATCTTGAGCCTTCATCAAGTGGACCTTGATGAAATGTGTAATGGGAGCCTACAAGATGTGTTTGCCTCAATTTTGTCAGCGTGCCACATTTGAGAAATGCTACCTGGGTTTACTTATACAGGATGAATCTTGTTTGTTACCGAGTATTTTAATCAAATATCTTCCCTGTGACTGTCAGGGCTGACAACCTTTTGGTTGAGTAAAGACACATATAGCCTGTATTGGAGCTTTTCATCGCCAAGAGGAAAATATAAAGTGTTGTCGGTCCTGTGTGCAGTAGATAAAGTGAAAACACAGGAGCAGAAATGGCAGTAGTCTAATTTCAGAAAGTTTTGTTTTTGTTTTGTTTGTTTATAGATTATGGGAGGACAGCTCAAATGTGTGGCACATTTATTTATTTATTTTTGCACAACTGCAACCTCCATTTGGCAAAAGGTCATGAGAGCTTTGTATTCAAAACATTCTCTGTGTTTTTTTTATCCCCAACTTGGGGGCAAAGGCTGGCAAATCTACAGTACATCATTCTGTGCGGCCCAGCTAGCCCCTTAGCCCTGGCTCCAGCCAGTGAAGAGAAGGAGGATTTGTAGGGGCCAAACAGGGGGATGGGGGTCCTGGGGGTTGGTAGGGAGGGTTTCTCTGAGGCGTGGAGAGTGGACAAACATGTTGCTGCCCTGTGGACCTGGTCCCCAGTGGACATTCCTGAATGTTTGTGTTTCTGCGACATCAAGTTTTATCAGCTATGGGAAAGACCACAAAATTGCCCCAGTGGAGTGGTGTGTGTGTTTTGGGGCTGTTCTACAGGACGGAGGTTGGGTTAGCAGATGAAATTAGAAGCATCAAACAATTTATCCAGTTTGGGGTTGGAAGAAGGTCGTGGCTGCGTATCTTTCACGTGATGTTTTGTTTCCTGCTTCTGTTACAAGCGATGGACGCTTACATGCAGTGGTGAGGATTGAGCGCTCACAGGTGCCAGCCAAAGGCTAAAGGCTTTAAATCTCTCCCTTGCAGAGGCCTGATAAAGTGATTGTGTTTTAACAAGCTGGTGGTCTCAAGTTGAATTTTCAGTTATGATAACCTTCAGCATGGTTGGGAATAAATAAGGCAGTCAGTCCACTGGCTGTTGTTTGCCCTGGAATGGTGTCGGCTTGTTGGCCAAAGCGTGCATCCGTTCACTGCCCTTAATGGCTCACAGTCAACCGTTTCCATGGGATATGTTGTTAAAACAGAAAGAGGTTTTGAAAGGAGATCCGGGTTGTGCAAGGGTTTGAGTCCCAAGTGAAATAAAAGCGGATGAAATTGCAGAAATCTTTCGTGCGTGAAAGTTCCTGGTGAATGACGTGCCCTCCATCGCTCTCTCCCCCCACAGTGAGTTTGTGTCCTGGCTCATGGAGATCGGAGAGACAGACAACCCGGAGGAAGGAGTCCACCTGGGCCAGGCCCTGCTGGAGAACGGCATCATCCACCACGGTCAGTCCCCTCCTCTTCCTCCTGCCCCAGGGTCTTCCTCACGCCCTGCACCGTCAGCCTTGTGGGGGTTTGTGAGAGATGGAGCAGTGGCATGTCCAGACTGTTTTGACTGGGGTGGCCCAAGTGGGGCACTGACTTTGTAGGGGTGGCATGAAGTACAAATGTGCACATCGGGGCGGGGGGCACGGAATAGCATTAATTTACCATTTTTGTCTCTACTACCCATATCTACTTTAATTACTAACATTACAGTGTCTTACATTTCTGTGTTTAATTTAAAAGATAAATAAACCTATACCACTGGGCAGATAGCCAATCATAGTTTAGCATCTGGGGTGGCACCTGGGGTGGCCAATCAGATTCCAGGGGTAGCACGTGCCACCGTAGGCCACCCCCTAAACACGCCGCTGAGATGGAGGCAGTTTAGACCCAGTTCAGCCTACTGGATTCGGAACAGTCATTTAACCCTGAGTTTAACAGCAGTGAAAAAAATTTCACCATGAAATTCGATGACTTCCCCCGGAGTGACCCTACCATTAGAAAAAGTGAAACATTGCCCTTTTTTATATTTTTATAAAAGCTGTACACCATCAGAGTACAAAGATTGCCACATCTATTACAGCAAATGTTTTTTTTGTTGTAAAAGCGAATGGTGTACACTGAATAAATACAGTCTCTCTGCACTGTCAAGTAGGAAAAACACAGTCATTCCCCAAGTTGTTGATGAGTGACAGGTTGTTTCTTCATGCAAAATAGATTTGGGGTTTAAAATTCAATCAAGAGGCTTTATCATAGGGGTGCGGCGAGGGTGGGTCATATTTGACACTGTGGACACGAGGAGTATACAGAATATGAAGATTACACAAGGGTTATTAATCTCACAGTGGCTCATAGAGCTGGGGGCTGTGGAGAGCAGATGCTGATGTTTTGCAACGCTGTTACTGTACACTGCATGCTTACTGATGCTTATTTTCCTATTTAATTTATGTATGTATTTTTTTTTTTTAAAGCTTGACTTGATATTGTTTAGATTACACTATAGGGCCTTGGATTATTACTGTGTCATTTGTTTGGTAAACTTGGTGGGGATTATGTTTAAATGATTCATGTTTTCTTTTTTTCTTTTTTTCCTCAAAAGAACCTGGAACTGAGCCAAGCTCCATAATAAAATAACTTTCTGCTTTATTGCTTCCTAACAGAGAGAAATGAGTTTGAGGCTCAGAGCTCCCTATCTGGGGAAAAATAACTTTCAGCTTTAGTGAGTGCTCACTGAGAAGGACGAATCCACAAGGGGGAAAACAAAAACCTGCTAAGGATTACTTTTCATTAGAACTTTAATGCAAGTTGCACGCAGGGTTACGCGATGCTGAACCCACTGGTTCCTATAAAGAGCCTCCAAAGCTCCTCACAGTGAGAGAATTGTGGAGCGATGGCGTTGTCTACAACCACGGCTTTCTAATCAGCGACTTTAGGGGTCGTCTGACCCTGGGAGCTGCACGTCTCAGACCAGACCGACTTTTGTAACAGTCGTGGTTTTCCTTAAAACCTTGATGTTGAACGAAGGATTTCTGACCCCAGAGCCATTATGCCAGTGTTGTTTGTGTGTGTGTACACGCTGCGTGCGGTTTCTAAGATGCCTTGGTTTTTGTCCTTCAGTTACAGACAAGCACCAGTTCAAGCCGGAACCGGTGCTTTATAGGTTCCGGTACGACGATGGCACCTACCACCCCAGAAGTGACATGCAAGATGTCATCTCCAAGGTAACCAGCTAGATTAATTTGTAAGGTGGCCGAATGTATTTTTGGATTATTTTAAATTAAAATATTGAGGGCTGTCCGCCTCAGGGAGGAAGGAGGAGGGAGGAGGGAAGCCGATATGAGCTCGCTGTGTATAGGAGTGGTCCTGTGTGTATACTGGAGTTACGGTGATGGCTTGGTGGGTTCCGGCTCGGAGGAGCTAACTAACTAGTTTCAGAACTACGGCAGTGAGCTCTCAATTTGAGGGAGGG
The DNA here is from genome assembly GCA_029706075.1 of Aldrovandia affinis. Classification (NCBI taxonomy): domain Eukaryota; kingdom Metazoa; phylum Chordata; class Actinopteri; order Notacanthiformes; family Halosauridae; genus Aldrovandia; species Aldrovandia affinis. Next base: position 5,221,109 of record JAINUG010000016.1, read on the forward strand.
GAAAATTGACATGAAAAAGAGGGTATAATTGGCTACTAAATTGGGAGAAAAATGGGGGAAAAGCAGAAAGAGAAAATAAAAAATAACAAAAAATATAAAAAATTGAGTAGGATGTCTCTCCGTCTTTTGCCTTCCCTAAAGTATAATCCTTTAGAAAAATTGTATTTGAATTTTTCAGAAAGTAATTTAAGTTTTTGTTTTAGAGTTTAGAGTTTGAAAGTTTTGTCTGTTTTTGATTAATCTTTTCTTGCCTCCAGGGTGTCAGGCTTTTCTGCCGGCTCCACAGTTTATTCACCCCAGTGATCAGGTAGGGGACCATCTCCATTCCTGCCTCATTTAAACCGTCTCTCCTCACATCTTTAGTGCTAGAGCTGCTACCGTGCCAGTTTCCTCATTCTGTAAATAGGACCAGCAGTGTGATTAAAATGTGGGATGGAAAAAAGGAAACTAAACATTTTACATTGTCTCTTTTCCAAATTGGCAAGATTTGTTAAGAGAATATTACAAAAAACTGGTCTTCTAGAAATGTCAGGTGGTGAGCTGGGCTGGCCTGCCTGTCTGGGACTGCTTCACTGCTTCACAGACAGACATTTTGGGAGTTTTCCTGGAAGGCCAGACCATGTGATGTTTGGAGATAAAGGGGCCTTGGTGCAATCTCCAGTCAACAGAGGCACGACGCAGCACTTCCTGTCTGCGGCGGGCTGGGGGAGGGTGGTTGGTGCGGAAAGTTTTTGGACGGGTGAGTGGATGCATGGAGCAGAGCTGTGTGAGAGACTGAAGTGGCGTTTCGCACGCAGACTGCGGCGCCCTGGCCAAGCCTCCGTTACAGCCGCCAATCGGATTTCTATTTGATCCAGAGGGAAGAGTGCCCCCTGCTGGCCCACCAACAACCTCTTCCAGCTGCAACTCCGCTTTCCCAGTAGGCCCTCCCATTCAAGTGCTACCCAAGCCCAACCCTACCCAAACTTTGGCAGGTTGATATGAGACGGGTACAGGCTGGCTGTTTACATGCCTGGGGCGGGCTACTCCACGGTTGGGGGTGTGTGAGAGTTACGTGGAGGGGACGGGGGGCGTTGACGGTCACTCTCTCGGCCACTGCAGGGTCCCAGCCGGGCTCTGTGGGTCAAGCCCATGGGCGCAGGAGCCAGTAAAGTGGTATTTCAGAGTTTGGCTCCACGCATGGGCTGCTTGGGTTTACAGAGGGGTTGAAAACACTGATGCATAACAGTACAAGAAGAAACCCCCCAAAACAACAGCTTGGTTTTTGAAAAATGCAATATGGCAGCAAAAACGCTTCCAAAATTGAAATGTGAAACAGGTGCAATTTCAGTGAATTTGGCAACCGGTTTGGCCGCAGTGAACGAAAGCCCTCGTGTTAATCAACATGGAGAGCGGTGTTTACGCAGCGCGTGCTTGCTTGTGATTCAGCTGCACGCTTCGGTGGAGTGCGCCGAAGTCACGGCGTGTTTCTCGTAATGCCGTTGTTTCTGTTAAACGCGTGTTTGGAAGAAACGGGTTACACTGAGCCATTTATCACATCAGTGTGCTATGTTGTGTCACTTGGCGAAACTGCTCTGAGCGGTTCTCTCACTTAGTCGAGATAAGGAGAATCAGAATCAGATCGCAGGGTCAGTGTGTAAACACTGTTCTGCCGTCTCTCAGCTGAGCGCCTGGAGTTCACATTATCAACACAACTTCTTCCCTCGACTCCTGTGTCCTGGGGGTGTTTGAGGACCAGCGACACTCAGACAGCACTGCCTGGCACTATCAGGAGCCATGCACTGTGTGTGTGAGTGTGTATGAGAGTGAGTGTGTGTGTGTGTATGAGAGTGTCTCTGTGTGTGTGTGTGTGTGTGTGCACAAGTGTGTCTGTGTTTCTGTGTGTGTGTGTGTGCATGAGTGTGTGTTTCTGTGTATGTATATGCACGAGTTTGTGTCTGTGTTTGTGTGTGCGAGTGTGTGTGTGCGCAAGTGTGTGTGCGAGTGTGTGCGTGTGTGTGTGTCTGTGAGTGTATATGTGTGTGTGAGAGTGTGTGCATGAGTATGTGTGTGTGTGTGTATGAAAGCGGTCCCACATTCTCACTGGGAGCTTACGGTGCTTTTGGACCCTGTACAATGAGGCCCTGGCTCAGAGAATGACATTTCGCTAATTGAAGCTGCCGACTCCAGTCTAATTGGGTGGAATTTCCTGGTGGCAGGGGAGGGAATGCCGGAGGGGGGGCTTTGGCAGGGGGTGGGGGGGTGGAGGGGTGGGGGGGAGGGTGGTGAGGGGGGTTGAACGCCCCCACTCTTCTCCATGAGAAAAGCCATAACTCCAGCCTCCCTGGATCATGCAGCTCATACCTTACGGTGCTGAAAGGACGAGGACAAGAAAAGAAACCCTGTTGTGTAATACGGTTCACTTCAGACAAAAAGGCAACTGGGAGCGGTGTCTGTTTAATGGCATATGTACGGTGGAGAGTGCCATGTGGTACAGTAATGTGAGAGAGAGAGGGAGAGAGAGAGGGAGAGGGAGAGGGAGAGGGAGAGGGAGAGGGAGAGAGAGACAGAGATATGGCAATCTGGGCCAAAGCCCTGCAGTACTTTAGGATGGCGAGGGCTAAAAGCAGGCCCTGGCTCTGCCCTTCGCTCACCTGTGCTACTGGACCATGTGGTGCGTCTCTGAGGCAGATGGCGGCCCGGTGGGCCTCCGGTTCTTCCCTCATTTTTCACGCCCCGGTGGCCATCGTGGTCCGACCGCAAGCTCCCTCAGATCGGCGGCGATAACAACGCGTCTTTCAGGGCTCGCTGCCAAGCCACGAGGCCTCGCTGTGCTCTCTGTCCGTGACTTTGAAGCCTTGGGCTTCAAAAACTTAATAAACACAAAAACCCAGCCATCTAATCCCGGCCCGGTACCTATCCCCCATTGGTTTAATCACCTGTTTATTTTTACGGAAGGTTTGTTTAAGAAACCTAATTACCGTTGATGTGCAAAAAAAAAAAAAAAAGTGGGTTGGTTTTGGTTTTGTGGGTGAAGTAGGATTCCAACGTGTGAAATAAAAAGAAAAGGGGGTAGGGAGTGGGGGGTGGGGCGGGGAGGTATTCATTGTTCCCAAAGGACATGTTTGAGGGGATGAAAAGGAGGTTGTTAAAAGGAAAGAAGCAGATGTACTCAGAAGAGTGTGTGTGTGTCGACTGTAGACAGACGAGAGGGGGCTTGGCAGTTTCCCGGGGTTGTGTGTGTGTGTGTGTGTGTGTGTGTGTGTGTTGGGGGGGCGTGGTGCAGAGGCAGGCCTGGAGTTTCCCGGACGGCTGTCCCACAGGAGTGCCCCTCGTTCATGGGAAAATGGCCGCTCCATTTCATAGTAAATTCCAGGGGTCTGGCACGAGCGGCGAGGGGGCCCGGGTGAAAAGGACGCGGGGCCGCAGAGAAGCTGCCTGATAGAGCCGGGGGCCCCTGAGCCAGATAAACACCGGGGGGGGTGTCCCTGCTGCCCACATGCTCTGTGCTTACACTGCCTGGCGACTGACAAACCTGTAAACATAAATTCATTGTTAAAAAAGAAGGCCCTAACTTCGTTTTGGTATATATATTTGCAGTTCCATTTGCAGTTGTTTGAGGTAGTTCTGTCTTATTTGTTATGTGTTTGTTTGTAAGAATAACCTACTTTGTTGTAAATGTTGTGTAAACCTTATAAGGAGCATTAGAATTAGTACAATCTACGTTGTGCTTTAATATTCCACCAAGTAATAGGGTTGAAGCCATCTAGCGATGTATATTTTTTATAAATAACTGAACTACATTGTTTTTTGTACACCGAGATATGTATGAACACACACACACACACACATGGAAGGAAACCTACTTATCTGAGGTAACCTACTTGTGTCTTTTAGCATCAGTGTGATTTATGTCCATCCTGTCAGGAAATTCAGGTAATTCTCCGCAAGACTGGGGCTCCACTGGTGTATTCATGCGGGTGAGATAACAGGCAGGGGTCAGAGGTTGGAGGTCAAAGGTCATTCCTCCGCATCCTCAGCTCAAGTTCAATGCGGGTGAAATTCTTTGGACGCTCAAGCCGTTTTTTTTCTTTTTTTCTTTTACTACTCAGGGATAAAGACTACCATCTGAGGACGTACAAGTCTGTGGTGATGGCCAACAAGCTGATAGACTGGCTTATTGCGCAGGTAAGGCTCGTTGTGAAATTAGCAGTGTTTGTTTTTTGTTTTTTATATATATATTGTTAGCGTGCGTGCATATTGAAAACACATTTCCTCCCCCAGGAAATGGGAAGAGATGAAAGAAAGGAAAGAAAGGGAAGTGGCTGTTTTCTAAACAGGCCGGTCACTTCAGAGGAGGAAACAGGGTCTGAATCGATAAACCGCAAGGCGGGGCCACGATATTTTCGGTTTCACAAAGAGAAGCATAACAGAGGAGGGCTCTGTTATGCTTAATTAGACGTCAGATTTTTATTGCGCTCGACGCGAGGCTTCGAGGCTTGCAGATTAAGAGATGCGTCTGACGCTAGTCACCCAGTGGCGAGAAGGAATGTTGGCTCGTGTTACGCTGCCAAGCGCATCTCTTGCCAGTTTGTTATGTACAGGGTTCCCACGCGTCAAGGAAAAACCTTGAATGGAAAGTCATGTAAATGTCAGGTAAATTTCTCATTCCATGTAACGTTATATATTTTTTTCTTATTTTCCGATAACATTACCGCAAAATGTCTGCTCCCCTGCCACCGTTGTTGCCACCTGCCATGGCTGTTCTCTCTCTCTCTCTCACACACACACACACACACAATGAGATGTGTATTTTCACTGGTAACAAAACGCGTTAAGTTATGAAAGTAAAGTCTATTTTTGCATCAGTCGTAAATTTTCTTTAATTGAAAACCTTCAATTTGTCATTGAAATGTCATGGAAATTTGATTTGAGTGGGAACCCTGTATGTAGCTTTTTAGCGAGTTGCATAATCCGTCAGGCCTCATCGTTCCACGGTCTTGGAACTGCGCTATTGTTTGTGGGTGAAAACCCGGTGTGGCCATTTTGTAGTCTTCGCTTCACCTCTTTAATGTAATATTCTTTATTCTTTATTGCCATGTTACGCAAGTGTAATTGGAATTAGTCTCTCCGCGCATCTCTCCTAAGAGAGGTCGGAGCGCAGGGTCAGCCATAGTACAGCACCCCTGGAGCAGTTTAGGGGTTCAGTGTCTGGCTCAAGGGCACTTTGGAAGTGAACACCCAGTGAGACACCCAGGAAGTGACCTAGCATCCCTCCAGTTTCCAGTTCATTGTTTTTTTTGTTGGCCTTCCTGGGATTCAAACCAGCAACCCTCCGCTTGCCAGCCCGTGTCACTAACCACTGAGCCACTGCCGCCCCGCTGCTCTTTGGACTGGGGAAGAAAGTGCGGGTGGGACCACAGAGTGGGACCTCACTCCTGTTCATCCCGCTCACGTGCTCCTTTTTCCAGGGGGATTGCCGGACGCGAGAGGAGGCCCTGATCCTGGGGGTGGAACTCTGCGACAACGGATTCATGCACCACGGTAGGACCGCTCCCGCTAACCCTTATTCATTAAAAGCGCTCGCGCAAACAACGAGCGCTCTTCAATCGGCCATTACCTCACCTTCTCCTTTTCCACCTCTTATATTTTCGATTTGCCATAAACCATTACGAAAGCATTGGCCTTGACACGCACACTGAAATGTAGTCTGAAATGTATAACTTGCTGCCATGTCAAATTCCCCCTTGTCAGAAAAATGTACTTCCTTGCGTTGCAGTAAATCTGTTTATTAGCATAGTGTGAGGAGGGGGCGTGATCGAGAACGCTCAGTTGCCATAGTTACCAGGTTGTTTTTAAGGGCCTTGACCCACTGCTGCCAAAGTTCACATCATACACGCCCGAGCCTCACCACATCTCTGGTTACTGCTCATAGAGTCAGCGCTCCAGAGAGAGCCCGCAGTTTAGTTTGGGTCCACAGCATACCCATGTGAAACACACGAAGCATAATAATAACCATAATGACCGCACTTTGCTTTCCAGCTCCCCAGATCTAATTTCGGTAACTGTGCCTGATAAGTTATTCCACTTGTTTCTATGGTTGTTGAAACTCTTGGGTTATATCAGATCTTTCCAGTAAAAATCAGTAGAAAAGTTTTTGTGTGTGTGTGTGTGTGTGTGTGTGTGTGTGAGAGAGAGGTTGGGGGTTGTACTTCAAAGTGGATGGGCTCGGTTTTAGGCCCCTTGTTCCCGTGGAGACGGATTTAAATCCCGACCCCAGGTCCTTTCTCAGCTCCCTCTCGCCATGCAAATGTGTGGTCTCCCACGGCAGGAGAGACCCCTCTTAATGCCTAGTGCTCTGAGCGTCTCTCTCTGTCGCTCTCGCTTTCATCTTCCGCTGACACATTCCATCCTTTCATTCCCCGCGTCCTCGAAACACAGGTTTGTTGTTCAAGAGTTCACGTTGTTCTTTCATCCCTACCAAAGATCTTTTTTTTAACTTTGTTTCAGACTATTTTTTCTCCCAATTTGGTGGGCAATTATACCCTCTATTTCTTTCGATTCACCCTCCTTCACGAACTCGCCGCCCGCCTCCACGGGACAAGCAAATACCCCGAGGCAATGATCCACCTCCTCCGAGACGGATCTCGCCCACCCATCTTTCCTTGGATGCCCTTCCGCTCCTCGCTTGTGCCGGCTCTCCCTCCCCCCTCCCTCTGCGTTGGACAGCCAATTGCTGCCCCCTGATCAGGACTCCCGGCCAGAGCTGGACTGGCGCAGCTGAGTTTTGAACCGCGACTGCAGTGAGCATCCGGGCGAATGCTTTGACCGTTACGCCACCCGAGGCCCCCTACTGAAGATCTTTAATCGTGATTTCAAAAGATCTCACCGTGTTTTTGTAAAAGTGAAACAGACCACGAAAATTCAGCCGAAAAAAACCCCTGCTGTGGCGCAGAATTGCTTGGAACGCTAGTTGTGAGGAACTCACAGAAAGGCTAAGGTGGACTGGTCTGCCACGAGGTCCAGTCTCCAGACGAACAGCGCGCTTTTGAAAGTGCGACCCCTTCTGGGGCCTCCCGCGTGGTCTATCGGTAAGAGCGTTCAACACTAGCCACGACCGGGGTTCCATTCCTGTTTCGGCTCTGGCCAGGAGTGCCGCCAGGAGGTGGAAATTGGTTGTCCGCCCCAGGGGGAAGAGATTTTTAAAAAGCTGTAGGAAAAACTTGCTGCATATATGAGTGGTTGTGTGTCGGTGACAGACTTCGGCTTAGGAGGGTACCGGCTCAAAGGAGGCGGTACAGCACTTGCTACTGGCCGGAGTACGGCAGCGAGTTCTCGTACGAAGGAGCGATAATTGGCACAAAAAAAGAGAGGGGGTATAATGGGATACTAATAGTGGGGGAAATGGGGAAAGCTAAAATAATTAATAAAAAAGAAAGAAAGTGCCCCCCTTCAGAAGGGATTAATTGGGGCTAAACCCTCCTGTTTGCAGTGCTGGAGAAGAGCGAGTTCAAGGACGAGCCCCTGCTGTTCCGCTTCTTCGCTGACGAGGAGATGGAGGGATCCAACACCAAGCACAAGCCCATGAAGCACGACCTCAAGATCGTGGAGAACGTCATCGCAAAGACCCTGCTGGTGAGAGAGGCGATCGCCCAACGGGTCCAACTCTCTCATAACTCAATATGATATCCACTGAGACATGCTGTCTTATTTTATATACACGTAACTGCCCAAATAAAGGAAACACTTGAGTAAATGAGGGATACAATGTGTGTTGAAAGCAGGTGCTTCCACACAGGTGTGGTTCCTGAGTTAATTAAACAGTTAACATCCCATCATGCTTAGAGTCATGTATAAGAATGCTGGGTAGGCCCAGCTGCCCATTATTTTGGCTACCATGGCTAGAGGAAGAGATCTCAGTGACTTTGAAAGAGGGGTGATTGTTGGGGCACGTTTGGCAGGAGCTTCAGTGATGAACACTGTAGAAACTTGCATGATGGCCCTGATTGGTTTGAGATGCAAGGCAAAACAGATGAGCAACTCTGATTCAGTTGACTGCAAATATCAATCTAGGGCGTGTTCAATCTCAGGCAGTTTTCATCAAGAACAATCTGTCGAGACCTTCACAGAGAGGGATACTATGGTCAGGCTGCAGCCCTATAAAGACACTTTATGCTAGTGTTTCCATTATTCTGGCAGTTACATATACATACAGTAATGGGGCCCTAGAACATTACAGAACAGGTTCTGCAGTATGACATTTTGAAGTCCTCCCATTTCTTCCTCTGTGGTAGATTGGATTTGCCATGAGTCTGTATTTTTGTTAAGTTTCCGTAGGACTACGGTGGATAGGCCTGTTTGTGTGCTCTGCCATCCCACAGATAAGGCCCAGCGTCGGGGGCTACGGCTTCACTCTCGAAGACCGCAACCGAGTTCCAATCATCAAGTCTGTGGAGAAGGGCTCGTACGCAGAGGTACTATAAACGCCACACGCCCCCGTGCAGTTTTTAATGCCCCTTAAACTGAGCAGATGCTCTGTGGCTGGATGCGCTCCGTGTAAATGGGCAGGCACGCAGAACCCTGCTGCTCAGCGCTGTTCGCCCAGGTTGCCGGGTGCCTCTGTTTGCTGTTATGCCTCAGACAAGGGAGTCTCTCTGCGTCTCTGTGTGCGTCCGTGTTTCGTGACATCTGAAGGACGTTTAGCCTCAGGCGCGAACCCAGGAACTGCTGGACCGGGCCTCAGAATGGGCCTTTCCCCCTGGAACCCGGGCCCACCAGCGCAGGGCCGCTGGAGAGGTCCAAGGGATCCCGGAGGAGTGCTAAATGTTCAGTGAAACTTGTTCGCTCAGTGAAACTCGTTCGCTCAATGAAACTCGTCCGTGCAGTGAAACACGATCGCAAAGATCCTTGCTCAACGTTTCGCATTAAAGATTGAGGCCAAAGATTCGGACGAGATTCGGACGTACTTGTCTTTGTCGCGAAGGCAGTGTGCTGAAATGCTTATATCCTTCGGCTCATCTCTAATGGAAAAATGGAGTGCAGATCTATTATGGATGCAGTTATTAATTATTTTGATCGACAGTATGTACTTTCTAGTTTTTTCCCTGAGTCAGCGAGCACTACGGTCAGCGTGAATCTCACATTATTGTGCTGTGCTGGTTACTCCATCGTGTAAATCTAAGAAAAAAATTCTAATAATCAGATGGAGAACAAGGCTTCCAGCCACAGATCAAACATACTGCTCTAAAACAATTGATCCATTATTGAACCAGAGTGGTGCTCAATCTAAGTCTGTTCTGTTAATATGTGCCCTCTTTCATGTTGTGCGACTCATTCACTTGATAGATATGACATCCTGGGTTGGATCCAAGGAATATTTGCAATCCCGCTATAGCGTTGAACCAGCTTCATGTTTCAGGATTCAGGAGTTGCCAGATTGCATGGGGAGTCGCTGTGTTTATTTTAAATCTGGTGCTGTAAAATCCCCAATGTGACCCAGCTGTGCACACATGTAGATAAAGTCAGGTCTCATAAAGTCCCACATCGCCACACAGAGGGGGGAGAGTGGGGGCTTGTTCCCAACAGAAAGCTGAATTGACACTGGAAAAGTTATTTTTCCCTTATGACAATAGTACATGTAGTTATTTTTGTTTCTGATTTCTTCCGGTTTTTCTCCCAATTTAGTGGCCAGTTATACCCTCTATTTTATTTTGATTAACCCTCCCCCACAAACTCACCGCCCGTCCGCCGGGTCAAGCTAATTCCCTGAGGAATCCTCAGAGACGGAACTTGCCCTCATCTTTTTGGAGACACCCCCTTTCTTTGCTCTTCCTAGCGAACTTGTGTTTCGAACTGCGACCACAATAGGCAGCTCACACTGGCAAAGCACCAGTCAATGTGAGTGTGTTAGACCGCTACACTATCCGAAGCCCCGACAATTCCCTATTTGATGTGTAAATTGAATACTAAATTGATTGTTGGGAAGGTTACGGGGGGATTTATTGCACTTTATGGTGCCGGTCAGAAATATCTGGATTAATAACTTTGATTCATAACCAATATCAGATTGTATTGAGAGAGTCAACTCTTAAAGCCACTGTTGAAAACGGTTTGAGATTGAGATTCATTATGGCGAGCCAAAAGCCGAAGGACACATGTTCATATTGTATTTCTCCCTGTTGTGAGTGAGGCGTATCATGGAAGAGGACCCGCTGTGACATGTATCCTCAATTCACCGAAGTTGAGGGATAATTGCGATGGGAGCCGCTTTGAAACAAGCATTATATTACGCTTGTGTCACAGCACAATGTGTTCCATTTTACATTCAGGGCCATGCCATCTTCAGAAAATACCATGGGATAAGCTTGACTAATACCCAGGACGAGGTTACGGTCAGCTATACTCAGCATGCTACAATTTATATGTATTCACTGTCAGGGAAGAAATCCTCTTTGGGGGAATGAGTGTGCCGCTATCTTTGGCTCCAGATGTGTGCCGACTGCCTGCTTCAGTGCTGTTATCCTTCACCCTCTGGGTTGGTTTGCTCTCTGCAGATGGCTGGCTTGGAGGTGGGGAGGAAGCTGTTCGCCATCAATGGGGACCTGCTCTTCCTGCGGCCCTTCCAGGAAGGGGAGTGTTTCCTCAGGCACTGTTTCACCAGCGGGGGCCCGCTCAGGGTCCTGGTCAGCACCAAGCCCAGAGAGTGAGTGTGTGTGTATGTGTGTGTGTGTGTATGTGTGTGTGTGTGACAGTTAGTGTGTGTGTGTGTGTGTGTGTGTGTGTGTGTGTGTGTGGTGTGTGTGTCTCTGTGTGTGAGTGTGAGTGTCTGTGTCTGTGTGTGTGTGAGATAGAGAGTCTGTGTGTGTGTGTTAGTGTGTGAGCGAGTCTGTGTGTGTGTGTGTGTGTGTGTGTGTGTGTGTGTGTGTGTGTGTGTGTGCATGTACGTGTGCATGTATTTCTGTATGTGTGCATGCATGTGCATGCGTGTGTGTGTGTGTGTGTGTGTGTGTGTGTGTGCATGCATGTCAAGTTGTTGTGCTGTGTCTGTGTTTGTGTGGGCATGTGTGTGTATAGTGTGTGCATGTGTGTGTGTGTGTGTTGTATCAGATGCAGTGGTGATACAGATAATGTAATGTAATGTAATACAGTATGTGATTACATTCTCCCTCTGGGCCCTATCGTGTTATTATCCTGTTCCTGCTTCAGTATTCTGCAGCACATTCCCAGTTTTGGGAGCAGAGATTTGCTTTCCGAATTTGAATTCTCGTGCTTACTCTATATCCGTACTCCCTGCGTCCACACAGGATGCTAACAGTAAACAGCATGTTTGTGACTGGTTTGTCCAGATGGATTAGACCTGTTACCATTCCCCTGTCAGGAAGCTGTCAGACAAGCACTTTGGGATGTTGTTTAGCGTGGGTCGTGCAGTCACTGTTTACAGGAAGGGCCCTGGACATGTGAATGCAAACAGAGAACATTTGGTGTAGCGTCTGACTGTCTGTCTCTCTGTGCGTCCCCCTCCATCCCCTGCTTTAGGACGGTGAAGATTCCCGACTCGGCAGACGGCCTGGGTTTCCAGATCAGGGGCTTCGGCCCATCGGTGGTCCACGCTGTCGGCAGAGGTAAGGACCCCAGATCAGTGCGAGGTCCGGTCTGCCAAAAAACATCACGTCTCTCCCCCCACGCCCCCTTCTGTCTGCCGGGGCCCTGTGTCTGACAGTAGTGCTCCAGCTGTGCCTGTTGTAGGTGAAGCCATGGCTCTGAGCCGCGAGGTGCATCACAGCAGAGTCGCACCTCTCCGTGGCTGTTAAAAAGCTCCCGTATCGAGGGCTCGGGATGTTGGTGGGATTGTAAAACAAGCACGCTCCTGTAATTAGTTGGCTTGGAAATTGAATTTCACATTGAATTTGAATTTTTTTTTTTTTTTTTTTTTCAAGGTAATGTATTTTCCAAACTGGGAGATTGGGGTAAGCCCCTTCCTTTGAGTACTCAGCTGAGCTGTGGGACTGACAGCAGTGTGTGGATTGTGTCCTGTGGATTTGAAGTGCAGTGTGTGGATTGTGTCCTGAACTGGGGGGGTTGGAGGAGGGAGGGGGGGGGGTCATTCAGCAGGAGCTCTAGAGAGAGGCAGCCCACAGCCACACGTCCAGGGGGGGAGATCCACTGCCATTTCAGCCCCTCCCCGCCCCCCAGTGACCCATAATAGAAGGCACTTCATCATCCCTGCTATTGACTGACTCTGGCTGTGCTAGAACACCTCCCGCTGGAATTGGATCGAGCCCCCAGCTTCTCACAAACGCCTTTACGTTTATTTATTTATTCATGTATTTTCAGGCTTTGGGCCTGTCCTTGTCTGAGTCTTGCCAGATTGGTTGTGGCCATTGCCTGGTGTCAACTGTTTTTCAAATATTGAGATGTTTCTTTTTTGGGGGAGTTTTTTTTTGGATTGCTTTTTTGGAGTCGGTACAGAATGTATCCCACATAACCATATTTTGACACCGCTGTTGTGGGATTCAGCTGGAGGGATGAATTCCTTCAGGCTTTTAGGGGTGGAGATGCGGCAGCTGCTTTCAGAGTTGGTTTATTGTGCAGCCCGTTGCTGAGGCTGTTTCTGTGCTATGAAATATATGAAGGGTTGTTGAACGGGGGAAAAACTGCAGGGTAAGGGTTTTTACTCCAGTGTTCAGACTGTGAAATGTGATTAGGTCTTATGAAGAACTCGTACGCAGACACACAACGTCAGTTTTCCTTCCAGAGCTATTCGGACCAGCAGACTGTGTGTATATTTAAGAGATAATGAAAACAAACAGAGAGGTTATTTAGTCTCTGAGGCCACTTCCTCCTGATTGCTCCAAACCTTGAAGAATTCCTTGGTCTGAATCACATCCCTGATAGCAGCAGAAACCCGCTGCCAGATAAACAGCTTCCGCAGTTTTTTTACCACCTTCTGGAACGGACGAAACAGTTCCCTGGCCTGGCAAGTTTTCATACACATCCGCTCGAATCATTCACACGAGACCGCGTTTGTCGAAACACGTGAACGGTATGTGCCGGTCTGTGCGGTTATTACACTTGATTGACTGTGCATGGTGGCACTTTTGATGCATCAGCCCAAAAGAATAACGCCCTAATGGTTTGTGTTTGAGTGGTCCATTAGTGGTGATCGAGACGCCATTTGCGGTTGTACTGCATCAACTGATAATATGTGTGTTCTTAGTTTTAAATCCCCCTTAACGTTTATCCCACCCCCTCCCTGTTCTGGTCAGTAGGAAACAGGCTGTAATGTAGCGAACGTTGACATAACCCGCCCCCCGCCCCCGCCGTCTGTTTCCTGCAGGCACCGTGGCGGCCATCGCTGGCCTCCACCCGGGACAGTGCATCATCAAGGTCAACGGCATCAACGTGAGCAAGGAGAGCCACGCCAGCGTCATCGCCCACGTCACGGCCTGCCGGAAATACCGCCGGCCCACGCAGGTGAGGACCAGGAGGAGGGGAGGACGGGGTGCGTGGTGAGGGGGATCGGGGTCGTTTCACAGGGTACGATAGCAGCCTTGGCTCCTCTGTCATTCCGCTTGCATGCCTGTTTGGGAGGCGTGGTGGGAGGGGAGGCGGGAGGAGGGGGGGGTCGGTGTAATGGCGGTAATTGCCTGAGGTGCCAGACCCTAGGCTGGGCTGTGATTTAATAGCAGGCTGCACGGCTCGGTGCAGGAGCTCTGCTTTTCATCAGGGCCAGGCTCAGGGAGGCACGCCCTGCCCCGCTGGAGGGGGGGGCGGTGAGCCGCGGTGCAGATCGAGCGCAGCGTGACATCCTGGCGGGGAGGTCTGTGGTCTGTGGGTGAAGGGGGGGGCAGACTGTGGGCTGGCTGGCAGACTGCGGAGAGGGGGTGGGGGGTCCAGAGGCACTGGAAGGGTGACAGCACTCTTAGCCTGTGTAGAGTGACGGGGAGGGGGGGATCGGTTTGGGTTTCACTTGTGATCTCGTTTTTGGAGCCCAGCCCCGTTCTTGTGTGTGTTTGGATGACTGGACCCCTTCCTCAAAGCCCATATGGTGGAATGACGCGCTCTAGATTTCTAACATGAGGTGGACGTGTGTCTGATCCATCCATTTAAAATATGAAGGTTTTAGAAATGTTACGCTTTTTACTGACAGCCTGCTTTTGCTGGCTTGTTTTGGTGTACAGAAACGACAAAGCAATCTGTTGTCTCTTTTTGAATGCAGCCGCGGTTTGTTGTAAAAAAAAACGAAAAAAAGATTTCCCATCATCCATTGTTCACCCTTGTTTAATTTCAGCAAGATTCCATAAAGTGGGTATACAACAACAGCGAAAGTGCCCAGGAGGACCACCAGAAGGCCAACCAGAAGCCCTCCGTGGAGGAGAATGGGGACGGGTTCGAGTGCAAAGTGGAAGGTACAAGCTGTCACTGCGTCTCTGTTTACTTGTTCAACACTATACTCCAAATTTTTTTTTACAAAAATTACACTAACCTTTTCCTTCCCAGTGTTACAGGTATGGTACGCAGATGCCTGCAATGATGTCTATTGCTGTATTACTGCACTGATCTCGTGCGCTAACTATGATTGTTCCTACCGTGTATTAATGCACATCTTGTAAGTCACTCTGGATAAGAGCATCTGCTAAATGCTTAAAATGTAATGTAAAAATGCAAAATGTCTCCCCCCACATCCACAAAAAACACCTCTCCAGAACAGGCCTGACTGCCTCCTGCCAGAATGAGGTTTCTCACCACTGCTTTCATCTGCGGCTTGTTTGAGTGAGGAGCGTCACACTTTTTTTCCCAGGTTTAATTCACTCTTTTTAACAATGTATGGAACCCCCCAATGTAAATTGCTATTTTGTTTTATTGTAAATTTCCATTCTGTGGTTTCATATTGGCTTATCAAGTCATCAGGGTTTTATAGAGGCGGGCTAGAGCTTAGTGCACTGGGATTGGCTCATCATTAACAAGGAGGAATAACAAGCCACCATTAAACAATCTGCTCCTGACACGAGCTCAAATCACAGTCCATCTTGGAGTTCACAACATATAACTCCCCTTTGATAAATTACCATCAAGCACAGGCAGTTTTGTATTGTGCTCCCTGACAGTTGTTTTATGGCCAAGAAGACAGTTGAGTATTATTTACACCAAGATTAATTAAGTGTGTCACTAAGGTAAAGGATAGTTATGTGTCTGCTGTTGAAACCTCAACTGGTTGTCCTGTGTGGCTCAGTAGGTAGAGCACGGCGTTGGCAATGCTTAGGTTGTGGGTTCGATTCCCATTGGGACCACATATATTGACAAATGTATGCATTCACTACTGCAAGTCGCTTTGGATAAAAGCGTCCGCTAAATGGCATATGTTATTATATTAACCGCATGTGGTCTTGCCTCTGTTCCAGAGGTCATGGACAAGTTCAACACCATCGCCATCATCGACGGGAAGAAGGACCACGTGAGCCTGACCGTGGACAACGTGCACCTGGAGTACGGTGTGGTGTACGAGTACGACAGCACGGCCGGGATTAAGTGCCACGTCCTGGAGAAGATGGTGGAGCCCAAGGGCTTCTTCAACCTGACTGCCAAGGTAAAGCCACCCCTGTCATCCGAGCGCAAACGGAACAGTCCAAGAGAGGAGTTATAATGTCATATGAGGTGATGCAGGGAAGCCAGTTTGAGATCCAACAGGCTTTTTAACCAGCAGCCTGTATATTAATGGTGTTTTTACCCATTTAATGTTGAGATTGGGTCATGACCATTACCTCTCAGATTTTGAAAGGCCAGTTTTTGAAGACCACAACAGAGTAATATTTATCTTTGCTAGATTGGTGAGCATTGAGACCTTGGGTCAGAAAACTGACTTTTGTACTGGCTTGTTTGTCAGTAAAACTTTGTATGGATTTGAAAACATAGCAATGGAACTTCCAGGGCCTTTTAGGGCTGCTGAAACATCAGTAATCACAAGGCCCAGGGTTTTATGGATTGTAGGCTTCAGACAGAGGTTTTGTTCACAGACAAACCAGTCTTTTAAAAAGCGTAAATTGCACAGTGCACAATGAGAATAACATGGACGATAATGGAGTGGGTTTCTTTCGGCGGATAGTCTTGTCACCCATCAGTACAGTGCAAACAGGGATAAAATAATGCCAGCTAGAGATCTATCTCAATCAAGTGTTCCTAGCCAATGCAGAGGATGCAGAGCACTGCTTGTTCTCATGTTAAAACACTGCTTGCCTTCTGTTGTAATCGAGAGCTTCGATTGTGGCCGATATCGACTTTGTGAAACGCACAATCTTCCCGCTCTATGTTTACTGCATGCCCGGAGCAACAGCTTTTCTGATCTATCGCACAGCGAGAGACATTTCATGAAGATAAAGAGCTGTGTTTTCTGTTTACGACCTGTACAATTTACTTCATAGATTTTTGTCAGAAATTATGATTGCACTCTGTGCCCCTTACTGCTCTCATAAGTGACCTTTTAGGTCAAAATTGTGATTGATTGATGATATTTGCCATTAAATGCTATTTTGATTACTGTTATTTGAAACAAGTGCTAGATGTACCTTGTTTTGTGTACCTACAATTGCTTCAGAAACCATTCTGCTCCATTGTTTCTGAAGCAATTGTAGGTAATTCTCTATCCGTATTGTCCACTTGTATCTCAGATTGACTTGTGTAGTCAGAAGGTTTAGATTATAAGGCTACGTGTGCGTGCATGTGTGTACGTTTTAGTACATTTTATGTTTCCATGACTTTTGAATGCAGTGCATAGGAACTGAACAAACATTACAGAAACAGCACATAGCTGTGGCTTAACTCTGCCTAATTTTAACTGCAGTTGAAATGATGAAGCTGTAACTATTTCCCAAGTCCCACATGCTAATCAGCCCTTTGTCTGTGAGTCTGTAAACTGAAATCTGTTTCTGCGCTGTTGCAAACATCTGCCCTGAACGTGTGGTTTTTTCCCTTTGAGAACTTGTATGCAGATGATTTTAATATCTCGATGCTCCTCTGCTCGGTACTTCCTCCGCATGCTTCTCGTCAGGTGCCTCCCACGATATTTTATTTTTTTATTTTAGTTTCAGATTTTTACCAGTTTTTCTCCAAATTTGGTAGCCAAGTCCTGGTAAAATAAAGGCTAAATAAAAAATAAAAATAAACAATTACACCCTCTATTTTGTTCAATGTACCCTCCCCCATGAGCCCGTTGCTCGTCCCCGGAGGCAAGCCAGTTTTTTCCGTACAGGGACACCTTTCGCGCTTCTCGGCGAGCCCGTGCCGGCTCACCCTCTCCCTTCCCCCTGGGGCGGTCAGCCAATCGCCGCGGGGCTCCCGGCCAGAACCGGGCCCCACAAAGATTGTGTCGTGGCCTTACAGTGCAGTGACTCCACACAGCAAAGAGATGATCTGGATTCACATCATGGTGAAAAGGCTGGCATTCTGTTTAATCGAGCGGCAGAAAGGAAATATATGCCTTTTGAAGGGCCCCTGTGGTTTCTCTCAAATATGGAGCGAATATGTTCAATGTGTTTACTTGTTAATACTTAATATTTAATACTTAGTACTTCAGACTTGACACTTTCCACATGTTTCATTTTTGAAATGCATTTCAGAAAGCTGAATCTCAACCTCCAGTTTCATAGGCCATTACACATGTTAACGTATTAACGTTATCTGTGGGTAATTTTTGGTCATAAATCAGCCCTAGGTGTCCGTAAATTGCAGTTTCCACCTCAAATGGCCGTTTTCCTCACCTCCGCATGTTAATTGGATGGTGAGACTGAGGGGGTGTGGTCGCTCTCTCTCCGCCAGGTCCTGGAGGCGTTGGCGAGGAATGATGACCAGCTCGTGCAGACATGCGCGAGGTTGAGCTCCGGAGCGGACGTCATCCCGGAGGACCTGCGGGCCACGTTCACCGCCATGTGTGGAGAGAGGCTGGAGCATGTCAACCGCCGTATCACCAACTACAGGAAGGTGGGCTGCTTCCCCTACACAGCCCCTCCATGCACATTCCAGCCTTTTAGGGTTCACAGCAGGGAGCTGGACTGTGTGTGCAGAAGGTCAATGCTTCTCAATCTTTGATGAAAAATATACAACACACACACACTACGTATTCTTAATGAAAATTGCTACTATAGTACATAAAAACAGGAAAATTATTTGTATTTATGGTTACTGTATGTACTGGAGTACTCAAAGTATTCAAACTACAGGTAGCTGCCCAAAATAAAAGCAACTCTTGAGTAAATGAAGTAAGTTCTGGCAGCTCTGTTGTGGTGTGGGGTGCAATTTCCTGGCATGGTGTAGATCCACTCAACCCCTTAGAAGGCATGAGAAATGCTAATAAATACAAAGCCATTCTGGGTGATCACCTTCATCCTATGGTGAAGCACTTATATTCTGATGGGAGTGGTGTCTTCCAGGATGACAATGCCCACATCCACAGGGCACGAGTGGCCACTTAATGGTTTTATGAGCATGATAACGATGTAAACCATATGCCATGGCCGTCTCAGTCACCAGATCTTAATCCAATTTAACACTTGTGGGAGATTATGATGTGGCACCTGGGACAGCATTTTCCACCACCATCAACAAAACACTAACTGATGGAATATCTCAGATAGAGTTCCAGACACTTGTAGAATGTATGCCAAGGCATATTGAAGCTGTTCTGTGGCTTGTGGTGGCCCAGCGCCCTATTAAAGCACTTTATTTAGGTGTTTCCTTTATTTTGGCAGTTACGAGTATCTCATGTCACACAATGGCGTAAATCCAATCATTGTATTTGAAACTCCTTTCTCCATTGTATAAATTTTAGGCCTTGAACAGATTCTTTAAAATCAACAGGCTGTGACCAACAAACATAATTAGAATAATTAGTACAACTGTTGGGGAATTGGTTCTGTTTTTTTGCCAGCTGACTGTATTTGAAGATGAAAAGGAAGAATATTTAGACAAACCAGCCCTTTTATTTTATTTTATTTTATTTGTTTGTGCGTGCTTTGACTCGACATCTGACATCAGCATTGGATTCATTATATCGGTTGCTTCACTGGATAAAAATAGCTCTGAACATCCAGTCCTGTTGCATAATTTCCCTCCTGTTGCATTCCGCGGGGGGTCTGGGGGGGGGTCACGGAAGGGCCCGGAGGGGTCAGGCCCTCGGGGCCTCTGGAACGGTCCGGAATGTGTGGAGCCTCGATTTCCAGGGAGAGATAACATGCGGACCAGCTGTGGGCCATACGCTGAGCTCAGCCCCACAGACGTGGAGGGAACTACAAGGGGGAATCTGAGACGCTCTGAGAATTCAAGCCCGATACTGTGTCCCTCAATCCAAGACAATCGGAGAAAGTCATGCACAAAACTGCCAAACCAACCTGTGAATGGGTTATTTTTTTCACACTTTATGGATTACGGATTGTTTCACAGAAATAAACACACAACAGCTCAGCATGGTATGGATTACAATATGGTATATGTTTTGCATCCACGGTTATCACGAAACCTCGGATACCACAAACCCTGGTCCTGCAGGGTTGAATTTAGGGGCCTTGCTTATGAAATATGAAATGAGTAATTACATATTTTAAAAAAGTGTATGGAGGAATGTTCCATATTATTTCAAAATTTCAACAGAGGCTTAAGGTCTGGCATTAGAAACATGTGCTTGCAACACTGCACGCATTTTCTGGTTGTTTTTCAATGCAAGGAAATGATCCTTGTCAATTTACAGCGGGATGTAGATTTCGTGCTTGTGCACAGTAGCGTGAAAAATGTGTTCGCCCAGCGCGGCGTTGCTCAGGCCTTTGCGTGTTGTGTATACGGCAAAGTATGCGGACTGGCGTGTCAGTGGAGAGCCTGTTTTGATGGATGCAGAGTGTTTCCTGTCAGCATCACAATGCAGTACTTCTGCACCGCAGTGCGCAGGTGGGACTCGATTACCTGGGAGCATCTGCAGGGTTTGCATGAGAAATCAGTTTGGAGAACTGGGGAAGAAATACACGCTGTGCACTCCAAAAGAAAGTGGTACAATTGGGCTGTTTTTTTATTACCTGAAAGAACAAATGTTCAATGTGCTTCCTCTGTCTTTGGTGATACTGTTCTGTACCCTTTCTTCTCAAAGGAGGTGCACTTTAAAAAGGTAGCTAAAGGTGAACGATAGCCACAGTGAACCAAAT
Source organism: Aldrovandia affinis (assembly GCA_029706075.1). Taxonomy (NCBI): domain Eukaryota; kingdom Metazoa; phylum Chordata; class Actinopteri; order Notacanthiformes; family Halosauridae; genus Aldrovandia; species Aldrovandia affinis. Next base: position 5,241,268 of record JAINUG010000016.1, read on the forward strand.
GGAGGCAGTTACTGCTGAAACTTAAGATGCTGTTTTAATGTGTTAGATGAATAATCCAGCTGCGTGCCACCTCCAATTTAAGGTAATCGAGTCAAATTAACAATGTTTGCTTTAATGTTTGTTCGCTATGTCGTTATGCATTATTTCCATTATTGCATTATTCCATTTAGACTGTCTCCTTTGGGTACAGAGCCTAGGTAGATGAATATGTACCTGTAATAAAGCATAATATAATGTACACAAACAAGGTAATACTGCAGTGAGTGACAGGCCTTGGTGCCTGGCCAGGCACAGCGCAATAATCTGCTTGTTTCTGAGTCTGTGGAAGAGGAGATTGAGAGTTTGAGCCCGCTCGAATGTTGAGTGTCCCCTGCGTTTGTTCCCCTCAGTTTTCCCGCGTGCTGAAGAACAGGGCGTGGCCCACGTTCAAGCAGGCCAAGACCAAGGTGTCGCCGCTGCACAGCAGCGACTTCTGCCCTACCAACTGCCACATCAACGTGATGGAGGTGTCCTACCCCAAGACCACCACCTCCCTGGGCAGCGCCTTCGGCGTGCAGCTGGACAGCCGCAAGAACTCCACCCTGGAGAAGGCCAGCAGGAGCGCGGAGCAGGGTGAGGCTCTGACGCGTCCGTCGCCCCGAGCCAGCGGAGGTGGCTGTCGCATGCAGTAGGCTGACCGGTTATGTTCTGTGATGCTGATGACATCAAGAAGTGAGGTATCGGGGCCTCCCAGGTGGTGTAGCGGTAAGAACGCTCGACGCTGCCCACTGCGACCGGGGTTTGATTCCACCTAGGTTGCGCCAGTTCGGCTCTGGCTGGGAGTGCCACTAGGGGGCGGCAATTGGCTGTCCGCCCCAGGGAGGGGGGAGCTCGCTGCATATATGAGTGGTCCTGTGTGTTACGGTGACTGTGGCGGGTGCCGGCTCAGAGGAGATGGTACAGTGCTCACTACCGGTCTCAGGACTACGGCAGCGATCTCTCATACGAGGGTGGGGATAATTGACATGGAAAAGAGAGGGTATAATTGGCTACTAAAAATAGGGAGAAAAAAAGGGAATAAAAGCATAAACAGAAAATAATTTGTTTTTAAAGAAGTGAGGTATCGATTTGTCATTAAGTGACTGTGTAACTGAATACCACACGGACAGGCTTGTTATGTTCTCTAATGCATAAACCAAGAGGTGAGGTATTGATATGTCATTAAGACCGTAAGTGGCTAGCACACGGACAGACCCTGTTATGTTCAGTAATGCATGTGACCAAGGTGAGGCTCTGATACGTCATTGAGGCTATCACACGGAGACATGGGTTCAGAACTGTAATGCATACGGCATCAAGAGGTGAGGTCAATGACGTTGATAGGTCATTAAGAATGTGTGGGCGGATCCATTACGTACCGTAGTGCATATGACCAAGAGGTCATGTATTGATACATCATTAAAAGAGTGTGACTGGGGGCTGGCGGAAGGACCAGCGGTCTAGTGCACCGCGCTTTGGAGCGGTGTGCGCTGCCCGTCAGAGACGCCGATCGAAACCCGCGTTTCTACCAGACCGGCCCTGGTCGTCAGCCCGATCGGAGGCGGCATTTGGCTGTCCGCCTCCGGGGAGGGGGGGGAGGGAGAGCGGCACGAGTCCACCGAGGAGAAGGTTAATGGAGTCCGTGGAAGATCTCCGTCTCGAAGAAGGCGGGAAATAGGTCCAGGAATACGAATCTCGTTCCCGGAGGACGGGTGGCGGACTCGTGAGGGTGGGGAATTGAAAATAAAATAGAGGGTATAATTGGCTACTAAATTGGGAGAAAAACGGGGGAAAAATCAAAAAAAAAAAAAAAAAAAAAAAGTGTGACTGGCCACCACATAGACCAGAGGCTGTCAGACTCCAGTGCTGGAGATCCGCAGTGTCACGCACGTTTTTGGGTAAGTTTCAGCACTTAAGTGCTTAAATGAAGTCATCGATGGGCTTAATAGTCCACACACCTTGTTTCTAAGGGCCTAAATTGAATTCGAAATTGCCCGCTGATTGAAAGGAAACCACAACGAAAAGCTGCAGAACACTACGGTCGCTCTGGGACTTCAGTTAGACGCCTGTGAGGTAGACAGACCTGCCGTGTCCTAATAATAATAATAATACATTTGATTTGTTATGCGCCTTTCAAGAAACCCAAGGTCGCAGTACAATGGGAGGAGTTAATAAACGTTTCATAAAAATGTACGCAGGTAAAAGCAACAGGAGACACATACACCGTAAAGCGTGTGACCGAGAGGGGGTACCCTTTGCGTGTTTTTTTCAGGCAAGCTGAACCCGATGGTGTACGTCCAGCACACCATCACCAGCATGGCGGCGCCGTCGGGCCATAGCCTGGGCCGGACCGAGGGCCACGGCCTGCGCTTCCTGCTGCGCGAGGACGACCTGCTCACGCTGGACGCCTACCAGAAGCTGCTCAGCAAACTCACCACCGTCGTCAAGGAGATGGAGTGCTACGCCTCCCAGATCCACGAGTGAGTCACGCCCCTGGATACCAGTCACATGACTGGGAGCGGCCAGAGATTCAGAACAGATGTTATTACATCATCGTGGGTCTGTGTGGCTCAGTGGGTAGAGCATAGTGCTGACAATGCTTAGGTTGTGGGTTCGATTCCCACTGGAACCACATATATTGAAAAATGTATGCATTCACTACTGTAAGTCGCTTTGGATAAAAGCGTCTGCTACATGGCATGGCATATCTCTTGGGTTTTTTGTTAGCTTGTCCAGCTGGTGGAGAGGTTTTTGCATGAAGATGTTGTTTTTACTTAAGCTGGCAAAGCTCTCCTTTGTATTTGTCTGGAGAAGGAAGTAGTGTGGATAATGAATAGTTCTCGCATGGATTATAACAATGAGGGGAAAAAAACATCAGGGTCCAGTAGTTTCAGGTGCTTCTCTGAAACAAAAACAGAATCTTGTGAAACTCAGACTGACAAAGCTACAGGTAACTGCCAAAGTAAAGGAAACATTTGAGTAAATGGAGGGTTCTGGCGGCTCTGTTATGATGTGGGGTGCATTTTCCTGGCATGGTTTCGGTCCACTCAACCCCTTAGAGGTCAAGGTAAATGCCAATAAATACAAAGCCATTCTGAGTGATCACCTTCATCCTATGCTGAAGCATTTCTGATGGGAGTGGTCTCTTCTAGGATGACATGGTCCTATCCACAGGGCACGAGTGGTGACTGAAAGGTTTGATGTGCATGAAAACGATGTAAACCACATGCCATGGCCATCTCAGTCACCAGAATTTAACCCAAATGAACACATTGGAGATTCTGGAGTGGCGCCTGAGACAGTGTTTTCCCGCCATCATCAACAAAACACAAATTTATGGAATTTATTGTGGAAGAATGGTGTTGCATCCCTCCAGTAGAGTTCCAGACAATTTTTGAATCTATGCCAAGGCGCTTTGAAGCTGTTATTGTGGCTCTTGGTGGCCCAACGCCCCATTAAGACACTTTATGTTGGTGTTTCCTTGATTTTGGCTGTTACCTGTACATGCAATGTGATGTTCATCTTGTATTGCTTGGGTAGTTGGGTAGCTTGGGTAGTCAAATATAGGCTTTCTCAATTCAGTAATGTCTTGGTAGAGCCACTGTGTTGAAAATATCACAATGGCTTTTATAATCAGTACCCAGGAAAGAGATGGCTCAATAATTACTTATTGCTGGTATTTAAATTGCTCATTGAGGCTGATTATCTAAATTAGTTATGGCCCTGGTCTTTCTCCAGAGACCGTTTTGAATATTTGACTGTTAACTCATTATAAAACACTCTTTTGAGGTATAGGCAAATTGATGAATCAATAGTTTCTTGCACTGCACTGATGATCCCATTTGTTTTAATATTGATTATTTTTCAAGCTGAGTGTGCTTCTCTCTGGAGGAAAAGTTTTTTTTTATGTATAGGGAATATCTAAATGCTATCCTCAGCTGTCAGAGATGAATCGCATACAATGCAGTTTTTGCTTATGGCTCTTAAGAACACAAATGCACATGATAATTAACGCATGCAGCTGAATGCATTAGCATTACAATGCTTGTTTAAAACGTAGCCTATGATTAGCTTTTGAATTGTTGACAGTCGGGGACAAAGCGTTCTGGCACAACGTCTTTGAAGAGCAGTTGCATGGAACGATAAAGAGATTTGCGCAAATGAAAATGAGAGATTGGTTTAAAAAAGGGGGATTGGCGATGTCCAGGGTGTATTCCTGCCTCCCCGGAACGCATGCTGGGATAGGCTCCAGCCCCCCCCCCCCGCGACCCTGACCAGGAATAAGCGGCTTAGATAATGGATGGATGGATGGGTTTAAAAAAGGGGGATATTAGGGGGCCTCTGGTGCCAGAACGCCATTCGGCTCTGGCCAGGAGTGCCATTAGGGGGCGGCAATTGGCTGTCCGACCGAGGGGGGAGGGGAGTTGATATGAGCTTGTTGCATATATGAATGGTCCTGTGTGTTATGGTGACTGTGGCCAGTGCTGGCTCGGAGGAGGTGGTACAGCACCTACTACCGGTCTCAGGACTACGGCAGCGACGTCTCATATGAGGGATAATTGACACGAACAAGAGGGTATGGTTGGCAACTAAAAATAGGGAGAAAAACAGGGCGACTCGCATTTCCTCAGCCAGTCCAGCTGCCAGAGAGGCAGTTTGTGCCGAGACACGGCTCATTTGCCCCTTATCTTCTCCTGATGATGTGCGTTGGCAGGCGGTATTAAAAATGCATGGCTCCGTTATGTCATTTGGGGAATTTATAGCATTTCCGGGAGCCATGTGGAACAGGTTCCCAGCAGTTGAGCTGAAAATTATTTTTTATAATGTTTTTTTTTGTTCTGTTTTTTTGTCCGTTACCTCATTGTGCCAGCTGAAGTCTCTGTAGTGTGTTTTTTCCCCTCAGCAGTTGGACGCAGGCGTACATCGGAGCGCTGGCACATTATCTCACTCTATAGGATTAGCCTTCAAAAGGCACATGGTGTCCCTCACCAGTTCTGTGAATACTTGCAAACATACTGAACAGGAACATTGGCACAAGCAAATCTGGGCCTTTGGTTCGGCTCGATCTCCCAGGTTGCCTTCAAAGCTTATCCCAGGGCTCTCAAAATGCCAAGCTGCCTGTCATTCACCGTGAGAAATTATTCAGCATTCAGGCTATACACCCGTGGCCTGTACAAATTCAGGTGGGCAGCCACACTGCTTGGTGTCAGAGAAACGCAAGCCTGTGCATCTTGGATTCGTAGTCACTGTATTGGTTTTTGTCACAAGTGCCTTGTGGAATTAGGAATGACGGATGACGTGTGTCTGTCTTCCTTCCCGATGCGTTTGCCATTAGAGCGGTGTGCAGGTGTGTCAGTTGGCTCTCCCGTCTTCACACTTTTGACTGAATTCAGTGAGAAGGGAACAGATTGTCCGCTCCGATTGAAATGATTCTCCTTCATCATGAATGGTGTTAGCGTTGCGAGGCACAGCGTGGAAATGCCGCCATGAAGACGTTCATGCAGTACGTTTCCCTAAATGGAAAAGGTTCAGTGAAAAACTTCTGAGAAGTTTTTGTGTGCTTGCCTACATGATGCTTACTGAATCAGATACAAAAGTGTGACATCTGTTCAGTCACATTTTGCCGCTCTGATCAATCGTACAGTTACTGTGGTCTTTACACTCGCACCCGTGCCAGTTCTTTGAATGAATCGGAGACCAAAGTATGAAATCTGTTCAACCGTATTTTGACGTTTTAAAAAACATTTTATGCTTTTTCCCCTTTTTCTGCCAATTTTGAATTCCCAATCGTATTCTAAGCTTCGCTCACTGCAACCTCCGCTGTCAATTCGGCAGAGCGTAGACAAGCACACACTCTCCTCTGAAAGACATCATGTCAGCCACCGCTACTTTTCACACCACAGTCTGCAAGTTGAGCTCACACAGACATGAGTCGGAGAAAGACTCTTTGTGTGCAGCTTCATACTGGCAGACTGTGGGTGCCCGATTAACCGGTGGGGGTCACTAGTATTCGATGAGGCACGGACAATCTGGCTGACGGAATCCCTCCCTCTAATTGGCGGTAGAGTAATTGGCGGTAGCATTGCCCTGCAGCACTGCCGCCCACAGTCGGCATTGGCATGGTCTGGATTCAATACCAGACCCTGGGGCTCGTCCGCACGCTAGAACAGTGCCTTAACAGGATGAGCCACCCAGCAGCCGTATATATATAAAATTTTTTATAAAAGAAATTCCGATTTTTCCCTGTTTTTTCTCCCAATTATGCCCTCTATTTATTTCAATTAACCCTCACCCCCACAAACTCATCGCCCATCTCTATGGGGCTCTCTCCGAGGCCGACGATGATCCGCCTCCTTTAAAACGAAACTCACCGACACCCTTTCTGGAGACACCCTTACGTGCTTCACAGCGAGTTTGTGCTGACCACCCTCCCCCCTCCCTCAGGAGCAGACAGCCAAATGCCAGACCAGGCCCGGTCTGGCAGAGATGGGTTTCGATCCGCGTCCCTGATAGCCAGCTCACACTCATACAGAACCAGCCAAATACGGGTGCGTTAGACCGCTATGCTATCCGCCAGCCCCCCAGCAGCCATATTTTTATGCTTTAATCAACCGCATGGTTACCGCAGCCATTACTCTAGCGCCTGTGTGTGTGATCCATGTCCTTCCTGGACGTGCCCTTTTTCTCCCGTTGTTGCCTCTGTGTGTTTGTGCTGCAGACGGTCTCATTGTCTCAGAGCACATTATGTTGTAGCAGGAAACGTGGAGCGCCGCGGTCCGCACTGTACGCGCGCTCCGAACGGGGAGCTGGAGAGAATGAAATGGAGAGCGTGACTGTCGTTCAAGGTGCTCCGCGCACGTTATATTAATCCTCTTAAAGATTTATAACCCAGAGGGTCAGCTGAAAGACAGGCCATAATAGTGGCCTTACTGTGATTTATTCCACTTTTTACCCAGATGCCTTTCACTGGCATTGTGAGACGCGCGCGATGTGCTCAGTTAGCTCTGGAGCAGCGCGGTGACCGAGCGATAGATGAAATGAAAGTGGACACGCGTTCGAGAGCGTGAGACAAGCACCGAGCCAAGTCTTTTCCCACTCTATGACTGTAAAAGACAAGTCGTTGCGCCAACATTAATCGATTGTCAAAGAAAATAGTAATTTCCCGTATGCCGTGTGTTGTGTGGCAGGAGCACTGGGCTATTTCAAAGATGGAGGCCCACCCTTGTGGCAGCTGGGATGAAGGCGTTGACGTCGAGCTCCAGTCAGGCGCCCTCGTCGGAGAGCGATGGCTTCGCTGGCGGCCATCGCCAGTGCGCTGCAAGAGTCGCTAATTCCCTGCTGCCTGTCCCAATTCTGCCATTGCACTCCTCGAAAGGCTGAGGAATGCATTGATTTCTCTCTCTCTCTCTCTCTCTCTCTCTCTCTCTCCTCTCTTTCTCTCTCTCTTTCCTCCTGTCTCTGTTTCTCTCTCTCCCTCTCCTTCTTGCTCTCTCTCGCTCTCTCTCTCTTTCTCTTCCTCTCTCTCTCTCTTTCTCTCCTCCTCTCTTTCTCTCTCTCTCTCCTCCTCTCTCCTCCTCCTCTCTCTCTCTCTCTCTCTCCTCCTCCCTCTCACTCTCTCCTCCTCTTACTCTCTCCTCTCTCCTCCTCCTCTCTCTCTCTCTCTCTCTCTCTCTCTCCTCTCTCTCTCTCTCTCTCCTCCTCCTCTCCCTCTCTCTCTCCTCCTCTCACTCTCTCCTCCTCTCTCTCTCTCCCTCTCTCTCTCTCTCTCACTCTGTCCTCCTCTCTCTCTCTCTGTTGACTGAGGAGCAGTAGTGGAAAGGAAAACGAGGCCTTCAGAAAGGAGGGATGTGTGGTTCTGTGGTCAGAGGGCATGTTCCTCATTCTCCACCGCAGTGATGAGGCGATGAATTGAAGTTGTCACATTTGGCACCAAAAGGAACTTTCTTGAAGCGGCTGCCAGCAGGAGTGGGAAGCAAGCAAAGCATTGGACGTGGAGGGGACACGGGGTAAATGGCGGTTGCGTAACTCGTTGGCGACATTTGAACTTGGCCACGGATGAAGATCGCATTTTGTCAAGACGTGCTCGATCGCATCTGTTACACGTCCCTCCCGTGTCACTGCATCCTTGCCAGCAAAGTTCTTCTCTTCTACGGCTTAGATGTATTTAACTCAATTATGTAGTAATATCACAGGCCAGTTGTCTCATAATTTTCCTGGCTTTTTATTCAAGATGAATCGGTTTGTGTTGCAAGCATTTGGAAACGCAGCTAAAGTGCATAATTTCTTTGAAAGTCTTCGAGTTTCACTGAGGTATTCTGGGTGGAGGGGTGGGGGGGAGGACAGTGTCTTTAAAAATATGTGTTTAAAGTTCTGTTGTTTAGAGTTCAGGGTTCAAAGTTTAGGGAGCTCATCCAGAACTTCAAGGATGAGTTACGGCATGATAAAACCACATTCTCTGTCCTTTTTGTTTACATTCACACATTTTGTTGAACGCTGTGGCTTCACTTCTTTGAAATGCTGTCATCCAGATTTCTCCCTAGCAGGTGAGTTTGTTTCCAAACTCTGACGTTTAGTGTCAGTGAAATTAAAGCTTATAGATTAGTCCAGCCCATGCAAAGCACAGCTCTGTAAATTTCTTTTTTCAGGCTTTGAGGACAGTTTAATTTTTAGACCCCTCTGCTGCCGGTCACAGATTCATTACTAAAGTTGGGGGTGTGGTCGCCCTCGGTCACGTTGAAAAAACTTGCTGGTTTGTGGACCGTGGGAGATGCCTTTGACCATAAATCCATCCATACATACATACATCGTTTCCTTTGGCTTTTGTCCGTGAGAAGTACTGACACTGCGGTTGAGATTGGCACTCACCCTCCAGGGTCTCCTCCAGGTGTTGATCCTGGAGTGGGGGGGCAGGGCAGTAATCCTACAGAAACAAAGAGGATTCTTTTTTACAATTTTTGTTTCAGATTTTTTCCAGTTTTTCTCACAATTTAGTGGCCAACTATACTCTCTATTTATTTTGATTAGCCCTCCCCCACAAACTCGCCGCCTATTCTCCAGGTCAAGCTTGTTCCCTGAGGCCAGCAATGATCCGCCTCCTCCAAGACGGAACTCGCCCCCCTTTTCTGGAGACACCCTTGGTGTTTCACAGCGAGTTTGTGCGGCTCACCCTCCCCCTCCCCCTGGGGCAGACAGCCAAATGCCGCACCCGATCGGGGGTCTCGGCCAGGGCTGCAGCTGTAATAGGCAGCTCGCACTCGCAAAGCGGATGCTTAGACCGATACGCTATCCGAGGCCCCACCACCTGTTTTTTGATTGAAACACCTGATGAATGGTGCCTTTCTGCATCAGTCCTCTGACAATAACTTCTATAGTACACATTATATCTTATATAAATATCATTATGCATTTGGCAGGACACATGAATACCATTGATGAAAATGTAATCCAATTTCTGATAGCATGCATGCAGTTCCCCTGCATTTACCCACAACTAATTTGCAGGATCTTGTAAGTCACGCAATGCATTCCACTGCCGGTTTTGATTATTTCATCATTACACATTCAACGTTTTTAAATGATTAATAGAGTACATGGATATGCACTTTGATTCCCATGCTGTCTTTAAAACTCTCAGCTAATGACATTAATGAGGAAATGTGTTTTGCTACCAGAAAGGCCACATTTTATAATTACTTGGCCAAATTCTGATATGATTACTGCATCTGTTTCTAATATAGCGAAGCCCCCATTAATAAATTATATTAAATAAGAAGTGTGTTCACTGCGTGTTGCTGTACATAGTAATTATTCAGATGCCCTCAATAATGATTACTACAGAATTCTCTGTGAAGGGCACCCAACATCTCTGGCTGGCTGTGGTGTTATGTCAGATGTGTCCCCAAACCCCGTGGTCATCATGGTTGTTCTCCATAAATTTTGCCCACAAGACCATAAGCCTTAGGCACTTCCTGGTTACCGGCCGACCAATCCAGTAGCTCGGACCGTTCTCCATGGCGACGGCATGCCACTCACTGTTGGAGGGGGGCATTGTTTGAACCCTCAAGTGCACCTCAAAGAAGACGCTCTTGAGGCTTGCTGTTCACTGAATGCAAGGGGGGGAAGGGTGGAGGGGTGGAAGGGGGGATCGGATGTTTGAATTGCATCCAACTGCTGAAAGGCTGCACACTCCATCATCAACACCACGCATGGGCTGGGAAGCCCGTGTTTTATTTCCCAAACGTATTCTGTCATTCGTTTGATACACTTCAGCGAGCTCGGAGATTGTTTCCCGTCTCAGTCGTTGCGCGGTGGAAAAAAGGCGCACGTACATGATTAGAATTGGGTTCCAGAAATTCAAACAGACATGGCATGTTAGCGTGTTCCTGTCTGCAAAGATTACCCGCAAAAGTAAAGTGTTGCATTATTGAAAATATAGCTTTAAGTGTCACCATGTGTTGCCACGACTGTGAAAATAACTTGAGCGTAAGCTTCCCATCGAAGTCGGCCTCTCACTAGAAACAGGGGTCCCTGGTTCTTTACGAAAGGAGCGTATTTTTGGTCGAGTTTTCAGCTGTTGACACAGCTGGTTTTGCATGTTTGGTGATATTAATATTATGAGGACCTCTAACCTTTGAAGTTGTTGTCCGGAAGCCAAATGCACACAGGTTTTTGCCTTTTTTGGCCCGTTCCCTGTTTCCGGCATCGGCCGAAATGGACATCTTGATGAAATTTACCATCCTGTATACAGTCAGCTGAAGACATGTTTTTTTCTTCTGGAATATAAACTCGGTGTACATTTGAGGGGGTTGTCAGAAATGAAAGGTCATGTTTGTCTGGCTGGATTTACACGTCTCTCTCCACTCGTTGTCGTAACTGTAATGGCTCCTCGGTTACGGGGTGCCGATGCGGTCTCTGTACATTTTACATTTACATTTTAGGCATTTAGCAGATGCTCTTATCCAGAGCGACTTACAAGATGTGCATTAATACATGGTAGGAACAATCATAGTTCGCGCAAGAGATCAGTGCAGTGATACAGCGATAGACATCATTGCAGGCAGCTGCGTGCCATACATGTAACACTGGGAAGGAAAATGTTAGTAATTTTCAAAAATTAGTTTTTTTATTTTTATAAATTGAGTAAGCAGGGATACATAGTGTTGAACAAGTAGGCAGTGGTGATGACAAATAGCTAGATGTACAGAATTCAGTGGTAATGGAGTCTGAAAAGGTGGGTTTTTATGTTGTTGTCTGTGTTCAGTCTGCTGTCCTCCATCACGCACCCCCCTGCCTCTGAGGCCAAGAACACGGAGAGCTACATCTCCACAGACAACGAGAGTGAGAGGGGGGAGCGCAACGGCAAGAAGGTCTGCTTCAACGTGGCCGGAGATGAGCAGGAGGACTCCGGACATGACACCATCAGCAACAGAGACTCCTACAGGTAACTGACTCATTATGCCATCATGGAAAGTCATGGAAATGTCATGGAAATTGATGAACAAGCTCTATGTCATGGAAATGTCCCAGAAATATCAGATTCCATGTAACGTTATATATATTTTTCTTTTTTTCCAATAACCTTACCGCAAAATGTCTGTTCTCCTGCTACTGTTGTTGCCACCTGCCACACACACACACACACACACACACACACACACATTTGCACACAACAAAACATGTTATGACAAAGTCAATTTTTGTGTCAGTTGCAAAAAAAACAAAACATTTGTTATGGAAAGACCCAAGTCAGCATTTTTGTGCAGAGACTCCTTGCAAAAAAATATTTAATTGAAAACCTTACATTTGTCATGGAAAGACCCAAAACAGCAGCAGCAGCAGAGACTCCTTCAGCTACAATGACTCTACAGTCAACTGATTGTCTAAATCACCTGTCCGCTGCACAGACACTCATACAGTTAACTGACTCTATAATATCAGCTACAATGACTCCATTAGCTACAGTACACCATCAGCTACAGAGACTTGTACAGCTAACAACCAATCGCAACAGAGATTAATCCAGATGCTGTAACTGACTCAGGGCATGAACTGAAACTCTTGCAGGAAGCGGTAATCATTTCAGAAATGAATGCATTAAAACAATTCTCAGAAGGCAAGAACTCAGTATTCTCTTCTTCAGTGATGATCCTGAAAGCACTTTCACAAACAACCTCAACCTCAATATACTGTACAATTCAAGCAGGGAGAAAAGAAAATCACAGTCGTCTTCACCCTGCATGCCGTGGTCTACGACCCGCCTTGTCTTGACCGTTTTAAAGGTCCAGCTCCACCACACCTAACAGAGTACTCAAGGTGCTAGACGACTGCCGTTTTGCGAGGATGCTTAGAGCTAGTTGGTGAAATGGCTGGCGGCCGGTTTGCTTCTCTGTTGCAGCGACTGTAACAGCAACAGGAACTCCATCGCCTCCTTCACCAGCATCTGCAGCAGCCACTGCAGCTCGTACGTCCACAGCGATGAGATGGACTCAGGTAATCTCCCCCAGCGCTCTGAACCTGCATGCCACCGTCCAGCCCACAGGGTCCCCGCGCCGCCGTGTCACAGCAAGGCCCCTCTGGTTTCGGCTCCAACCGTCCCACCGCTCTTAGCTCCGCTCATAAAGCAGGCGATGGTTAATGCACAGTCGTTAAGCGTTAATTGTTTAATGGGGCTTTGAAAGCCTCGGTGGCTGTATTTACAGTGCTGCTGAGGAGGATAAAGGCCCTGCTCGGACGATTGGGTCGCCGCTCTTTGCAGCGCGCCGTCGTGTATCGTTAGCTTAATGAACTGAGAGTTGTTACAATGGCTGCCCCTCTCTCTCTTTTTTTCCCCTCTAATGAAAATTCACGTTTATCTTTATGTTTCTGCTTTTTTTCAACAGGAGACGAAATGCCAGTCAGCGTGTGGATTTCTCATGATAAGCAAAAGAAATTGCACGGCTTTCTGGAACATCTCTTCAGCCAGGTACAGATAATTTTCCTGCCAAGTGACACGTAACCGAATTTAAAGAATGCATTTCAGAGGTTTGAGTGTGGTGTATCCAGCTTGTTCTCAATGGGGATAAAGTGCCCCACGTTCCAAATCGAACCGTAACTGTGCCAGTGCCGACTGCAGCCAGGACTCTGGTTGGGTAATGCACGATTGGCCAAAGCATTGCCCATGGAGGGAGGGTGTTAGTTGGCAGGATAACTCCCACTTCAATACACAACAGCGACTCCATTGGTTGATTGGGTGCCTGTGATCTGCCCATGTCAGCTGCACCATGGGTGCCTGTGATCTGCCCATGTCAGCTGCACCACAGTTCCTAGACAGCCCAGCTGGTAGATTGCAGTCTAAAGAAACGTGGCATGCTGGTGCACCACCCTGAACTGCGGGTGAAAGTTGCCAGTCATTGAGGTTGGACGTTCAAAGTGGTGGACAAAAGAAAAATAACATTGTTCCAAAGAAACTGCATCTGGGCTGCTGAAGTGTTGTATTTTTTTTAATGAACAGTACACATGAGAGGAATGTGCTGATAGAGTATCAGGTGATTAATGGTGCTGGATGTGTGCTTTTCCCCCGGTCTGTGACCTCTGATTTAAGATTAATATTACTCTAAAGACGGCTCGCGTGGAAAAAAAAGATTCTTGGACAGCATGAGCATTGCTTTTTCCATTTTCCCCTTTTCCAACACCCTGGGAAAACTGCTCCCCCCTCCCACCCCCCCACCCCCCCTCTCTCCTGGCTCTTACACAGGAGCCACACATGTCTTTAAGGCTCTGAAAGGAGGATGTCTCTGTTGGCACAGAGGTTAAAACGCAGCACGCTGGCGGGACAGTTTCGGATGTTTTTCCTGGTGCAGGTTTTTTTTTTTTTACGCCCCTCTGGCTTTGTTTACTCGCCGAAGATGAAATATGTCAGGGGAGCGAGGACCAAGCGGGGGGTCGAGTGTCAGGAGACAGGAGCTCATTCCTCCTACAGTCTGACCTAGGGGTGGGGAGGGGTGGGTGGAGGGGGAGCCTGGGAACCATCCCACCTCATCCGCACTGGCAAGAGGGTTGGAACACGGGAGCTGGTTTACTGCCGATTACTTCCTGTTTTCGTAGAGGAAAATGGTCCCCTTCCTCCCCCACCCCCGCCTTCGCAAAGACTGTTTTCCAAGGATTTGTTGGATTTCGACAGAAACTCTTAAGTGTAAACTCAGCCTTTTGTTGTGGTGATTCGTCCAGACCGCCAATGCTGAGGTGTGTGGCAGCAGGAGCAGCTGTGTGGTGCTGTAATCACCTCGATGTAGAGGTGTGTGGAGAGGTGTGTGGAGGTGTGTGGAGGTGTGTGGAGGCGTGTAGAGGTGTGTGGAGGTGTGTAGAGGTGTGTGGAGGTGTGTGGAGGCAGCAGCAGCAGCTGTGTGGTGCTGTAATCACCTCAATGTGGAGAGGTGTGTAGAGGTGTGTGGAGGTGTGTGGAGGTGGAGGCAGCAGCAGAGCTGTGTGGTGCTGTAATCACCTCCTTTATGGTCCTCTAGGTGGAGTCCATCACCAGCCTGCTGAAGGGCGCAGGTGTGTGGAGGTGTGTGGAGGTGTGTGGAGGCAGGGCCTTTGAGCAGACAAAGTGCTTCACACCAGGCCGGGGCCTCCAAGGTAAAGTAGCCTCGGTCTCCTCTCCGCATTCGGCAACGGCAAAAACGGCCCAGATATCTGAAATGGAGATGAAATTAGTCTCTTAAAGTGACTTATCGCTAAAGGACACAAACGTGCCACAAATCGTTGTGCCTGTCCCTCTGCATTACTGCCAACGTGCATGAGTTATAAGCAGGACCACCGTTAAAGCGCCCCATTACTGGTTGATTGCTGTTTACGCATGCCGGATTACGGTAGAATTATTTTCATATTTCAGTTCCCTGCTGCGCTCCAGACGTTCGTCGCAAACGAGCGTGGAGATTTACAGCTGCTTTTCGGCATTAAAGGTCAAAGAATGGGGGGGGGGGCTCAATGAGGGGAACGTGTTTACGATTGTTTATAAATGATGTGGAAATCCGTCATTTGAGACGTGGAGGGCATCAGCTCGTCGTTAAACCGCACAACAGAAAATCATTATCTGGCCTGCTTGGGGCAGACGAGGGCTTGTCTTCGGTAAAGGAAAAGCCACTTTAAAACGTTTTTGTTTTTGGTTCATTTCTGAAGTCTTGAAAAAGAAAAGTTCTGAAACCCGACTGTGCCAGACCGGCCCTGGCTGAGAGCCCTGATTGGGGGCGGCGTTTGGCCGTCCGCCCCAGGGGGAGGGAGGAGGGTGAGCCGGATCATCGCCGGCCTCGGGGAATTAGCTTGCCCCATAGTGACGGGCGGCGAGTTTGTGGGGGAGGGCGAATCGAAAGAAATATAGGGTATGATTGGCCAATAAACTGGGAGAAAAACTTCAAAAAAGCAGAAACAGAAAAATAAAAATTCAGAAAAAAGGACAATGTTTCATTCAACATCAGAAAACAGGATGCTTCCCTTCTTTCCTGTGCATATTTTCTCCTTCATGTTCCCCTCATCCCACTATCTGGCTTTGCTATAGAAAGGTGCCTCTTCCTGCAAAATACCTTTATTTATACTTTTCTGTGCGGGTGTGTAGTGGAATTGACTACTGCCGGCCTGCACAGCGGGCCTAAAGTATTAAGATAACATTGGACCGTCTCCAGACCCCATACTCCTCCAGAAAGGAGTAAAAAAGGAAGCGGATCGCGGTAACAAACACCCCGGCATCTGCCCCGGGCTGGGCTTCCTGCTGAGCCCAGGCGGGGAGGGCATTCCTCCAGCGTCCCCGATAGCCAAACACGGCGCGGCCTCGCTCACTCGCTCGCTCCCTTCCTGTCCAGCCCCCGCCTCCACCTCCGCCCCCGACCCGCTGGGTCCTGTCAGTAAGCCCCCAAAGTGTCCGCTCCCGTATCCAGCGATGCCGAGATCAGGGCCCATATGTACAAAGATTCTAAGAGTAGGAGTGCTGATCTAGGATCAGGTTTCCCCTGTCCATATCCTAACCGCATCCATTATGAGCTAAATGGCTCAACTGATCCTAGATTAGCACTCCTACTCTTAGAACCTTTGTAGATACAGCCCCAGACCTGCTCGACTGACCCTCCTCACAGTTACATTTTACATTTTGCATTTTACATTTTACATTTTACATTTGAAGCATTTAGCAGACGCTTTTATCCAGAACGACTTACAAGATGTGCATAAATACATGGTAGGAACAATCATAGTTAGTGAATGGAGGGCCTCAGGGCGCACCGCTCTACGCTTTGGCGAAGCTCTGTGGCGATGCTACGGCTCTCCCAGGCTCTTGAGTGGGATGATCTGCCCAGAGCTCATGCTGGCGTGTTGTCCCGCGCGAGACAGAGAAAAGACAGCCTTTTCCCTATTGTTGTGTGCCGCATAACATGGAGGAGTCTGAAGGCTTTGGCGGTTTGCGAAAGGAGAATAAATAATAACGCTGATAAACTGTAACTGGGAAGGAAGCGAAATTCCTCCAAATTGAACCCCTTCAGCTCCACACGTGAAGATGAACCTGCTTTAACGTTTCCGTTATCTTGCAACAGCTCTAACAGGCCTTGGAATTGTAGCAAAGGTGTTCGACAGACTGTGCCCTCCGCACTAGCATGATTGGGTTAAGCAGTTCCTCACCGGTGTGGCCTGTGTATTTGGTACCTTTGCATTTTGCGAAGACGTGACTTCATGAACCCGCCCGTGCTTTTGTGAAATGAAAAGATTAGTATGTCATCCCGTGTGTTCAGATAACTTCATCCTCTGAACGCCCCGCTCACTTCTGACCATTTTTTACATTTTACAGTTTAAGCATTTATCAGACGCTCTTGTGCAGAGCGACTTACACAATTGGCATTTCTTTACATACAATCCATTTATACAGCTGGATATTTTTACTGAAGCAATTCAGGCTAAGTACCTTGCTTAAGGGTACAACGGCAGTGTCCCCACCTGGGAATCGAACCGGCAACCTCCGAGTTACAAGCCCAGTTCCCTAACCATTACACTACACAGCCGCCCTGCATCAAACCTTGCTCCCCCCACCCCACCCCACCCCTCCCCTAACGCACGGGACCATGCATTTTCAGAACTGCCTGAAACAGCCATGGCATTGATCTGAGTGGATCACACTGCAGATATTGAGGCAGGTCTTTTACATTCTGAACTCTGAACATGCTGAAAGCCTCTATTTCCGTCAGCCACTTTATTCTCCTCACCATAAGCACTCTCGCCTTCTCCATCAAACCTTACACTATACCCCCTATAGACCGGCGGGTTCTTCCCCCTCCCCCAACCCCCTCTGTCACATGATTGATCGGGCGTCAGAGTCCTTAAATAAGACACATGGGAAGGAGAATCGCTTCTGATCCAATTATACCGGGGACTCCTGCCGAAGCTGGGCCAGACCCCTGCATTGATGGAGCTTTGAGTTTCTACCATTCTACTCTGCGAGCGTGACATCGTAGTTACTCTCCATTTGACATTTTGGGGAAAAAAACAGGGGGCGGGGAGAGGGTGGGGAAGCGTGTTTGCGTTTGGTCTGAGTCATTCTTGATAAAGATATCCTCACAAATATAAACTCTGACAGCCCCTCCCGCTCCTGATGCTGTTTCTCATTCTTTGGGGCTCCTTCTCATTAGTTATGCAGGAAACGGGTGCGTTGAGCCTGTCAGCTCACTCTACGGATGGTCGTGAGAGGCCTCTTTTAATGTGCGTCGCATGAATGCGCGTTAAAACCCCCCTCATTGTCCGCACCATCTGCTGAGTGGCATGTGGTGTTTCAGGGGAAAGCCAGGACTCTGCCATCTAGTGGTATAAAAAAGCATAATAAACGCCAGTGTGCTTACCTGTATGTTGGGGGAGAGTGGTGTGACGGTGGTCCATCGAGTCTATTATGGGATCTGTGTGTAGGATATGCTGAAAATAACTTGGGTAGCCTGTGTATTACATCATGCACCACAGCGGCAGTTTCAGGCTGCAGTGGTGTGTTTTCATTGGACAGAGTTCCACTAGGTGTGTTTTCATTGGACCGAGTTCCACCAGGTGTGTTTTCATTGGACAGAGTTCCACCAGGAAATGGAGCCCCGGGTCAACTGCACCAAGAAGCTGCGGCTGCACGTGAAGCAGGACCCGTGGAACCTGCCCAGCAGCGTGCAGGCCCTGACGCAGACCATCGCCAAGTTTGTGGAAGGTCAGTCCCAAACCGCGGCTCGGCAAAGTTTGTGATTTATAACTGGAGCGCTGTTTGCTGATAAATTCAATTGCGGAAGAGAGCAGCCATTAAGCTTTAAGACCCCATAGTGCAAACTCTCTCACCTGTGTTTAAGCTCTCTTCCCTCTGGTGCAAACTTTAGCTTCTCAGAATAAACACACAAATCTCCAAAGCGAGTGGTTACATTACACTCCTGAGAAGCGAGTGATTTAAGCTGTGAAATTGAATAAAAACCAACAGCAGAGTAACGCTGCATAGCTTGGCATGTGCGTGATCGCTGTCCGTGTGCCATGATGGCTTTTCCATGTGGCGGTTATGTTGCCATGGTTTTCACTGTTCCTGAGGTCCCGCGGTGTCATATCACGCCGATACACGAATGGAATTAACTTTCTTTGTAGGGTTGTTTGTGTCATCGTGTATTATGTGGGACAGATACTCATGATTCACAAGACAAGACAGATACTCACGATTCACAAGAACAGACAGATACTCACGATTCACAAGGAGTCGTGGCACGGTCGGCGTGTCGACATTAGCTACGCTTCTTTTAAACGTTCACCGAGGCATGTCCTTCAACAAGCTGAAGTTTCTTCACGGTTTTCAGTCCTAGATAATTGCCATGCGATTTAGTTTTTAACATGACATTCCCTATAGCTTGGACGGGGAGATTTTTGTCATCACATTAAAAACAGTTGCTTAGCACACTTTCGACGATGCCGTTTTTGGCACGAAGTGACCGAGTCTGCGATAAGAACCCGATGGCGCAGATGTGATGCCTGGTTTGTTTTGACAGAACAATTGCTTTTTGGCTCCGGACGGCGTAAACACTACGCGTCCCATGTGCTAAATCGGAGACGAGCAGTCGGATGTGATTGTGCTGCTTTGGCTCGTGTTGTGGTGGCATGCGAATGCAACGTTCAGCTGTGGTGTAGACGCGTCTTCCAGGAGAGTGGACACGTAGCTGTCCTTCGAGGAGAAACACAAATGCATTCACCCCCTATTGCATGCAAACAGAGGTCTAATGGTTATCTCAGTCCATCTTCAATTCCACAAACATAACAGGATAACATGTTGCATTACCTCCAATCAAAGCACTTTATTATCATGTATGTTTTTATGTATGATATACTGTATGTTTTATTGCTGCTGTTGTCTTGGCCAGGTCTCCCTTGTAAAAGACATCCCGTATCTCAATGGGACTTTCTGGTTAAATACATTTTTTAAAAACAGGCTCCTTCCAGACGACTGACTCGACCCAACGCATGCTTTCATTCACCAGTGTTGGGGCGTGTGTGCTTTTGTTGTTTCCAGAGGTGAAGACTCGTCTGCTGTTGGTCCTCCTTCAGTACACAGGTGGGTCCTCCTTCAGGCCAGACTCCTGTTTTAACCTTCGCCGAAGCAGGACGTGCCACTAAGATTGACATCTCAAGAGCAACCTATTACACACACATGTATACCAAGAAATGGATCCTTCAACTTCCTCAAAGTAACGATGGGCGAGGAAACCAGGGCCCATATGTACAACGATTCTAAGAGTAGGAGTACTGATCTAGGATCAGTTTAGACTTTTTGGTCATAATGGATATGGTTAAGATATGGACAGGGGAAACCTGATCCTAGATCAGCACTCCTACTCTTAGAATCTTGGATGATCTAGGATCAGGTTTCCCCTGCCCATATCCTAACCATATCCATTATAAGCTAAAAGGGTAAACTGATCCTAGATCAGCACTCCTACTCTTAGAATCTTTGTACATACGGCCCCAGGTGTTATGAAGGTCTTTTAAATGAAGAACAAAGAGATCATTAGAATCACATCATCTAATCTTATAAGGCCTAAATTTAAATATATTATCAGTACAGTTTCCATAACTTTGTGAACGTTAATCATATACTGCACGTATGAATATTAGAAGCCCATATCACTGCTATTTTCATCTCGAGTGTATTTTTAAAGTGGTCAGGGGTACCAATTCATTAGTAATACTTCTCTTGGACGCGTTCCCTGAGTATGTTGCTCTGTGTTAAATAGAATATGACTAATTTTAGAATGAGCAGATTGCTCAAATTTTCCCAAATACATTTTTTACGAATCTATGAAAGCAGACTGATTTTAATTGGATCTGCATCTATATATAATGTTTTTTTCTCGTTTTTTACATGTTTAAAAAAATCTGTATTCTCATTCCGAATGCTAAATACACGTGTAATACTTGGGGTAATACTTGGGGTTTTCTGATGGTAATTCCATCATATTTATTTCAGCATTTCATGTAAAATGTTTAAATGCAATCAGGATCTGTCCTCTGATGGACTGATCTTTTATGAATATGAAAAGTGTAATGAATATTCAGGACGTCACCGTAGATCTAATTGGCACTAGATTACATAGGAAAAAATCTGCATATTTGTAGATGGTTCTTTCCATTTCCACACTTCTACAAAAAAAAATTGTTTGAGAAGTAATAATGTTGTACGCAATGTCATAAAAGGCAGGGGTTGATAAGGGGAAATATATCATGACATTTCTTGACAATACAATTCTAATAAAAAACTTCCCTCCGTTCTATCTGTAAATCCGCTGAGGACATTTTGAATGACTGTTAATTCCAAATGTCTGTATCAGATTATCACATTTTTGGGGTGTTTTCAGTAGGATGAGTGATCACTAGCAGATACTGCACACGATGTGCTCTAAAGCTTCAACAACACGTTCCACAATGCTGCACAGATGTGGTCCCTTTCATACTGTTTTTTAAAGCTGTGAATGTTTGAATCTCATTCGCAGTCTCTCTCTTGTTCTCTCCCGTTCTCGTTCTCTCCCTCTCTCTCTCTCTCTTTCTCTCTTTCCCTCCCTCTCATTCCTATTCTCTCTCTCTCCCTCCCTCTCTCATACTTGTTCTCTCTCTGTCTCCCTCCCTGTCATTCCTGTTCTCTCTCTCTCTGTCTCTCTCATTCTCTCCATCTCTCTCTCCCTCCCTCTCTCTCTCATTCTTATTTTCTCTCTCCCTCCCTCTCTGATTCTCGTTCTCTCCCTCTTACTCCCTCCCTCTCTCATTTTAATTTACTCTCTCTCTCCTCCCTCTCTCTCTCTCTCATTCCTGTTCTCTCTCTCTCTCTCTCTCTCTCTCTCTCTCTCATTCTCTCTCTCTCATCTCTCTCTCCCTCTCCCTCCCTCTCTCTTCTCTCATTCTCTTTTTTCTCTCTCTCTCCCTCCCTCTCTCTTTCTCTCTCCCTCCCTGTCTCCCTCTCTCATTCGTGTTCTCTCTCTTGTTCCTGTTCTCTATCTCTCTCTCTCTCCCTCCCTCTGTCACCCGCCCACAGACTCAGAGATCCAGCTCAGGCGGGACATGGTGTTCTGCCAGAGTTTGGTGGCTGCTGTGTGTGCGTTCTCTGAGCACCTGCTGGCCGTCCTGAACCAGACGCCCGGCGCTGGCAAGGAGTGCGAGACCGACGCCCAGGAGGCGGGGCGGCGCTGGCTGGAGCAGATCGCCAGCGCCGGCCTGCTCTTCCACTTTCAGTCCCTGCTCTCCCCCAACCTGGTGAGTGGCTCCCAGGGCCAGATCTCTGTGTAGGCCGACAAGGCCTGGGCCTAGGGCCCAAACGTCGCCCGGAATTATGGGGAAAATATTTACGCCTAATAAATATGTTCATCACACAGGATCCTTATTATTAGTCATAAAAATAAATAACACAAATTAAATATCTCCAATCTAGCATTCAATCTAAGAACTCCATCTCCCAAAATGCCATGCCGGAGGGGGGTTGGGGGCCCAAAACGGAGGCAGGGCCTAGGGCCAATGAACGTCAAGATCCGGCCCTGGTGCCACCAACAGGATGTCCCACTTACTGCACCTTGGAAGAGGCTTATGTATGCCCCTCCAATCTCATTTCTGATTCGTCGCCCCACTCCCCTCTCCACACCTGCTTGGATTACTTGAATATTGCTGTAATAGGGCGTGTCTCCATCTCAATATTCCCAGAAACATTCGCTGCCTGGGCATCTCCAGTGGCTCAGTTGTGATTCTCCCTCCGGCTGGACGACAGAGGAGAAAAAACTAAGTTTAACAACAGGAGTTAAAATCTGCACTGTAGGCATGCTTCATTATAATGTGGAACAGAACGTGTCATTGTGCTGAACAGAAAGCGCTTTGTTCAGCACCGTAATGAGGGGGCTGTGTCTGTCCCGTGAGTAATCTTCACATAATAAAACCTCGCTTGGCCCGGCGCATCAAACGATTAAGGCCAAGCCTCCTCGGTGCACTGCAGCACAATTTCTTCCTGTCTCAACAAAAAATCTTTATTTTATTTTTTATTTTTTTAATGTTTGTTCACTCTCCCCCAGATGAGCGCTCTGCTCCCAGTTCTTATCGGCCCGTTTTGTTCAGACGCCGTCTCGTTCTGTTAATACCAAAGGTCTTGTTTTCCCTCTGCCATTTCCTTCTCTGAATAATTTGGTTTGCTCACCGGCTGACCTTGGACACCCGCTGTGTGGCGGGCTTTGGTTGGCCAAGGAAGGACGGGGCTCAGTGAAGATTAGCGTGTTTTAAAATGTCATTGTTTCCGGTGTAGGAGGAGGACTCTGTCTGTGTAATGTAGGATTAATGAGGGCCTAAACTCGCTGATGGTCGCAGTTTATACCAGGTACAGAGAGCCATATGCATTCGTTAAAGTCATGAATTGGAAATGTGATCTGAAAGGTTAAAGGAATTAATGGGTATGGTGGTCTTAATAGTGGTTGTCAGCGTAAAATTATACAAATAGGAGGATTGCATTTCCAGGCAAGAATCAGTCAACTAGATTATATTTACATTTTTAAAACTCTGTATTTTCACTTGGCTGTAAGTTCATCCAAAGAACATGCTGTGTGCTCCTATGTTACTGCTCCATGTTAGAGATGTGTGTCAGTGGGGCCTCTGATAGCGTAGCGGTCCAACGCAACCGTTTATGGGTATGAGCTGCCTATCAAGGTTGCGGTTCGAAACCCGACTGTACAAGACCAGCCCTTGTTGGGAGCCCTGATCGGGGGTGGCGTTTGGCTGTCCACCCCAGGGGGAGCTGGGAGGCTGAGCCGGCACGAGCTCGCTGAGAAGCGCGTATGGGTGACTCCAGAACATGGGTGGGCGAGTTCTGTCTCGAAGGAAGTGTAGTTTGCTGCCCTTGGAAAATGTGCTTGCCTCGTAGATATGGGTGGCGAATTTGTGTGGGGAAGGCAAATCAAAATATATAGAGGGTATAATTGGCCACTAAATTTGGAGAAAAACTGGTTAAAATCTGAAACAAAAAAACACAGATGTGTGTCGACCAACGTGAATGCTGCCTGCCCCAGGCCATGCTCTTCCATCACCTTGGTTCTGCTGTGTTTTCCTGCGTACACGGACCAGGAGGAGCTGTACAATCAGAACTCAAAGCAGCTCTGCATCGTTCCAGGACTCCAGATGTGGAGAATGGCACATTAAACCCGCTCTCAGTCACGCGCCCACATCCACATTTTTATAATTCAGCAAGCGTGTTCCAGCGCTCTCACACTTGTCCGTTTCTCAGTTCTCTTTCACATGCCCTTATCCTCAGCCACGGGTCTGCGCCGGTTTATTTGGTGACTTTAAAACACCTTTAAGGGGCCTCCCGGTTGGCGTAGCGGTAAGAGCATCCGATCAGGATGCATGTTGCCCACTGCAACCAGGGTTCGATTCCACCGTTCGTTCCACAGTTCGGCTCTGGCCAGGAGTGCCACTAGGGGACGGCAATTAGCTGTCCGCCCCCGCCACGCTTGCTGCGTATAAGAGTGGCTCTATGTGTACCGGAGGTGCAGTTGACGGCTTGGCGAATTTCGGCTCGGAGGAGGCAGTACATCGCCTTTGTCACTGCCAATATGAGGGGGGGATAGTTGACATGAAAATAGGGTATAATTGGCTACTAAATTGAGAGAAAATGGGGAAAAAATCTGAAACAAAATAAAATAAAATAAAATAAAAAACACCTTTAAGTGAGAGGCACGTGTGCCCAGGGCTGGGGGATGAGGTGGCCTGTGAGGGGTTGGTGTTGGAGTGTGGTGGTCACCAGTGACGGATCGCTCCTCTGTGCTTGTGCCTTCAGACGGACGAGCAGGCCATGCTGGAGGACACGCAGGTGGCCCTCATAGACCTGGAGAAGGTGACCTTCTACTTCCGGCAGTTTGAAGGAGAGCCGCTGGTCGCAAGTACGTATAATTTAGTCATTTAAGAAAAAAAACACTGAGCAGGGAGACACCCTTATCTCCTGCCTCATCTAAAAAACGGCTTTTGACCATGTTTTACACTTAACCCCCATCTGACCCCTTTTATAGTGAATTCTGATGATGTGTTTAGTTGGGGGGCATTAAGTGATGTCCTTAAGTGAACCTTGAATGTACCACAGCGAGCCTTAACAAAGCGAGACCACTGTGCAGGCAAGGGTAGAGTTGTCAATCTGACAAAACAGACTTTATCGTGAAATTATTCTTTCTTTTTTCCTCTTAATAATCTCTTCCTGCTCGGTGTAATGTCGACAAAAATGTTATGCTGTAACAGGCCCCTTATATAATATAATATAATATATTCCATTTAGCAGATGCTTTTATCCAAAGCGACTTACAGTAGTGAATGCATACATTTTTCAGTATATGTGGCCCCAATGGGAATCGAACCCACAACCTAAGCGTTGTCAGCACCATGCTCTACCCACTGAGCCACACAGAGCCACAGAACCCTTTGGCCCTCCCCTTGTTCTCTTTGTCATACACCACGATTGCTAAACTAAACAGCATCCATACATTCTGCACCCAGTCTACACTTAAGATGTCGACACATTGTTCGTTTGGTTATCTGTTTAGCGCTGTGCCCCCTCCCTGTGTTCTGACCCCTGCGTCTCCGCACCCTCTCCCCCAGACGTGCCCGTGTCGTACCAGGTGGAGGGCAGCCGCCAGGCCCTGAAGGTGTGCTTCCACCTGGAGAGCTTCTACTTCGACCTGCTCCCCCAGCGGCTGAGGAGCGGCGGGGGCTTCAGGATCTACCCCGTGCTCTTCACACAGGGTACGGACCAGCCTCGGCGTCTGACATCAACCCACAGACGTGTTTGAAACTGATTGACATTGATTGACAGAGTATGGGCGTCACTCTGAAGAAAACGAACGCAGGCCTATTAGGCACCCATGGAGTTTAGTGGAATATTGCATGAAGGAAGGATACTGACACAAAGTGCTGTTTTTTTTTTTTTTTATTATAGTTTTTTTCAGATTTCCCCCTATTATTCCAACTATCCCCCCCACAAGTCCACTGCTGGGCTATTTCTGATTCCGGTAATGGCAGGAACGACAAACTGCCTCCTCCAAGACAGAACTTGCTAATTGCCGACTGTGATTCCGATACAGCCAGAGAAGCTCTCTGCAGCGAGCTCATGCCGGCTTCCCTCCCTGGGGCGGACAGCCTATCGCCACCCCCTAGTGGCACTCACAGCCAGAGCCGGACTGGCGCAGCCGGGAATCGAACCCCGGCCGCGGTGGGCAACATGCATCCCGGTCGGATGCCTTTACCGTTACGCCACCCGGGAGGCCTATGCTGCATCTACACATGGAACTGATTCATATCGCCACTGTAGAGATGGGGGTTTGAGTCATGAATGAGTAACAGTGTTTGAATGGTGTTCTTCAGCAGGATAGCTCTTCAGTGTGTACTGTGCTTACCCATGCGTTATTCATGCTCTCCAGCTTGTCTGCATGCCAATATGGCTCAAATATTCATCACCGCCAATCGCTCACCGTGCAGGTTGTGTGTCCGCGATATCAATAAGGTGCCCAGAGCTTTCCATATCCGTGTTTCCAACTGGCACCACCATCTCCAGTGGTCTGCTTTTCTTCCACCGCCCGTAGTTTTTCCCCCATATCGTATCGTGTCAGATGCATTTCAGGGTGTTATAGACTTTACCTTCATTGTGATGATGTCATGCCAGGGTTCAGGGCTGGCGTGCTCCACGGTCTGGGATTGAATCCCACGGTGCCCAACGTGTAATCTGCTACAGTGTGACCAGTAGGGGGGAGGGGTTTCCGTCCGTTGGATCTTCCCTGCCTCATTGCACAAGAGCAACTCCTCTCTTCTGGCCGGTCGGTTGCCAGCGGTCAGTTGTCTGCGGTCGATTGCCTGTGGTCTGCCTGCACCAGCTGCAGGAGTGATGTGCAGGGGCTGTGCAGGTCAGCCGGTGAGCAGTAAGAAGTGGCCGCTGTCCACACGGGCTTCAGAGGATGTGTTTGATCGTCTGCCCCCTCTTGGACTAACTGTGTAACTGCAGTGATGGGAACAAGCCTACGATCAAAAGTTATAAATTGTAGAATGATGAAAAAAGAATGGGAAAAAAATGGATACAAATTTGTTTAAAAAATAAATAAGAATAATGCAATTATATCATGTCTTGCGGTTTGACCTGCTGGACTGATTCATTTCAATGCTTTGCTTTATATGATTGGATGTGATTTGTTGGGTGTGTTGCGTGTGGCTTTCACACAAAAGCAAACAGAATGTACGGAAGTGGACTAACATGAGGGCCTGCCTCCTCCGCAGCTCTGGAGAGTATGGAGGGCTACTACTACAGGGACAACGTTTCTGTGGAGGAGTTCCAGGCGCAGATCAACGCAGCCTCTCTGGAGAAGGTGAAGCAGTACTACAAAAGACTGAGGTAAGTGTGATCCAGTTAACCGCGTTTCCTGTCCCTTTCCACCCCCGCTGAGACACGGCCCTGACAGCTGTCCGCGAAGCCCAACGCATCCCATTGTTTTTGTTGCGTCAAGACCTCGAATTCTCGCGTTCATTTGAAAGAAAGCGCCCTCGTCCCATTTTAAAGAGAGTTCGTGGAGAAGGCTTTTTATTTATTCATTTGTATTTAACCAATCTTTAACCAGGCAAGTTAAATGGGAACACATTCTCATTTACAATAACGGCCTGGCCAAGAGGCCAAACGCAGCAAAAACATAAGAACATTGGGCAAACAGGAATATAAAAACACACACGGGCATTAAAGATAAACGAGACACGGTACTCATGCATCAATTGTAGCGTGAGTCTGAAAATGTCCATGATCAGAGATCTAAAAAAACAGAAACTGATACAAAATTGTCCAGTCTCAGGGTTTTTCTGCAGCTCGGCGGGAAGTCCGGTGTACCGTGTATGGCGAACAGACGTCCCCCTGCTGTTTTTTACAAAAAAAATTTAAGTGCGGCGCCTACGGCTCTCGGCGATTGGCCACCAAGCCTTTGCCAAATGGGACGGAAAAGAACGGCATAAGTGTTTCTCTTTCACAAGAGGCACAAGTACATCTGTGGGAACTGGAGTCCCTTTTGTCTCCGTCGCGTCTCAGCTCCTCGCTGTCGACATCCTGCCCCGCGTCTTCACTTTGCCGCGCGTTTTAGCTGAATCTACATTAAAAGCAGAGGCTTCCTCAGCTTTTATAAAAGCTTCAAAGCCCCTCTTCATAGGAGAGTAGCTGATTCAAGATCAGTCATTCGCTCCGGGACTTCTGATGATCCCGGAGATAATGCGAAACGTCTTTTCGCCCACGCGCTGTCCTCTTCCAGGGCGCACGTTGCGAGCATCTGCGAGGCTTTAGCCGCGGCTCAACGCTGATATACGGCCGTGCGTCACGTGTTTCGCGTCTCTTCAGAACATCACGGAGGCACACATTCGCTCTGACCACAACACAGTTTCTACAGAAATGTTCTGCTACGAATGAACTATTAAAAAGCACCACCATTTAAGGTTCCTTCCGCGACATTAACAGTTCAGCGGGCTTTGGTGAAATTGACCAAATATGTTGAGTGAGAGGAGGAAATGAAGTAAGCCTTGCTTAATCACTTAATTGCGTAATTACTGGTAGTTTTGATGATGAATGGCACTATGACCCAGCAGAGGCCTAAGACATGAGATGTGTAATTTAGGGACCCCCCCACATGAGAGCTGTAACTAAGGACCCCCCCCCCCCCACATGAGCTGTAACTAAGGACCCCCCCACATGAGAGCTGTAACTAAGGACCCCCCCACAGAGTTGTGTCATCCCTCGTGCATTGCATGGATCATTTTAGCGCTGTGAGAATATAATTTATAATCATGTGGAGGATACACATCATTCGGTCAGAGAACACAAAGTTAAAGTCAATAATTGTTTGCGGTCTTCAACGGGTGCTTGGATCCCGGCCCATGTGTCCCACTACCTGTGAGTTCATGCCTCTGCATTTGATAAATTCTGGAGACATCTTGTAGCAATAGTTTTAGACAGGTAGGGCCAAGGCTGTTGTCTTACACCCCAGGGGAGGGTTTTCATGTATAAAACACTCCATTGTCTTTGTACCATGTTCTAGCTCCCATGGACAGCTGTGAATTACAATACTCTCTTACATTAAAAAGATCAGATTTGTCTTCATGAATTTGATTATTTGAGGTGCTCCATTGGATTTGGATTTTCCTGGAACTTTGTTTTAGTGCACTTTAATGCCAATAAATTCATTTAAATCTTTAGTTTCAAGTTTTAAACTGTTTTGATTTCCGCACTTGAATTAAATGTTTTGTGAGAAATGAAAAGAAGTTCTAACACTTCCTCATTAAATGCAAAATGCACAATGTTTGGCACTGAATCTGGTCCAATATTAAATCCAGTGATGCCAACATCAAATACAACAAAACTGTTTTGATGTTGCTGTTTAGTAGATCAATCATAATGCCATTTAATTTTGACCTGAAATTTAAGTTTTTTCTTAAAGTTTTGTTTCAGATTTTTCCTGTTTTCCTCCAAATTTAGTGGCCAATTATACCTTCTATTTATTTTGATTAGCCCTCCCCCATGAACTCGGGCTCGCCCTCTCCCTGAGGCAGACAGCAAACACCGCCCCCGATTGGGGCTCTCAGCCAGGGCACATTTGGTCTTCGTATACCTCAAGTTTTTTAACTCAGTATCTCTTTCTGTCTTTAGTGGTTGACCTGAATTCCTATGGGCAGAACACCTGCAAACCGATAGCGCTGCTCATGTGTACAAATCACTGCAGAGGTAAACATCTGGTGTAGATACTGCATAGATAATTAGCTGCAATATGCTGAGCTGAGCTAAGACGATAGCAGGGTTAGTAATAAAACAAAATCTGCCCTGGCAAGAAATTATTTATTACAAAGACAATCAGCCACATGTTTTGATGTATACAGTCATTTCCATGTCTCATTAGTGAGGCACAACAGTGTTCTAAAATTACACAAAGCAACTGTGAGTGAACCATGCATTTATTATTCCCTTATATTAGTGAAAGATCATGGTGATTTAGGCTCTAAACAGAAACTCGATATTGTGTTTTTGTCCTGTCCTGAGGGACTTAATCTTCATCTTAAGAAGACGGGAAAATTCTTTGTAGTAACTAGACGCCTCCCACCGCTCCAGTTGATTGGGCAGGGGCGTTTTTTTTGTATGGAAAATAACCTTTTGTCGTGAGTGAGGCTGACGGTATTGGCATTTTGTGCCCGTGTGATGCATTGTATTGACTTCATGTTAGCAGACAACTGGGAAAAATGTGTTTGGGGGTGGGGGCCTGACGTGTTCAGCTTTGAAAATGTCAGAGGCCCAATTAAGATACCAAAGGAAGAGCTCTGTGCACAAGATTCCCCCCCCCTCCTGAAATGGTGCCATAATATGCGCTGGCTCCCCGAATTGTCCTCTGGCTGTCTCTCTGGTCGTCGTACAGTCAGATTCCTCAGATCCGTGGTGGAGAGGTGACACGTCTCATGTTCTCTCATGGCATGTTCGGATTGTCGAGAGGCGTCAAATCGGAATGTCTCGGTCACATCATTCGATGTCGAGAAATTGGCACAGTCTGGGGGACCCGAATTGCTGGGGCTTAATTGAATTGACAGTTCAGCCTCCCCCCTTCTGCAATGATAAGCAGCTGTGCGCTGAAATGCCAGGGCTGGCGAGAGCAAGGGATGCTGGGAAAAAACGCTGCGGGTCTCCATGACCACGCCGCCACCGCGCCCCCACTCTGCAGCTCAGCCT
Organism: Aldrovandia affinis; assembly: GCA_029706075.1. Lineage (NCBI taxonomy): Eukaryota > Metazoa > Chordata > Actinopteri > Notacanthiformes > Halosauridae > Aldrovandia > Aldrovandia affinis. Next base: position 5,271,533 of record JAINUG010000016.1, read on the forward strand.
CGCAGGGGAGCCACAGCTAACGCACACATTGGGGCGCGGCGGAAAAACTCAGACGTGTAATTCACCACCGCAGCTCGAGTATTTATTCCACGGTGGTGATTCACAACACTTCCTTTGTTCGCAAAAGTTATTGTGCCAAATCCCAAATCCGCTGACAAGCGCTGCTGCAGAATCTGTGATAATCGAACTTGTAAATACCCTGTCCGTCTTCGTCGCTCCTCGATTCTGTGTTAAGCCTCAACAAACAGAAGGCGTTCGTGTATAAAAGCCGGCCTCCCTGCATCGCACGCAGGACTAAAAGTGCATTTCTGTATCGGCGTCGCCAATATTCACCCCGGCGTCTGAACGCGGAATGGCTTAGCTGCATTGTGCTGCTTTTTCAGTACTAAGCCAGCGTTACTAATGCTATAATAATGGCCGACAGGCTGAAATTATAGTGTAGGCTTCAAATATCTTTGACATTCTCAACCAGCATGCTGCTGCCTAATGAACTGGAGAAAATGTTAGCTCAGCGCCATATGATACGAGTTACCCCTCGCAGGACCCTGAGAATCGAAATCGACATTATTGCTAAACGCTGGGCAGTGAGACCAGGCCTCAAACAAAAGTTATGAAAATTCTAATCCACTGTAAAAGCCTTTGAATAACTGATCTCCGTGCACAGATGTTCGGTGCACCACTGCATAGCAGTCATAACTGGATATCAAGTGGGGTTCGGACGTTTGAGGATTCACTCAACTCAGCATTTTAAGGAGCCATTTCATGACCGCAGTGTGGCTTTTTCCAAAACTTTGAGTTAGAAATTTAAACATTGACTTTGATTATTTTGCAGTAGTTTTCCTTGACATCGGTGACCGCCCAAAGATAAATACATTATTAATAATAGTAATGATAATAATAATATTTGTATTAATTCCTTAAGGGAAAAGACCATAGTGGTTGGATTGAATCTCCCTCTTCATTATCCATGTTAAATGATCACTTAGAGGGTAACAGGGTTTCAAAACCAGCTGATTTAGAGTCAGGATATAAAGCTCTAGTGTTTCAGAGCAAATATATCTTCGGTGTTTAATCATACAGTATTCTATGTCCTCTTTGTTTAGCGCAGACCTCAATGTGGTGTCACAGTGCACCACACACACACACACACACACACACACACACACACACCGCTTCCACGTCCACCTTGTTATCCTTGGAAGCCAGCCACCCTTTGCGGTTTGCACACACACATTTACTCCCTGACCGTATTGTGACTGATAACACACTCCATATTTCACTGGGGCCTAGAGCACATCATCTGTATTGCCTGTGAGATGCTGGAGGGCGGCCAGACAGGACACACTTCAGCCATCAAACTCCCGGCCGTCAGACCCCATAAATCACCTGCTCAGCCTCGCTGTGAACGGACCCAAACGTGATGAAGGAGACGCGGTGCAGGCATCCTGTAGACCGGACCCAACCAGAGAAATGGAGAGCTCCCTTCTCTCATCAAATGAAATGCTGACGTGAACGCAACCTTTACCCCGTTATTCGTTCCCTTCCATAGAAGAAAAAATAATATTCCACGTCACGATAACTATATATTGTGTGATGGTGTTTAAAGGCAGTGATAAAAAGGAAGAAAAGTTTTTCACAGAAAGTGCGGGGTGACACACAATGATAATGTGTTCCCTGACATAAGAAGTGTGACCTAGCTGGAAATTGAAGTGTGATATTCAGTGGACTGAGTGATTTTTCTGATAAATGGTTAGAGATTTGCAGTTTTACTTTTACACTATTGTTCTTAGGGATTTAAGTATTAAAATGTGAAATTTAGATTTTCTCAAAATTGGCCAAAGTGGACTGAGTGAGTTTTGAAAAAACATCCTCCACGCCCACAACCCCCAAACCATACGTTTCACTTTCAACGGTTCACTTTCACAGCCTGTTTTTATTGACGTGATAACAATGAGTTCTACTGTAATAAAGTTGCGTAACGAGGAGTCTAAATCCTGACGCCGGGCGAATATGAAGTCCGCTCGCACACTCTCTTAAACCTGCTCTTATTTACAGCGCTAATATTATTTTTCATCTCTCTCATCTCGTGGAGGCCTTCGGCAAACCCTGCTGAGACATCATAGGGGACTTGAGCATCGAAAAAGGAAAAAAGAAAAGAAAAAGGAAAAGCAATAAATCCACACACATGGCAGAGGAACACATGGTTCAGCTGGAGATATCCTGGCAGTCCATTGACTCTCTGGCCCACTTACGAGGCCTGCTTGGAATTAGGCTGTCGTGCACGCTGGAGCAATTCAATTCATCCGAAGACTTATCCGCTAATCACAAACGCATGCCAAATCCAATTCAGTTGGTAGTGGGGGGGGGGGGGGGGGTACACACACATCTAAAAATACAATGCCGTCTTGGGGGCGTCCCAGGTGGTCTAGCGGTTACAACGTCCGACGCTGGCCACTGCGACCAGGGTTTGATTCCACCGGCCGTGCCAGTTTCGTCTCTGGCCGGGAGTGCCACTAGGGGGAGGTGATTGGCTGTCCGGCCCAGGGAGGGGGGAGGGAACCCGAAAGATGACTTTGTGGCGTATAGGAGTGGCTCCGGTGTCCCGGAAAAACAGTCGACGGCTATGCGAATGCTGACTCGGAGGAGGCGGTACATCGCTTTGTCACTGCCAGTCTCGGGGCTACGGCAGTGAACTCACAATACAAGGGGGGGTGATTAACATGAAAAAGAGAGGGTGTAATTGGCTACTAAATTGGGAGAAAAATGTCTAAAAAAATATCAGAAACAATAGATCAAAAGAAATATATATATATACAATGCCGTTGGGCTTGGAGTTTCTCTCAAAAAGTAATTTACTGACTTGTTTCATGAAGCTGGGCATGTAGCAAACAATGCGGTATTCGGCGTGTGTCTGGGAATTGCTTAGATGGGAATGTCCTGTTTGAGTAAATATCTGCTGCTTTTTGTTAAATGTTCATCCAAGCAACGTCCGGGAAATGTAATCAGTTGTAAATATGTTACACGCTAAGCCGTAAGATTTTTGTACTACGTGCAAATACGCTAACTTGTTTGTTCTGTGCAGTCCTTTAGATTTATTATTGTACGGCTGCGTTCTTATTCCGCATTGCGATGACTGTGGATTGAGTTGTCAGGGCGAGGAGGAGCGAGAGAAAGAGGTAGAAAGATGTGCTCTGGTGTTCCGGCGTGTACATTCACGTTTGCGCTGAGACAGCAGGCACCAAAGTCACGCGATGCTGTGTGCTGTGTGGCCGCTCCTCGCTCTCAGGGGGAAGCCTTCGCCTCGATTAACTCACTGAACCGTGCTAACGTGCGCCCGGCAACAACCGAAACACGTTGGCAAGGGGACGGGCGCAGGGCTTCTGCAAAACCCTCCCAGAACATGGCCTCCGGTTCCACAGAGGAAGAGACTGAGAGGGGGAGAGAGAAAGAGAGGGAGGGAGGGAATACTTAATGTAAAGACAACATTATTGCAAGTCCCTGTTGATTTTCCCCCACTGGAACAACAAAGTCAAATTTGTTTTTGTCTGGCTAATAATTGAATATGTTTATTTCCCCTGGCTCAGAAGCGGCTCTTTACAGTGGTGGGAACTGAGCTGGATGGCTGTGTGTGTTGTGATTACGTTACTGTATGTGCTTGTGCCTTGTTTGTCTGATGCCTTCCTTTGCACGGCACACATTACTTATTTCCGTGTCATTACAAACAAACAAATCCCAAACTCTATACGAATCTCATAACGGCCTGCCAATTAAATAGCCGTTGAAGGCATTTTTTCCCTCCTTTGGCATTCTCATTGTCTGTCCAGAACAGCTCAGTTGACTGCTCAGCTACCAACTACCACACTCTCATAGATCACAATGTTAAAATCCCACATTATTGACCGGGTCTGAAGAGCTGGGCCCGGAGGACCCTTGGAGGGGATCGTTGGGCCTCACTGTCCGAATCTGGGTCATCTTCCCGCCCGGACTCTGAAAGGCCCGAGCGGCCCTGGCAGGGAGGCCAGGAGGCCCCCTCATCACTCTCGCTGTTTAATTGCACTGGGAATCACAATGGTTGAGCAATGCTTGGCACGCACGTACGGAGCAGTAATTCACCCGTCTCTTAAAGCTGGGCCGGAGGAGCCCTCGTCTCTCGTTTCCCACTGTATCAGCAAGACTTCAAAGTGCGGGAGTCGCTGCCAAGCACAATACCGCCCCACATCCGCGCAATCCATTCAGATCCTCCATGTGGTCACAATGCGGCCCGTGAGCTCTGACTGTGTTGGAGTGTTTTTTTTGTTTCGTTTTTGGGAGGGGAGTTGGGGGGGGGTACCGTCCTACAAGGCCGGCGTTGTTGCGGCCGCAAGATGGCGGGGGGAAGAGGGTTTAAGAAACATCTTGATCTCCTCTCTGTGTAAAGTGTGCTTGGCCCGACCCTGGCTGGGCGTCTGCAGATCGATCGCGTTTTTCCTCCGGCGTTTTAATGACCTGCCGTTTAAGTCTATTAGCGGTGAGTTGCACTCGGGTGATTTATAGTGCCGGGTAAACTGGGGGAGTTGGTAATTGCCAAGTCAGGTTGTGCCGGGGTAATCGGGCTGTGTACGGCCTTTAATAACGGCAGAGACTGGATCAACAGTCCGTGTGGTTTTGGTCCCATCATTGGTCATCATTCAGAATTCTTCACGTGACCTCAAAACAGAAGGTCTTCAATGCGGCCGTGGTTCATGGTGATTTTATGAAAAGGGCCTCAAAGAGCAGATTTTTATTAACTTGCTGCTGAAAGCTGCTCTTGCGCACAGTGAAGCCCCGTAAGAGCAGAGGGCCGCCTGGCCGCGCTTACTGGAACATGGGCCTCTTCCGTCTTCGTGACATGGCGAGGCTCGTAAACGTAGCCAAAGGCAGTGACTCACCCCTTCAGGACCGGGTTGTGAAGACATCGGAGCGGATGTGTCTCCTCACGTCCCGCCATGGCGGTGCGTTTCCCACGGGCGCTGGTGTCTGGCTCTGGAGCACGAGGGCCTTTCGCAGGCTTCCGAGAGCACGCTCCTCTCCCGGAGACAAGGGGAAGACCGTAGAGTTTAGAAAGGCCCATTGGAGTGAGGGAGCGAAAGGAAAGGTTTAAATTCAGCAGCAGGGTATAGCAGGGACATCTTGAGAAACCCATACATATTTTTGTGTTAGTTGTGCCCCACACATGCATGCTTTTTCCTGGCCTGACTTACCATCTCCTCTTGTTGTCTTTTATTGTTCTAAATGAGCTTGCATAAATATGTTTTGTGTGTGATACACGTTTCTCCCACCCCGGTCTAATGTGTTATGGTACTGGAGACCTCTACTGTCTATAGCTGAGAGTATCTCTCCACCGACACCTGGAAATAGACGTTCGGAAGATGGTTTGACTAGGCAGACCTAGAAGCTCTGGCTTAATTTACTGGGCTTTATGGCCAATTAGTTAATTGCTCCAATTTCCTTAATGGTCACAATTGTTTGTTTATTAACACAATTTAGAAAGGTGTTAAACTGTGCATTACTTAAAAAGCCGAATACACATTGCACAGACCCCAAGGACGGGAGGTGTGCTTGCTTCGAAGCGCTTTGGCATTGCTGTAAAAGTGATTGACAGTGTCTTTGTGTCTTTGTGTAGGACAGTCCTTTATCACAACTGTCTGTGATGTATTTTGAAGGCCTATCTCCTGGCAGTAAACACATACAGCAGTGACATGACTACGGGAAGTGAAATTTAAAACAGGAGTGCACATTGTTGGTGATTAGTTTAGGAAAACAAAGCAATTCAGAATGATATTTTCGACATTTCAATGGCTTTTTCTCCTTGTGTAGTGTAGAAATTTCCGGTGAAGACTAGAAAGATATAATTTTCAATTACGTATATGTATATATATATATATATATATATATATATACTGTATGGCTTTGACTCCTTCATCAAACAATGAAGGCAAATGCATTTTTTTTCACTTTTTTAATAGAAAAATTCACCCTAAACTGAGGGAATAGAATGAGGTGCTTAAATTGGTGAGGATTAAGGACTGACCTACTTTATTCATGGGCCAGTAAACATCAGCAATGCAGCAAAATATTAGTCTTCGTGGGCAGGCTGGGCCTCCGTACTTGGCTTTAGAGCGAGCGTCTGTCTGAACTGCTGGCAGCAGCGTTCGTGGAGAATTTAAGATCTAGACTAATGACACCGTTAATCTTACTGGTGTCAATGCGTTTGCCCCCCATCAGCCAGCGATTCCGATGGGCCTCTGCCTGCAGTTGTTTGAGGTGTGCAGTAAATCCCTAAATTCAAAGACACACTTCCCCATTGTGCCACACTACTTTTTATGTTCGTATTCAGGCATTTAAAATAATCAATCACACAGGTAACTGCCAAAATAAAGGAGACGCCAACCCCAAAGGAAACACCAACAACAAGCGTTTTATTAGGACGTTGGGCCACAACGAGCTGCCTCAATGTGCCTTGGCATAGATTCTACATGTGTCTGGAAATCTATTAGAGGGATGCATCACCCTTCTTCAACGAGAAAATCCATCATTTGGCGTTTTGTTGATGGTGGTGGAAAACGCTGTCTCAGGCGCTGCTCCAGACTCTCCCATATGTGGTCAATTAGGTTGAGAACTGGTGACTGAGATGGCCATGGCATATGGTTTACATCATTTTCATGCACATCAAACCATTCAGTGACCACTCGTGCCCTGTGGATGGGGGCATTGTCATCCTGGAAGAGACCACTCCCATCAGGATAGAAATGCTTCACCACAGGATGAAGGTGATCACTCAGCAGAAAGGCTTAAGGGGTTAAGTGCACCTAAACCATGGCGGGAAAATGCACCGCACACTATATCAGAGCAACTTGAACTCTTCATTTACTCAGGTGTTTCCTTTAGTTTGGCAGTTACCTGTAGGTCTTTTGTATTTCAACAGACGCTCCCCGGAAAACATACCATTTCCACCACTATTATTACCGGGGATATCAAATCAATTTGTTTGTTTGTTTGTTGTGCTGGGTGCATCAGTCTGCAGTGGGAGGAGTAAACAGTGGACTCATAGAAATGCTGGACATGGAATCAATTTCTGCATTCTCTCTTTGACTCATAGCAGTGAGTGCACACCACTTTCACCATGCTGGTGTGGCTCCACTGTCCTGGAAATGTCTGGCCCAATGCTTTGTTACTGAAACGTCTGCCGTTAGTGTAAAAAGAAAATAAAGGCCTGGAGTGTCCTTTGTTGTATAAAGATGAAACAAAGTTAATGAAATGCCTCTTTCTCCCTGTGTGTCAGAGGTCATGCTGAGAGCAGTGCATCCCTGGCCGGCCTCCAGTGTTTCCATTAGAGCGTCTTGTAAAAATTGATGAAGGGGAGCGAAAAAAATTGCCCAATTAGTTATTATAGAGAGTGCATTAAGGCCTTCGCTTGCTGCCCGGCAACCGCTTCTCCTGGGGCTCCCTGGCTGTCACGTCCCAGCCATGAAGGGAGGGAGAGGAACCGAACAGACCCAAATCATTCTGTGCGCGTCGTCAGGCGGCGCCCGGCATTATTTCATAATTAAAGGAGGTGCAGTGCGCGGGTCACCCCTCGATCTGAGCTGACCGGGAATATGTCCGGAGATTCGAGTCCTTCATTTCATTTCAAACGAGTCCTTCATTTCACATCTCACATGCGTTGATAGCTTTTTAAAGTTTTTTTAAAGATTTTGTTTTATATTTTATCCCATTTTTCTCCCAATTTAGTAGCCAATTACACCCTCTCCTTTTCATGTCAATCCCCCCCTCGTATTGTGAGTTCGCTGAGACCGGCAGTGACAAAGGTGAAGTACCTCCTCCTCCGAGCCGGCACTCGCCAAGCCGTCGACTGTAACTCCGGTACTCGAAAGCCAGTCCTATACACAGCGGGCTCATATCAGCTTCCCTCCCCCCTCCCTGGGGCGGACAGACAATGGTCTCCCCCTAGTGGCACTCCTGGCCAGAGCCAACTCTGGCACGGCCGGTGGAATCGAACCCTGGTCGTAGTGGCCAGCATTGAACGTTGTAACCGCTAGACCACCCGGGAGGCCCCTCATGCGCTGATATCTTCAGCCTGTGACTGGACCTCGGGGACCCTCATCCGTCATTTCCCCACATTCGCCCGTTTTGGTTTTGTTTGTTCTCCTCGGTTTGAGCGAGTGTATCCAGAGTTCAGGAGCCATGCGGACATTGGGGACGGGAGCGCAGGTGGAAGTGATGTCACAATGGTAGGAAAACAAGCCCAAAAGAGGCCCCAGTATGTCCAGTATTGTGTAATGTTTATTTTCTGCACCACTCTATAGTTCTGCTCTGCATCTCTGCTGTCTGAGACACAGTCTGGCGAATGTCAAAGTGGCCTGATGAACGCACATGGATAAGGTCCATCTGGCAGATGTAATGCCCATGGTTCAGGGTAGTGTAATGGTTAGGGAGCTGAGGTTGTAACTCAGAGGTTGCTGGTTCAATTCCCAGGTGAAACACTGTCATTGTACCCTTGAGCTAAAGGTACTTAACCTGGATTGCTTCAGTAAAAATATCCAGCTGTATAAATGGATTGTATGTGAAGAAATGTAAGAAATGTGTAAGTCGCTCTGGATAAGAGCGTCTGCTAAATGCCTAAAATGTCAAAGTGAATGTAAAATGGTTCACTGTCACATTCCCCTCTTAATGGCCTGACCCCGTTGGCCATGATTTCCTGTCAGGTGACCCTCGCAAAGGCCCAAGCTAATGCTCATGGTTCCATTTGACGTGACCCTCTTCTATGAGACATGGGGGGGCTGATTTCCAAACGATTTGATCCGATCTTCGCCTATTATCGTTTAATTAATTTATCAAATTTATTTAATTAGAGCTCAGAATTGATTTAAGTTCTCCTGGAAAACGTCAGTAAGGAATTGATCGTGGAGCACAGAGGGCTTTAGCGGAATTTGTTCAGCAGACATCAAGTCTGTGGCTTTTTACAAGGCTTCACCTTGTACATCCGACCAACCATTTTCCCTCTGTTTTATATCATAGAACCACTCCCAGGGGCCTCTTAAGGCTGCTCAGAGTGCACAACTGCTGCACTACTGATTTGATTAGGATATTCGATTAGTGCAGAACTCTTGATCTCACTGCTACATCAGAGTGTTCTACACTTTTAATAACGCAGGTTGGTGTCCCTCTCTTCTCTGCTTACACCATGGAGATCCTTGGTCTTGAAAATATGGTTGGAAAGAGGACTGCATTTTATTTTTATTTTTTTATTTTGTCTCAGATTTTTTTCCCCATTTTTCTCCCAATTTGGTAGCCAATTACACCCTTTATTCATTTCGATTTACCTTCCTCACACGAGTCTGCCGCTCATCTCTACAAGGCAAGCTAATTCTCAGAGGGCAGCAAACTCTGCTTCCTTCAAGATGGAATTCACCCCCCACGTTCTGGAGACACTCTTACGTGCTTCACGGCGGACTCGAGCCGGCTCACCCGCTCCCCTCCCCCTGGGGCGGACAGCAAAACGCCGCCCCCGATCGGGGCTGACGACCAGGGCCAGTCTGGTAGAGACGGGTTCTGAACTGCGTCCCTGATAGGCAGCTCGCACTCGTATCGGACCAGCCAAGATACGGTGCGTTAGACCGCTACGCTATCCACCGCCCCCCGAGGACTGCATTTTAACTTGAGATCTAATCATCCAGACATGGCCAGATATGAACAATTTCCGCTATGGTAATAGGCGTATAGGAAGGGACAGTGTTTTTATTGCTTGTGTTGCATTTGTTTCTGTACTCAGAATGATCAGAGGTGCAGTACGTGCAGCCTCAGCAGAAAGTAAGAGCGTATCGGCTCAGGTGATATAAGCCGGACCGCCATGCCTTGTTATCACCTTCGCCTCGTCATCTGTTGTCGACGGCTTCCGCTGTCATAACCTGCTCATAGTGGAAAACACATTTCAGCATTTTCAGAGATAGTAAGCCCTGGGAGTTAATAATCGTGCGCTGGCCTTGCCATTCCTACATACGGTATCAAGGACAGGGCTTGGGCTAATGCAGTCTGCAGTCAAGAGAGTGGGAGTCAGGACCGTTCCCACAATCCAATTCAGCGGCTTGTCAGATAGCGGCCCTTATGAGACTCTGCCATACCCTGGACAAAGTGATAGAGCTCGCAGAATATAAATTGGATTGGAGTAGAGGTTAATAATGGATGACAGCACCCTACAGTCGAAGCATTCATCCAAATATTTAATATTCTTTTTCTATTGAATTGACTCCTAGGCTGCACGGCCTATTCCTTTATCCTACAATTGCATTATTTCTCCAAATAAAGCTTACAATATTGACTCTGTTTACATTTTATTCCTCAGATTTTTAGTTTATATATATACTGTATATATATAATATTTATTTTACATTACATTTTTCATTCAGTGTCTTTTATGAAACCGAACATAAACTTGTGTCGGAAACAGATGGGCGACGACCAACTACATGCAATTATTATCGAAACCCTCATGTGGAGAGTTCTGTGAAGCTGAATACTGTAATTCCAGTATATATTTATGTCTAAAAATCACCCTGTCACAACCAATTTGCACTCCATGAGTTTTGGCAACCTCTGAACAATGTAATTATAGTTAAGAAAATAGATGTTAGAGCAGGCTGTTAGATAATGACCGGTGAATTACACTCAATTGCCAATTCTGAATTCAAAAGGTCACTGTGGATCGTGAAGCTTAGTCGTGCGGTAATCGATCCTTATTTGGCTAAACAAAGCTGTGCTATGCTATCAATATAAATGCCCTAAATGTTCGCTCGCACGCATCTGAACCTGCTTATTGGCGTGCTTAAAGCGTCTTTTCAAACCCAGATGAATAGATGTGAAATTACATACCCAGAGTTTTTTCTTTCTGTACAAAACACAACAACATGCTGTGAAAGATTAATGTGCTTTAGATAATGTAAAATTCATTATAAAATGGTTTGTTTTTCTGGAGCAAGGCCAACAGAAATGGACGTCCCTACTGTGTTGTCTGATTAAGGTCCCTAAGTATTAGCATATTCTGCACAAAGCACCAAGTCAACAGTTTGTCAGAATGTGAAGCGGGCTAATTAGAGGAGAGGGACAGCGATGATGCTGAGTCATCAGTCCGAGCAGCCCATAGCAGCAGTACAAATTCCCCCTTTGTACCCCCTCCCCCCCCTCTCCCTCCCACCCCACCCGTCCATGAAAAGCAACAGAACAGAAACACGTGGAAAGGGAAAAAGGTTTTTTTTCTATTTTCTATTTTTGCTGTTTATTCCCATTTTTTTCACCCAATTTAGTATCCAATCATACCCTCTCTTTTTCATGTCAATTATCCCGTGTGAGAGATTGCTGACGTAGTCCCGAGACCGGTAGTGAGCACTGCACCGCCTCCTCTGAGCCGGCACCCACCACGGTCACTGCAACACACAGGACCACTCATATATGCAGCGAGCTTATTTGGCTTTTATCCCTCCCCCCACCTGGCTGGGACGGACAGCCAATTCTCGCACCCTTGTGGCACTCCCGGCCACAGCCGAAACTAGCACGGAATCGAAACCTGGTGGAATCGAACCCCGGTCGCAGTGGGCAGCGTCGGACGTTCTACACCACCCGGGATGCCCCAAAATCGAAGTTCTTTAAAAGTTTGTTCAATGCTCAGTAATTAACAGTGGTGTTCAGGTTGTTTTGCCATAGACCTCATAGCACCTTGTATACTCGCTAAAGGGCTTATGATAGGAATTTAAGTGCACAATGGGATGTGCAATTGGTACATAATTGCTTTCCTATCTGTTGGATCTATGTGAATGATAAGCTTGTCTTGAACCAATTACATGGGCTGGTAACTCTGCCTGAACCCATCAAATCTTCATTGTAATTTGGTAGTCAGTCGGGAGGTTAGAGGATAATGTGATGGCAGGAAAGAAATAATTGAAAAGCACTTCTAAACCACTGGCTGCAGAAGCACAAAACGGATCTGTTGCTGAGAATGTTGGTGATTGCTTGCAGAATGCATTTGTGTGTGTGTGTGTGTGTGTGTGTGTGTGTGTGTGTGAGTGTACGGTATATATTTTTTCTGTGCACAGCACTTTTTACACTTTACTCTTGAATATGTGTGTGTGTGTGTATATATGTGGTTGTGTGTGTGTGTGTGTGTGTGTGTGTGTGTGTGTGTGTGTGTGTGTGTGTGTGTATGTATAAATAATGCTGAAGCCCATTTTGATTATTTAAAGATTCCCACAGTCTTCACGAGTCTGCGCACCTGTGTGCATTTAAAGCTCATTACACCTCATTAAACTGAAATTGTAACTTCCCACATGATGACGGCATTGTGAAATAACACTCTCTGCTTTAGCCTCTGTTTTACTCCGTCCTGCTACTTTGCACTGCATTGTTCGGGTAGAACAGTTCCCTCAGTTTCATCCCACATTTGTTTTTTGAGACACCAGGGGCCTGTCTCATGAAGTTTAACGTTAGCTGGCTACACAAAACCTAACAAAGGCAGTCACTGCTAACCTGTCTCACGACGGTGGTTATCAACTTGCTCTGTCAACCTCCGATCGAGCTATGAGCGCGTGCACACAAACACAGCCAATCGCATGCAACATGGACAGATCCAGAGCACTGTGGCTCACCGAGGGCTGCGGATGATCTATTGCACTAATCACTCTGGAATTATATGAGAGAATTACACTGCATTTAATATGCAACAGTACATTTTATTCATCATTGATAACTATATATATAACTATTAAACTGTATGTTTCCCCAGGTTCTCCAGATCACCAACGGAATACATATACTGTATGTACCGGTGGCTAGAAAACGCGAGGAAATACATACAGTTTGGTGCACAGTGATTGCATGGCTTCGACGAGTGGCATTTGTGACATGCGGCTCTAGAAGCTTGCAAAGATACAATATTCCCTCCGCAGAGAATCTGTATCTCTGATATATAAAAAAAATCTGATTACGCAATTCTCTAGAAATGGTGAGGCCATATTCCAGAGAGCTGATTGGTGAGGGGGCAGCCTTTTATAGGATTGGATCCGTTAGCCTGAACTTAATCTACTCCGGAGAAGGTTGGGTTTGCGGCATAAGTTACCATGGCAATGCAACCCGGTGAAAGTGAGCCACGGTCGTGAGACCAAAACCCAGGGTTAAGCCCAAAGTTAACTCGCTAACCCACCAATCCTGCTTCGTGAGACAGGCCCCAGGAAATGGGACACACTATTGTTTGTTTTTGTGTGTGTGTGTGTGTGTGTGTGTGTGTGTGAGAGAGTGATCTGTAATGACAAATAACATAACATATAACATATGGAAACCTCAGTGCACTGAATCCCATCCCCTCTCCCTGGGAGTCCCTTGGCCTTTCAGATATGCGTTCCACCCCCCGCCCCCGTTCCCTGTCCCGCTTGTGTGTGTGTGTGTGTGTGTGTGTGTGTGTGTGTGTGTGTGAACACAGTATGTCATTACAGTCACCCCCTCTGAGGCAGAGTGCATATCCTGCCACCTCTTATTTATACTACCCGTTAACTTTTACTACCCACACGCTGCTTTGATGAACTACTTTGTATTAATATCGCGTCAAACAGAAATATCACACTGATGATAAATACTGCCGCAGCAAGGTCTTAATGAAGTGTAGGCAGACAGCAGGCAGACAGATTTGAGCCCTGCTGCCACTGGGTCAATCTTCCAGGTGTAGCATACCTGGCTTGTTGCTGTATGTTTTACAGATGAACTGCAGACCACAGCATTACATTACAGGCATTTAGCAGACGCTCTTATCCAGAACGACTTTACAGTTTACATTTCTTTACATACAATCCATTTATACAGCTGGATATTTCGCTGAAGCAATTCAGGTTAACTACCTTGCTAAAGGATACAAACGGCAGTGCCCCACCTGGGAATTGAACCAGCAACCTCTTAGTTACAAGCACAGCTCCCCAACTATTATACTATACTGCCTCCCTACACTGCCATAGCAAGAGTAGCAAGGCCCAGTAACAATCAGCAGGTCTGCCATGTTTTTATTTTGTGTATCAACTTTTAACAAGTTTGCTGGAGGAATGCAATTATCCATGCTTGTTAGCACAATGCTCTCTTACAAATGGCAGTAATTAGCAATACATGAAGCCAAAGGGCAAGATATTAATCAGCAGTCAAAAATCTGTGGATATATACATGGTGGCATTTCAATTTTGCTTTGAGTATGTTATTTTGTAATAGCTATTAGATAAGTGATTCGATTAAGATGTACATAATTGTTTGTGAATTGCGACAAGGGCTGTGGTGATCTTTGGACATCGCTGATGTCCTGGTATGGCTTGAGTGTGTGTGACTGCAGGCAGGCCGGAATAACATGCGATCGATTGGTCCAGAGCGCTTTGCATTGTCGGGCCTGTGAACAAAGGTGACCTTTTCTGAGGTCACGTGAAGCGGCTGGCTGCTGTTCAGGGTACTGGGTCAGGGTAGTTGACCTCACGAGGGAGCCTGCAATGTCCCCCTCTCACCAGGAGAGGGCGTTTCCTTTACCGTAGCGTATGTGTGTGTGCGTGTCATGCAGTGGAAGTGTAGCAAATGTAATTAATTTAAGATGTATTTGGAGGGATCCCAAACGAGATAAAATGTGCTTAATCTCGCTTTATGTTTTCACTTTAATGTGCTTTGCTAATGCATTTCGTTTTTTTAGGTTCCCCCCCCCCGGGACATGCTTTTTGATTCTCAAACATCTGAGCGGAGATTAAAATGGACGTGTGCGCTGTAGTCCGTGATTCAGTCCTGCTGAGTGGAGGGAGTGTAACGGTGTGTTCGGTGAGGGCGCTCAGCCTAACCTGTTCACTGTTCCACAGGGCCTTTTACCTGGACAAATCCAACCTGCCCCCCAGCTCCGCCCCCAAGGCTGCCCTAATAGACAAGGTAAACACAACATCGCCCCGCATCTGAGACCGCTCAACGGAACACAAGCAGACCGATCAGTTCCATTTCAGTTCAGTCAATTCAGGGGGAAATTAATTGAAATTCAGTTCATTTGTGTTTCACGGGTATTTTTTTAACTGAGTTTCAATTAATTTCCTGAATTGACAGAATTGAAATGGAATCGACCTCAAACCCTGGTGCTAATGCAGGTAATGTTACTCTGGGGGGGTTAGAGGGTTAGATTACTACAGTGGTAGATGATCGATCATGGTCAGTGGGTTCTGTTGGTGACCCCTGCCGACTTTTGACCCCGGCTGACCTCTCTCTCCTGGGAGGTTTAGATTACTACAGTGCTGCGGTGGTAGATGATCGCTCATGGTCAGCGGGTGTTGTTGGTGACCCCTGCTGACCTTTGACCCCGGCCTGACCCCTCTCTCTCTCTCTCCTGCCCAGCTACTGCGGCCGCTGAACGCCCTGGACGAGCTGTACCGGCTCATGGAGTGCTTCATCAGCTCCCGGCGCACGGCCGCCTGCCAGTTCACCGCCTGCGGTGCCTCGGGGGTGGGGCTGCTGTCCGTGGCGTCCGAGCTGTGCAGCCGGCTCGGGGCCTGCCACATCGTCATGTGCAACAGCGGGGTGCACCGGTGAGCTTCTCACTGTTCCTCCCGCTCTCTGGATTCCCTACCTTTCTGCCTTTCTGGCTTGCTCTTTCCCTTTCCTTTCCTTTTCTTCTTTTTTCTTTTCTTTCTCTCTCCTCTTTTGCTTTTTCTCTCTTAGCGTCTCGTTTCGGTTTCTTATTTTAAGTCCCGCTTTGGTTCTCAGGCGTTTCACTTTTCATTAGACTCTTCCTCTCTTTCCTCTGGCTGTTTCTCTCTCTCTCTCTCTGTTTGATTGTTTCTCTCTCTGTGCCTCGTTCTCTCTCGTTCTCTCTCTCTCTCCGCCTGCCTCTTTCTCATTCTGTTTGTCTCTCATTCTTTTTCTGCCTCTGTTTGTTCCCTCACACAGTTATCCTCCAGGCATGTGCAATTTTACACCCTTTGAGTGAAACTCACCAGTTTTACTCATTAATATTCCGTGCTGTTAATACACATATCCATACAGCCGTTATCGTTGTGATGTGGTCGTTGATGTATTTCCTGCTCTTGAGAGATGGTTGCGTCAGCTCTAAGTGATGAAAGCACTTTCCAAAAGGAGGTGATCCTATTCATTTGCCCAGTTCTCATTACACCTCATTTGAGTGAACATATTTCACCGCGGCCGAAGACACAATCCATCACGCCACTGTAGGTGGAGATACAGAAGGGGCTAAATATGGGGCCCATTTATTTCCTCTGGTCTCCCACAGAAAGGTCCCCCCTTGTGTCTGACTGATGTTTTGATTGAGTATGGGAGACAGAGCTGCCCCGGACTCTAATAGAAGGCCCATAGCAGCCCCCGACAGTTGAGAGCCTTTATTAACCAGCAGCAGGTTGGCAGGACAGTTCATTGGCCACAAGGAGGAGCAGGCAATGTGCACCCTGACAAATCAAATTCTGAAAGCTGCCATTTTTTGAGGATTAACGCAGACTTGTTTGCGCCCGTGAGCGGCCTCGCTCAGGGGGGGGGGGTAGTCACCTGTGGCTGGCGTTTTATGTTTGGAGTAACAGCCTCCTTACTGATCCCTCCTGGTTCTTCCTGAGCGTTAATTTGCAGACACGGTCTTAAACATGCGTGTCTCTACTGAAAACCTGTACTTCTCTACATTAATTATTTATTTTCTAACATTTTGTTTCAGATTTTTTCCTATTTTTCTCCCAATGTGGTAGCCAATTACACCCTCTATTTATTTCGATTCACCCTCCCCACACAAGTTTGCTGCTCCTCACTACGGGACAAGCTAATTCCCAGAGGCCGGCAATGATCCGCCTCCTCTGAGACGGAACTCGCCCACCTACTTCTGGAGACACCCTTCTGCTCCTCGTCGAGCTCGTGCCAGCTCTCCCTCCCCCTCTCCCCCTGGGGCAGACAGCCAAATGCCGCCCCCGATCAGGGCTCCTTCTCTACATTCTTATATCCTGGTTCATAGTGTAGTGGACCTGCTAGTCCATGTGCATCCCATAGCTGTTTATGTCATGGTCTTGTAGCTGTCTACTATAAATGGGATGCGCACCGGCTCCACTTTATGTGCTAAATTAGCGAGAGACAAACAGTAAGGATTCACAGCATGTGACTATGAAAAAAAACTATGCTCAGCCAATATATGGTATTAAAGTCATTATTAATATGAAAATGCTTTAACAATGAAACAGCCAGCCCCTCTATTGACCGGATGCCTTGGCTCTGATTGGTATACTTTATTGACGGTGAAAGGATAATATTTAAAACATCAGCAGTCCAGAATATGCTATGTTCCCATTTTATTTGGGGTTTATTCCAGATACTCTCATAAAACTGATCAGAGAATGACAAAGCGGAATGGTGTGACCAGGGCCAGTGGGTGTAAAAAGTGCACGTGTAATGTAATGTGTAATGTAGATCAATGGCGTCTTTCGCCAGACGGTGCATTTTGGAGGCTGTGCGAAATGCGCTTTCATCACAATGGTGTGAGCGTTTGTTCTGTGTGGGCATATCACAAAATTACCTTTGCTGCCGCTGGTTGCCTTGGAGATTTTGAAGTTCTCATTGGTCGATATTCATTTAATCGAACCTCAGTTTCAAACTCTCATTGCCCTTTAAGGCAGAATAGAAACTGAATGTCTGTCTGGATGAGCACGAAATAATTTGTGCTCTGTGGTATCGCCTGATTAAAGTAAATGCAAGAGAGTGCATGTGAGGCTTCCTACTGAGCCAGCGGTGTTACAGTATATCACTAATGCACACATCCCCATCGGCACATTAAAACCACCTTCTTACTGAAGTCTGCATAAAAAATATATATTTACTCATGGTTTTGCACATGTATATTTCAGAGGACCCTTGCAAGAGCGAGGGAGGGATTGGTATCGTCTGCATGTTGTTGTTCTTCAGCTCTGAGGGCATTACAGTAATATATAATATATGCCATTTAGCAGATGCTTTTAACCAAGGCGATTCACAGTAGTGAATGCATACATTTTTCAGTATAGGTGGTCCCAATGGGAATCGAACCCACAACCTGAGCATTGTCAATGCCGTGCCCTATCTACTGAGACACAGAACCATGCTCTACCTACTGAGTCACACAGAACCATGCTCTACCTACTGAGTCACACAGAACCACACTCTACCTACTGAGATGCACAGAACCACGCTCTACCTACTGAGTCACACAGAACCACGCTCTACCTACTGAGTCACACAGAACCACACTCTACCTACTGAGATGCACCGAACCACGCTCTACATACTGAGACACACAGAACCACGCTCTACCTACTGAGTCACACAGAACCATGCTCTACCTACTGAGCCACACAGAACCACGCTCTACCTACTGAGACGCACAGAACCACGCTCTACCTACTGAGCCACACAGAACCACGCTCTACCTACTGAGCCACACAGAACCATGCTCTACCTACTGAGCCACACGTCGGTCTGTTTGTGATCGTCCTCCTGATTGTGGTTGTGTTCTGAGATGAGCTGGAAGGATTGGAGACGGGTCTGCGAGTGCCGTGATGATTTCCCCGTAGGCTCTCAGAGAGGCATGGGGCCTTTCAGCGCTGCTCCGCTTCATTCCCGCCGGCGCTCCAGCTTTGAGAAGTGTTTACAGAGCCAATTACTGCTCGGTTTATTTTCGAAACGCACGCAGATTGACGGAAGGAGGTAAGGCGGACATTCCGTGTTTTCCATAATGTTTTTCGCGAATTAAAATGCAAAATGTCCGGGTTGGACGCCAAGTCTCTTTCTCCGTCCTCCACTGTCACTTCAGCATCTGTTTTTTGGGAGACTTTAAATCAGGCATTTGTTGAACCTTCACGAATCGAGTTTGATCGAACCCAGATGGAACCATTCCACAGAAAACTCATTCCTGTGCAGTGTGGACACCCTCTCTTCTGGGACCTGGGTTCCATTTTAATCAGATTAATTGAATTGCTATGCTGTCGTGGTCAGTCCTCTGAGTCTAATCGCATCAGGACCTTGGACCGGCTTCGGACCCAACAGCCATGGTCATTTCCCCACACCTTCTGGTACAGTACACAGATGAGCTGGCCTCAATTATCTGAATTATGCTTACTGTGCACAGGCCTGCTATGATCACCACCAGACCAGAGTCCCATTTTAAGAAGGCGATAACGCCTCCCTGCGATACTACCAGGTCGCGCCAGTTTCAGCTCTGGACAGGAGTGCCACTAGGGGGCGCCAATTGGCTGTCCACCCCAGGGAGGGTGGAGGGATAAAATCCGAATGAGCTCACTGCATCTATGAGCGTTACAGTCACAGGCTTCGGCTTAGGCGGATGCCGGCTCGGAGGAGGCAGTGCATCGCTAAGTACCGGTCTCAGGACTACAGCAGTGAGTTCTCATACGAGGGAGAGGATAATTGACATGAAAAAGAGAGGGTATAATTGGATACTAAATGGATGATTCGAAATGGATTGGCCTTGAACGGCTCTTGCCGAGCCCCAAAATGCAATCCGGCGGTGACAGGAATCGGGACAGTTTAATCAGCCGTAGAAGGGCCAGGATCAATACAGCTTTGTAAGTTGTTATCACAGAAAGGTCAGACCGTACCCTTGACGTCCCGCTATTAGGCCGTTTGCAATTTACACACCAAACGTACGCAGTGGGAGCGTCTCCAACACATGAATCAGCTCTGTACCGGCAGAAAACAAACTAAGGCAGTGGTGACCGGGCGTCTTCCACGATTCGCTTCCCGACAGCTTGGTCATCTTAATGTAGAACAGGCTCACTGACAATGCTATGTGCTAACAGCTTATATGTCAATAGTTCTGAAGTGCTTTTATGTTTTTTTCCCCCCATCCTCAATAAATTCCAACATTGCTAAAAAATGTATTCATAGGGCAATGTAGTCCATCTGGTGATTGCCAATTTGCTGTCAGCCTCGCTTATTGATTGCATATGGAATATGATTTAAAAAATAACAACAAACTGGGGCCTCGGATAGCGTAGCGGTCTAACGTACTCGCATTGACTGGTGCTTTGCGAGTGTGAGCTGCCTGTTGCAGTCATGGTTCAAAAAACGATCGGAGGTGGCATTTGGCTGTCCGCCCCAGGGGTGGGGTGAGCCGGCACAAACTTGCCGAGAAGCTCGAAGGGTGTCTCCAGAAAGTAGGGGGCTGAGTTCCATCTCGGAGGAGATGAATCATTGCTGGCCTTGGAGAATTGGCTTGACCCAGAGGATGGGCGGCGAGTTCGTGGGGGAGGGCTACTAATTTGGGAGAATTAGCTACTAAATTGGGCGAAAAATGGGGGGGAAATCTGAAACAAAATAAAAAATAATATTTAAAAAAGGTAATATTCAAAATATACAGGGGTCTCTGAAGGTGGTGGCGGGTGCGGTATCAATAATATTCCTCCTTGAAATGTGAATAAATATTACAGTATTTTGTCTCGAGGACAGATGGCTCTCCCGAACGCCTTTTGAAAGGAAAAAATACTTTTTCTTATTGAGAAATCACAAAGAAGTGAAAATGGACATTTCCCCTTGAGGTTTTCTATAGGGCAGACGACCTTGACGACCTGCCTCGGCCTCTGTGATTGATGAGCAAAGAGAGGTCTATTAAAAATCCGTACCGGGCGGTCAGCTGACCGGACAGTCAGCTCTTTTGAAGAGATACCTGCAGTCAGGCCACCCAGGGCTGGGAGACATTCCTGTAATTGAAAATCAAATGAAACTGCCCATGCATGTATAATGGATGTTGAGCCCAGTGCCCTGATGAAGCTTTTAGGCTGATTGTCAGTGGGGAGTGCAGACCGACCGCTGTAGAGCTTCCGTTCGGATCACGCACACACTGCATGTAAGACAAGGGATTATCATTTCTGTTCATAAATACTTTATTCATGAAAAAAGTATTTCACTGTACTTGGCAAAATTCATTAGCTAGCTACATCATTTAATTGCGATACATTGTATAAAAACGTAAGCCAATAATGCCTGGTGTGGTCTTGCTCATAATTTTCCAGCGTTTTTGCTGCAGTCCCATGTAGCCCATACCTCAGCTTGCATACTGTGTGCAGAGAAGAGGAAGGGCTCTGCCGACACGGTTTCCCGGCTGCATTACTGCCACTCAGTCTGAGTGCCAGGAGTAGCAGTGGGGAGAGCTGGGTCCACACGGTGCCATTTGTTCTGCACCACGTATCACTCACTCTCCCTCTCCCTCTAAGTCCCCTCCTCTCCTCTCTTCTCCTCTCCTCTCTCCAGCCATCACTCCTGTCCATCTCTGGTGCTGGTGTTTAACTCATCCGGATTAGTAGTGTGCTGTCCAGCCCTGAGGGCTAGTGACAGGAGCGCTTTGTCACAAAGGGACCTGATCCAGCCCTTTCGGATGAAGGCCGGGGGGGGGGGTGCCCGTGATGACGACGCCCCCTTCGGGCTGCCTGATTCAATGTTAATGGAGTCGGAATCTCAGACACATGTTCCCCCCCACCCCCGAAATTTCTAAGAGGGGCGTCCCTGCTCTGTCATCTGTCGGGGAGTGACAGAACACGTGACGGATTCTGGTGTGGGACAGACGGAGGGTGACGCAGACAGACCCCCCTGGTGTCAGGAGACTGATGAAAATGGCGGTTCTCGGGCGCGGTGGCACGTTGACAAACGACCGGGGCCGTCGTGCGTGCGTTTGAGCACAAGAGAGAACTTTTCAGCCGAACAAACGCTCTGCTGGTGTTAGGGGGGATGATGGATCGCCCCAACAGAGCCGCCGAGACGGCCGCAATTAGCATTAGCGTTCGCCGTGAGGGATCGTGCGAGAAGAAGCCAGGGGCTGCTGCTGTTGAATTTTGATTTGCCTTCAGGTCTCAGGTTTCCGGTTTGGTTTAGCGATTGATTTGTGATGACCAGCACCCCTGTTGTGACCTCCTTGCTCTCTGCTTTCCCCCCAGCTGCACCCTCAGCGTGACCCTGGAGCAGGCCATCCTCCTGGCCCGGAGCCACGGCCTGCCCCCCCGCTGCATCATGCAGGCCACCGACGTCATGAGGAAGCAGGTACAGGACATGCCTCTTCCCCCTCGGAACACATCCCACAATCCCTGCCATCGCCTTGCCTCCACCGTGTCCCCCCAACCTCTCTCAACTCTCACCTACTGTACAGCATGTGTCAAACGCACACCTAACTCTCCCCAAACACCTATACACTCACCTACAGCGGACAAAACACCCACCTAACTCTCCCCAACACCTATATATTCACCTAAAGCACACCAAACACCCTCTTAACTCTCCCCAAACACCTATACACTCACCTACAGCGGACAAAACACCCACCTAACTCTCCCAAACACCTATATATTCACCTACAGCAGATCAGACACCCACCTAACTCTCCCCAACACCTGTACGCTCACCTACAGCAGATGTAAAACACCCTTGCTCAGCAAAAACATCCACTCAGCACTTTTCTAACAACATGTCACTCTCCCATCAAACAGTCCAGCAGCAGGACAGGACAAACAGTACAGGCAGGCATTTTAGAATATTTTCCAGAGTCAAATACAGACATGCAATAATAAAATAAAAGCAAGTGGGAAAGAACAACACAACACAACACAACACAACAATCACCCCTCTTTCAAAGTCACAGATCTTATCTTCTAGCCATGATAGCCAAAATAATGGCCAACTGGGCCTGCCCCGAAGCATGATGGGATGTTAATGGTTTAATTAACTCAGGACCCAGGACCCAGGAAGAACCTGCTTTCAATATACTTTGTATCCCTCATTTACTCAAGTGTTTCCTTTATCCCTCCAACACCTCTTACCTATACACCAACAGCCCCTACCCTCCAAACGGCCTCTCACCTTCACACCAGCCATACGTCCCTCCATCGTTCTGCACGTTTCTAACAGTCGTTTTCTTTCTTCTTTAAATGCTGCTAAAGTTTTCTACCGATACCACCTGAGAATTGTAGCCCTTGGCCCATTTTCTCATTTTTCCTCCTGAAGGTAAAAAACACTTCAGAAATATTCCCTTTTGTATTCTCCGCTAGAATGGATCGATTTCCCAAGGAATCATGCTTGCTAACCGTCAACAAATGGCTTCTCTTGACGCAAAGTTTTTGGACATTGTTCATTTTCACGCTCAACAATCGATTTCCTCGGTAGATGTAGACTGGCCCTTTGGTTTAAAGCCCATCCGTGTTAACAGAATTGATAGGAAATCATGGTTACATTTACAACAAAATAACGTTGAGCAGCTTTATGTTTTTTGTTTTTTTAAATAAAATTTTTTATTTAGTGGCCAATTATATCCTCTATTTACTTAAATTTACCCTCCCCACACAAACTCACCACCTGTCTCTACGAGGAAAGCTAATTCTCCGTGGGCAGCGAACTCCACCTACTTCGAGATGGAATTTGCCCACCCACATTCTGGAGTCACCCTTACGCGCTTCTCAGCGAACTCATGCCGGCTCACCCTCCCCCCCCTGGGGCGGACAGCCAAACCCCGCCCCCAATCAGGGCTCTCGACAAGGAGATAGGTTTCTTCTTATGATGTTTGCAATATTTCTCCATGGCGACATTGTGAGGGGCATGAGATCAGTGGGGAGTCTACCGAAGGTGGAGTTGAGTTGTTTCCCATTTCTTTCTCCGCAAGAATATTTGTGGGAGCCTCTCTTTCGCAACTGCCTCTCCCTGTGGATCCCCTTGAACGTCTCCCCTCCGATTATACTCGCGCCTGCAATTTGGATCTGTTTTATTAAACCAGTCTTCCCCCCTGGGCAGTATACGCACCTTATTCTCTCATTTAATATTTCCCCAGTAAATTGAGAAGCGTCCTTCATAGGGGGCAACATGCCATCACTGGACCTTGTCTCTCATTGAAAAGTCCTCCCAGGGGATGGTGGATAGCGTAGCGGTCTAACGCACCCGTATTTGGCTGGTCCTGTATGAGGGTGAGCTGCCTATCAGGGACGCGGTTTGAAACCCGACTGCGCCACACCGCCCCTGGCCCTGGGGGGGGCATTTGGCTGTCCGCCCCAGGGGGAGGGTAAGCCAGCACGAGTCCGTCGAGGAGCGGAAGGGTATCCTTGTACAAAAATTGGATGTATGTGGTCGGGTTCCGTCTCAGAGGAGGCGGATCTGCCGGCCCAGGGAAATTAGCACGACCCGGAGGACAGGCGGTGGACTCGTGGGGGACGGTAAATAGAAATAAAGTAGAGGGTATAATTGGCCACCAAATTGGGAGAAAAACGGTAAAAAATTAGAAACGAAATTTTTAAACAAAGAAAACAAGAGAAAATAACTAGTTCTCCCAGACCGCCGTTTCTGAAGGGCGATCAGCGCGTAAACGGGCAGCCAGTTTGCACTGAGATTCCTTGGGCAGAGTGCAATGTCTTTCCCCCATGCGCGACCTCGTGAAAAAGCTGCTCGTTCAGCTACAGGCCGGCGATTCAGAGTGCCGGAAATCGCCCGGGCATCTCATAAGTCACTGGAGAGTGAGAGAGAGCGAGAGAGAGAGAGAGAGAGGGAAGCGTCGCCTTTGTGTGGTTTCTATTGGTCAGGGACATGTACTACACTGTAAAAAGCCTGTGAAATTAAAGGACATGCATTAAGTGGTTGTTCTATATTGGACTGTGTTTGTAGGAAAGCACTGCTAGGTGTTACTATGCCTGTCTTCTCGTTCAACCAGTTTGAAAGGATTTTGTGATTAGGGAAGAGAAAAAAAAAGTAAAATGTAGGAGTTATTTTGCGTATTCCTTTTTTTGGGCACCAAAGTTTGGTGTTGTCGGCGTACAACAGAAACTTTCTCTGTTCTGCCTGATACTATTATGTCTGGTTTTTATTTTAATGAACATATAGAGCAGAAATCTGCTTCCCTCTATGATGGGCTTCTATCTGAGGGGAAGAAAAATGTGCGCAAGAAAATCTGGAGAGTTCCACATTTTATTTTCACCCACTGAATTAATTATGTTCTGAGGACAAAGATTAAATATGCATTAGCAAACGGAATTACTGGAATCAAATCCTTTCACCCGCTTCTAGCCGAGGGAAAATCGGTCGCGTTCGGCCCTGAAGGTTATTTCGGATGAACTTTGAATAAAGTACTAACAAATTATGGAATTATAATCTATTTATATCCTAAAATATTTGCCCTGCCAATTACAGGCACTGAAGTGGTGGTAGAGTCCAGTTATCCGTTTAGCATGGCTGTATGGTCCTTCTTTAGTGAACCCTCTCTCAGTGCTCTGCCCCTTAAATGCCCAGTGCATTATTTGAAGTTAGTTTGCAGTAAATTAAATTGAAGAACTGCATTAGCTCCAAACATTGCTGCATGGAAGAAGCATAAAGAGATAAGGCATTGGGTCGGTTCCCCGGGCTGCCTGGATAAATTGCTCCTGAGTTTCCTGGTTCTCATACCCCAGCTCAGGCAGCTCTTGATGAATATGAATATGAATGGGCTGGGCCCCGGAATCGTCTCGGCTGGTCGTTTATTAATGCGAAAAATGTTCCGTATCTCAGGAAACGGTCAGGGGACCTATCCATCAAGGCTGCAGATTGACACTTAGGCTGCGATTGTGCCCATGCCGCCACTGTGACTGTGTGTGTGTGTGTGTGTGTGTGTGTGTGTGTGTGTGTGTGTGTGTGTGCGCGTGTTTGCATACGTTTCTGTGTGTGTGTGTGTGTGTGTGTGTGTGTGTGTGTGTGTGTGCGCGTGTTTGCATACGTTTCTGTGTGTGTGTGTGTGTGTGTGTTTATTTTTTCAATATAATGCTCTCCCGTTTACATTCACAAACACTTTTCCAGTGATGTGCAGTTGATGAGTTGGTGGGGAGTCTATCAGCTTGACTGTTTCCCTCCAGCGCTTTTAAAGAGCACACTTGAACCTCCTCAGCCCAGGAGTGTGACACACAGTATCTGATTGTACCTGGTAGGGGCTCCTTTAAATTCCAGGCAGGGGGGAGAGGAGGAACTAACTGTAGGTGATTTCTGATGTACTTGCTGTAAGTGCCTGCTCATGGCATGTTGAGACATTTGGAACGTATGAATTTGTTGCTTGACGACCTTTGTTGAATTCTTGAATTCGTTGTTGCGAATGTATGAAATTGGCTGCCAGCTTACAGTACCAGTCAAAAGTTTGAGTACACCTGCTGGAAACTAGGTTTATCTCATAATTGACAATGCTTTACACTGTATATGTTTCTGTACATACTTTAAAATGACAAAAAACACATGTAACAATGAACAAAATGAACATCAAAGAAATGTTCAAGAAAATTATATTGAAAATTGAATCTTGGATTCCTCAAAATAGCCACAGCCTCACAAACACGGGCCATTCGGTTCATAAGTTTCAACAGGAAATCACCTGATATGTCTTCCCAGCTCTCCTGCAACAATTCCCAGAGAAACTTGTGGGTTGCTTTGCTTTGACTCTTCTGTCCAGTTTGTCCCATACAAGTTATATGGGATTGAGGTCTGGACACTGGGCAGGCCAGGTCTATAGTTTGAGTTGTCCTTCACGTTCTAGTAGTTCTTGCACAACTTCAAGGTGTGTTTCGGGTCCTTATCTTGCTGAAGAATTAAGGAGTGCCTGATTAGCCGTAGTCCAGATGGAAGGTGTACTCAAACTTTTGACTGGTACTGTACATTACATTTACATTTTAGGCATTTAGCAGACGCTCTTATCCAGAGCGACTTACACAGTTTACATTTCTTTACATACAATCCATTTATACAGCTGGATACTTTACTGAAGCAATTCAGGTTAAGTACCTTGTTCAAGGGTACAATGGCAGTACTCCCACCTGGGAATTGAACCAGCGACTTCTGCGTTACAACTCCAGTTCCCTAACCATTATACTACACTGCTGCCGCCAGCTCCCTCCACCTCCAGCATATCTTATCCGATGCTGACGTGCCGGTATGGAGAGGGCATTTAACCTGTCTGTGTGGATCGGGGCTTGGGGCTCAGATAAACATCCTTAAATCTGTGGTATTTGAGGAAACTCGGCGGAAAAGAGTATTGCTCTCTCAGATGGATAGCTCTGATGTTAATCACGTAATTACTGATGCTATCCCGCTGAAGGGACATGGGAGAGGGACAGGCTGCACTGCATCTTCAGGACACAGCTCATCTTCTGCCCAATGGCTCTGCCGGTCAGTCTCTCCCCTCGAATGCTGGGAAATGTTGGATGGCCTCTCTCTGTGGCGTGTGTGCCTGTGGTGTGTATGTGCATTTGTGATGAGCCCAAATTATGAGCTGTCTGAACTGTCTGTTCGTGGCGTCAGATATTCTTATGTTGTGTGTGTGTGAGTGTGTGTCCATGTGCGTGTGTACAAGTGTGTGTGCACATGTGTGTACCTCTGTGTTTTTGTGTGTGTTTGCGTGTGTGTGTCTGTGTTTGCATGCGTGTGTATGTGTTTGTATGTTTGTATGTGTGTGTACATGTGTACATGCATTTGTGTGTGCGTGCGTTTCTGTGTTTGCGTGCATGTGTGTATGTGTGTGTGTGTGTTTGTGTGTCTGCGTTTGTGTGTCTGTATTTGCATGTGTGTATGTGTGTGTGTGTGTTTATATGTGTGCGTGGGTGTGGGTGTGTGCATGTGTGTGTGTGTGTGTCTGTGTGTGTGTGTTTGTGTGTGTATATGTGTGTGTTTGTGTGTCTGCGTTTGTGTGTCTGTATTTGCGCGTGTGTATGTGTGTCTGTATTTGCGCGTCTGTATGTGTGTGTGTGTGTGTGTTTGTGGGTGTGTGTGTGTGTGTGTGTGTGTGTGTGTGAGAGAGAGAGAGTGTGTGTGTGTGTGAGAGAGAGTGTGTGAGTATGTGTGTGTGTGTGTGTGTGTGTGTGTGAGAGAGTGTGTGAGTATGTGTGTGTGTGTGTGTGTGTGTGTATGAGAGAGATTGATCTCTCTTCGAATGCCTTGGAGATGCTCTCCATCATGGCAGTGGGAGCCATTTGGAGCCACTGTTCCTCTGGGCTTGATTCTGTGCTGAATCTAAGCTTCATTACGAACATTTATCACACGTTTGTCCCACCATTACGGTCCCCTTAACTGTAGGACTCCTTGCTTTACTGCGAGAGTTTGCAAGGGCACTGAAAGTACTGTCTGCCACGGAGCTGTCGCAGAGCTGGTGTTGTGCTCGGGAGATCAATTGTAAAAAGGCTGCATTGCTTTTATTTCTCTTTAGCTTTGCAGTATTTGCGGCAGGTTTCACAGCTGTGGATTTCAGCTGTGGCTGCAGAACTCAGGAGGGCCTGGTGCTGACGTAGCCTTGCGTGTGCATGAAGCCCCCCCTCCCTCAGCCCCCCCAGGTGACCCCTGTGTTAAAAACAGCCACTAACGCGGTGAACCCGAGACGACCCACGATCTAACGGCGCAGATCGCACACAGCCCGCGTTTTTTGAAAACGCACGAGATTGATGCCTTCGTCCGACACCGCCGTTTCACAGGCGGCCCGTCGTCTGCTCTGGCCTTGATGGAAGACGACTGTACGACGTGCTCTCGGGGAAAACTGACTATTTAAAAAGCTGCGACCGAAATGATTAATGGCGCCAGGAGCTATGGGAAGTGCGCTCAGAGCTCATCTCCGAGATCCGGTGAGCACGTAAATTATATATGTTCCTCACGTCAGCGTTTATATTGATGAACAAGTCCGTTTAACAACCCGTGACAAGGCCGATCCCGGCGGAACGGCGGAGAGGACGTCCGTGGCTGATTAATCGCCGGTTGAGCTGCCCTGGCCCTTGTCGTAGGCGACCCATCTCTTCTTGTTTGCAAAAAGGGGAGGGAGGGTGGCGGGACATGGGAACGGAGTAGGAAAAAGGCAGACTCATTTGAAACCCTCAGCATTGAGGTTACGGGCATGGATGTGCGTCTGAGCGGTGACACGGCTAAACGGCGATTATCCGTGGCAAAACGCTGACTGATTGTGAATTTTATGCAGCTCCACAGGCACTGTGAGAATGTGGTGCGCAAGAGAGCCGGGTGATGATGTGCAGGGGAATCGATGTTTACGGCACTCCTAAACGCGTTGACCTTATTTTACTGTCACGCTGGGGAACTTGAATTGGGCAAACAATTAGGTCGGAGCCTTCATAACATAACTTTGTGTTCATAACCCACAGTTAGCTACCTTTTTGACATATTCCGTTTTCTTTTAAGAACGCTGAACTTACAAAGCCAAGAATCCAGGTTTTCCATACTGACTGTGTCTAGAGTGAAAAGCAGACATTGCTGGGCGGGTTTGGCGACTGCTTCCACTTCTTAGGGTTTTCTGAGTTGGATCCTTTTTTTCACGTCGAGTTAAATCCTGCTATTGGAGTCAAAAAGATTCAAAATATGAGTCCTACAAACCAGCTCACCACAGACCAGTGTATCAACTTAATATAATAATGTATAATAATAGTATATGCCATTTAGCAGACGCTTTTTTCCAAAGCGATTTACAGTCGTGAATGCATACATTTAGGCGGTGTATTTATTTGATTATTTATTTATTTTTATTTCATTTATTTATATTGCGCCCCCCAACCAATAGTTACATCAGCCCGGGGCGCAGCCCGAGGAAGAGGAAAACAAAAGATAAGAACAATAGGAATATGCAAATTACAAGCAGCCATCCAAAACAAAACAAAGAACATAAAGACATAAATACATCTGTCACACAACCGTAAAAGCTAACTCAGGGATTGTCTCAGGCAAAAAGGTGTGTTTTAAGTAGGGCCTTAAAAGTCTGTAGGGTGTTTGCAGACTTGATGTTTAAAGGGAGCTTATTCCACAATTTCGGCGCAGTAACAGCGAATGCTCGGTCTCCCTTTGTCACCAATTTTGACTGCGGGATCTTCAGGCAAACTTGGTCGCTAGATCTGAGGGATCTGGAGCTAGATGATCGGACCAGGAGTTCCTCAATGTAGGCAGGAGCGAGACCGTTTAGGGCTTTGAAGACGAACATGAGGATTTTGAAGTTGACTCTCTGCTTCACAGGGAGCCAATGGAGGGATGCAAGGACTGGGGAAATGTGGTCCCTCATTTTGGTGCCCGACACGAGCCTGGCAGCTGCGTTCTGGACGAGTTGTAGGCGGTTGATGGTTTTCTCGGCCACGCCAGAGTAAAGGGCGTTACAATAGTCCAGTCTTGACAAGATCAGAGTGAGGGTGACCCTCTGAAGGTCGCTGGGAGAGAGGAATGATTTGATTTTTGCAATGGTGCGCAGTTGGAAAAAGCAGGACTGTGCCACTGCTCGCACTTACTTGTCAAACTTCAGATCGGAGTCAAAGAAGACTCCCAGGTTTTTGACATGGGGTTTTATCAGGGTGGACAGACTACCCATGTATGTGGTCCCAGCCAGAATCAGACCCACAACCTAAGCATTGTCAGTGCCATGCTCCACCTACTGAGCCCCACAGAACCACAGAAATGTAATGAATGTAGTAGTGATAATAATAATAATAAATAATGGAGTGTGCGGATGTGGGGACAGAATCTCTGGAAGGAACAAGGATTAAGCATTTGAAAAACCTGACCTTACTTTCAACAGGGGGCGAGAGTTCAGAATTCGGCGAAGAACCTGGGAGTGAGGGACCGGACTCCATCATCTGTTCCGAGGTAACCACGACGACGCCCCTCTCTCTATCGACAGGTTTTTGTTTTTTTCTTTAAAAAAAAAAAAAATTAAATAGTTTTTCTCCCAATTTATTGCCCAATTACACCCTCTAATTATATTCGATTTGCCCTCCCCACACGAACTCGCCGCTCGCCTCCATGGGGCAAGCTAATTCTCCAAGGGCAGTGAACTCCGCTTCCTTTGAGATGGAATTCACCCACCTATATTCTGGCGTCACCCTTACGTGCTTCTCTGCGAATTTGTGCCGGTTCACCTTACCCCCTCCCCCTGGGGCAGACAGCTAAATACCACCCCCAATCGAGGCTAACGGCCAGGGGCAGTCTGGCACAGTCGGGTTTCGAACCACAATTGTGATAGGCGGCTCACACTCCTAAACGACCAGCCAATATGAGTGCGTTAGACTGATACGCTATCGGAGGCCCCGAGACCTTTCCTTCGTCAGGCTCCGTTCTGCAAGGCGGCTCTTTTCATCCTTATCCAACCTCCTGCTTTTCTAGATGTTTTATGCTCCTTTTTATGCGTTGTGTCAAACGGTGAATTACTTCTTTAGTATCCGGGCTCTTTTGAGTGGCCAGGAGGGGGTCCAGGGAAGCGTATAACGATGTAGAGGCTGCTGCGGGTTCGACAGAGAGATCACTGCCCCAGCTCACAGGAATTGGAGAGGACCACAGGGGGGTGGGGAGAGAGGGATTCTGTCACACAAGCTAATGGGCGACACGTGATCCGGTCTGCCGCCAACCAGATTAAAAGCTTTGCCCCCGTCCGCTCTCCAGATCCGGCAGTAAGATACTACGTGCCACAACCACTGGAGTTTGAAATATAGGATTCCCCGTGACAGCTGGACCCCTTTCAACCTTTTAGCGAAATTGACAAACGCAATTAAGTGTGTGGGGGGAGGTGGGGGCTGGGGGATCATTAGCTGAGATGCCGTGACAGGACGCAGAATCGCCCCACTGCTCGGCGCCGTGCGTTTAAGCGAGCCACTGGCTTCGAAAATATCGTCTGTAGGAGGAGGATCCCCCAGGCTTTTTATTGGCAGTCTGTGTTTTGTCTGTTCTAAGGCTGCGGCTAGTAACTGATCATTCTGGCAGCCGTGTACCGTAGAGAACCAAGCCAGGCCTTAGTGGGGGAAAAAATAAAAATGGAGAGACCGTGCAAAAAAAAAATATATATGAATATATAAATAAATGAAGATATTGTACATAATTTAGAGATGTATATTTGCATTTGGGGTTGAGAGCAGGTGAGAATGTTGGCCGAAGGTGTCGGTTGTCTGCAGTCCCATTAATGTAATGCTGCGTTAGGAATGTGACATTGTTGTAACCCTCAGTGTTGCTTTTTGAAAGCTGTGTCTAATGGAACTCTCTCAAGCGTGGAGGGAGATTACACCTCTCTGAGACGTAGCGATATCCCTTTAAAAATAAACGTCCAGGGCCTCCCCAGTGGTGTAGCGGTAGAACGTCTGACGACGCTGCCCACTGCGACCGGGGTTCAATTCCACCAGCCGAGCCAGTTTCGGCTTTGGTTGGGAGCACCACTAGGGGGCAGAAATTAGCTGTGCGCCCCAGGGAGGGGGGAGGAAAGCCGATACGAGTTCGCTGCATATAGGAGTGGCCCTGTGTGTATACCGGAGTTATGGTGACGGCCGGTGGGGTTCTGGCTGGGTGAAGGCGGTGCTCCGCCGCATGTCACTGCCAGTTTCAGGACTACGACAGCGAGCTCTCAATATGAGGGAGGGGATAATTGACATGAAAAACAGGGTATAATTGGCTACTAAATTAGGATAAAAATGGGGAAAACTGCAGAAAGAGAAAATAGAAAAAAATTATTATAATAATAAAATAAACGTACACATCTCATGTGATCTTCTCGGCCGCTTGCCCCTCAATGCACGTTACCCACAGTGCACTGTGCGCCGCGCCTCTCCTCTCATTTCCACTTGTCTCTCTGAACATCACTGATTCCCTGTTGTTTCCCTCACCAGGTTGTACAAGCTGTGCCAGCCACCGCCCCCAGATGGCGACCCGTGAAGACTCGGGTTCCCCGGATCGAGCTGAAATGGTTCTGATCCAGCTCTGGACCTGCGTCAAAACAACAACAACAACAACAACAAAAACTGTCACTGCTCCTGGTGGAAAAGGCCAGGAAAACGCATCTCTCTGTGGCCCCACCCCCAAAAGGCACCCCTCCCCTTCTCACTGACCAATCAGTGACTCCCGCTCAACCTTTTTCTTGTACATAGTGAATTTTTGTGTAACTGCCTTGTATTTTAAAGCATGTTAAAGCATTATGTGTTTACTCTCGTAACGTCCTGCTACATTACATCTCATTTTAGATTTTTAATGATTAGGAGAGAAGGAAAAAATAAATAAAAACCTGAACTCTGTGCCTGAGGCCATTTCTCGTGACAGCTCTTAAAAAAATAATCATGTTCATCCCTGCAAGTCCATTAACTGGCGTACTGTAAATGACTATTTTGGTCTGAAAATGTCATTTTTTACCGGTTGTTGCTGTGGCAAAGTTAAGAAATTGCTACTTTGGAGGCTAACGAGCCCAAGGCTGCCTCAGAAATGATCTGCATTCTGTTGCATGAGCAGGATAATGTGAGAACAGCACAGCGGTTTGTAGCATTAAGGTGCGATATTAAAGGGGCCCCCTGTTGGTGAGCAGACATATGTCCTTTTTTTTCTGCGTTCCAGTGCTGAAGTAGCCTTTTCTTCTTGCCATCTGTTCATTGTATTCATCCCTATTGTCCTTGGGTTTTGCCTTCAGTTTGTTGAACAGTAAGACTTAATAGATCTTTCTGCTGGCCAATAAGTATTAACGCTGAGGGCGGAAGAAAGGGTGACTGGGTTACGACATGAGAACGTACAAGCTACGGTCGCGTTCAGAGTCGTGCAGTTTACGTCGGAATGCTAAATCGCATCGTCGCGTTTCCTGTGCTTCAGACGAAGTATCGCTGTAGGCCAGACGGCCTTATGGCTACGGTTCACTCACGGCCTGGCTTGCCAAGTGGCACAGGCTCTGTACCTATGTGAGAGGAACAACAAGTCCTGCAGGTTTTCCTTTATGGAGAGGTGCTTACGGCTCGTCAACATTATGCCTTTTCACTCACCCTCAGCAAGTCTGTTACATTTCTGTATCCCACACTCAGGACCAAAAGGGCTCTTGTTCTGTTGAAAAGACTCAAGTTGCTAATCAATTGTATCAGTTGCATTGTAGGTTTGTATTATTACTATGCAAATAGAAGGAGAGAAGAAGAAGAGAAAAAAGATTAAACAGCAGTCGTTACAGTAACGTGTTAAATGCCTCCATGAATCTCTAGTTATGTACTGTAAACAGCAATAATATTCAATAAATTGCTTTTTTTTATATTGTATAATGAAGATGTCTGTTTGACGTAGCAGCTTCTAATTTGTGTTAAATTGCAAACACTTTAATACGGAGAAGTGTAAAAAAAAAAAAAAAACTTTTTATCAGTCGTTGAGTGAAAATTACAGTAATTTATTTTATTTTATAAAAACTGACCTTTCATAGAGTATGTCATATCCACAGTATACATTTTATTTCATGATAAAACCAGTATTTGTTTTTCAACGTTGCATTTTTTTAATATACAATGCTATACTGTAGTTATTAATTTCAATTAAACGGCTATAAAACAAATGTGTGCTGTGACTTTTTGTCAACTTTGCCAAATTCAAGTGATGTGTACATTCTGACAAGTGAAACAGGTGAAGGACTGTTGCACAGTGTCCTGTTGACATACAATTGTGAGGAGTAAATGGACATGCGTCAAAGTGGCTAGTGTTTTAAAATGCATCACATTTGTGGAAATGGGAACATAGAATGTTCATGAAATGCCTGAATGCAGCCTGAATGCCCCGTCCCTACTGAGCGCGTGCGGCCTCCCTGCTGCTCCCTGAGGTAACGCGGAAGGTTTAATGGCGCTGGGGCCGCCGCATCATCTCATTTCCACCGTGGAGGCCGTAAACAATAGAGCGTTTGATTTAAAGTAAGTAACAGAAAACACCAGGGGACTGGAAAACAGATGGGAGTTCAGTCCTAGGTCTCTGACTTCTTATGATTTTGTGTTGCCCAGAATAACGTCTACCAAAACATGGTGAGGGAAAAGGTGTTATGACTTCTGTGGCGTGGAAAAATAAAAGGTAAATTTAGAGACCAACAAAACAATTTGGACAGGTTTAACTGGATTGGAGGTGGCGAGAGAGCTTAGGCATTCTGTCTAGAAGGCCTTCTTAACCACGGTCACTAGCAATGCTTACAACCAAGCTGAGCTGATTTTACAATCTCTGGCCCCTTTATATCTGCATTTTACTGGAAAACAATACACTGTTTTCAATATATTTCTTAAGCTATTTCAGTGTTTCTCAATCCATTCCTACAGGGCACACTGCCCAGGAAATGTTAATTATGACCTATCATCTGCATTGTCGTCTGTTAATGATCACTTGAGCATGAGTAAGTGGTGGTTGGAATGAAAACATGCAGGGCAGTGTGCCCTGTAGGAATGGATTGAGAAACACAGCTATGTTACAAGATCAGTGTCTCACGTGATGTCATCCCACAGCCCTCTCTGCCACTGGTCGTGTGGTCGTGTAATGTGGTGTGTGTTTTAGTGCTGTGTTTTCCACTCCCAGTCTAGTAATGGAGTCCTGTGGGTTTTTGCCAGTGTCTTTCAACCAGCTGCTGATTGACACCTGGTGGTGCATCAGTATAAAATTAATTATACAGCATACAATTCATTCCTATCTGATCCATCTGCATCCAGTTGCAAAAAAAGAGCAGAACACATGGATCTTGTAGATACCCATGATTCAGTATAAAGCAGCACACTTCACTCACTCCCACCTTTAACTGTTGTGTGCTTGTTTCTGTGATTGCTTGTGATAACGGAGTTGCTTCTGCCTACAGGAGTTTCGAATTGAGGCCCCCAACACAACAAGAGGAGACACGATTAGCCCACTGAGCTAAAGACCCGAGTACCCAGCCTAATCATACTCTTATTGACGTCACATTCTGTAGCGGACGCTCACGTGCTTAGCTTACGTCTCGGAGCTGCGCTACACTTGCAACACTGGCTCAGCATTTCTCCTTGGCGCTCACCAGTCTGATTTATAGCTGGCCTTTTGCTTTTGGGCACGCTTACGTTTTCCCTCTTGTCTCCGTGCCAACCTCTCCTTCATCCCTCTGTTCTCTCCTGCCCAACATTCCTCTGTCTGGTGCAAAGTGGTGGCACCACAAAGCCCCTGGATTTGTACCAAGCTCATATCAGTATCGTGTAATCATGCAACAGGTCTGCCTTTAGCAGGTGGCTCGGCTGGCATACCAGTTTACTCTTGGTGTTTAAACAATGGTGTCTGTGTTGACGCTTAACCGAAGAAGGTCACGTGTCTTATTAATAGGTGTTGACATGGCTAACAATAAGTAAAGTGGTGAATTTAATGCTTTAAAAAATGTATCGGCTGTAGATACCTTCATGAAGGAAAATCGATGAGTGATAATGTGAAGTTTCCAAATGACACGAATAATGAAATAATTACGCGAATGCTCTTCAGCCGTTTTACATTGCCCTGTAACGAGAGTCCTGTGTTAGGAGTGAATTTAAATTTCATATAATTCTGCCGGAGTGTTGTTCCAGTGTAATGTTTATTTGCATATATGAGGGATTTATATTATCCAGTGTTCAGCTTAGACGGACATTGAAACACAGCTTTCATATTGATTGCGTTCAGCTTTTATAATTGATTTTTAAAAATGACTAATGAGTTTCGCATGTGTGCTCCGTTTTCAGGATTGTTACAACCTGGAAGATGAATTAAATGTTTCCGCAGTTTTTCGTCATATGGTAAATGTTTTTTTCTCTCATGATAACTGCACAACATGTCTTATTAATTGTGTTCGGTATGAAGTCTTATAAAAAAAATAGTAGAAAAAAGTATTATATTGCCTTCTGCTTGTGCTGATCAGCACATTGCTGCCATTTGTTTTGTTGCGTAAATGTTCTGACGTCTGACTTGGACCAGGTGCGCTGCGGAACAGGGGCAGGAGTTCATCCCCGAACATTTTAACTCCCAAAGGAACATATTTTCCTGCGGAAGGAGTTTTTTTGTCTCGCAGCACGTGCGTAAAAGGTATGTTCATACGGCAATTGTACATGCACCTGTCTCTTACTTCTCCCTTGTTTATTTAACTCCGTCTGTGATTAATTGCGAGTAGCCTACTGATTGACTGACAATGTTAACCCGCAGAACGATTTATCCACGTGTCATGTTAATTACAGTACAGCCAAGCGTTTTAGAAAACATGGAATGGTGCTCGAGAATAACAACCCAGTTATGCATATACATGAAGCTTTTGTAATAACCATGAACAACATAACCATTTTCCATCTTAAAAATACTCGTGTGATACATTTCCAAATTAATAATATTGAGTTGTAGTCGTATCGGCTGTCTTTATCCAGAATAGACATAATTGACAGAATGCAAAATGGACTTTGACCCTATATCAAAACTCTTGGGACTTTGGCTACTTAAGGACCCCATAGGGCATAGGTAATTTCACGTTTTCCTTAGAAAAGGACCGCTATTATCTTCCACACAGATTTCTTCATCCATCCTAAGTATCAAAGTAGCAGTGTCAACCGGCATTGAATCTCGACAACACCCGCACAACACATGCGCATAATATAGAACTGAGTCACCGCCTGTAAAGAGACTTTAATAGAGTGCAAGTAAACAATAAATGAGCTTTTCCTTTCTTCTAGGTGACCCGGAACAGCCAATAAGCAGGGGCTCTCTTCACACACTTAAATAACCATCTTTACCATTGGCTTCACGGGCGAAGCCGTCGCTAGGGAGCCGCTTCGCTAGAGCAATAGGGAAGAGCCGGTTTTTCGTAGTAACCAACACAAGCAGCAGCGCTTGGCGTTCGCTACTTCATACAATGTGTTCTTCGGTTAAACAAACTTACGGCTCATGACAACCATCATTCGCGATTTCGAGTAGCTGTCCGACTTGCACAGTTGTGGTGGCGTTACTGTTCAAGCGTTCTGGACTTCAAGTTACGGTCAAGCACATGCTTGAGATTGTGCAGCTGATTTTTGACTTGTTAACATTTGATGTAAGACTTATATCTTTTCCTCCATGGCGTCTCACCAACAGTCAAGGATTCAGTCATACCTGGAGAAAAATAAAATCGGACCTCTGTTTGAGGTAAGTGATTTTTTAAATAAGCTACAGTTCTGCTCGTGATGAAAAACAAAAAACAAAAAAACCAACAACATGCTACACTTTGATTCAGAGTTAAAGGGCTTTTTCACATAAACTGCAAAAAAAACCCGCACTATCAATGTGATTCTTCTGTTTCATGTTATCTTGGCACCATCACAGAATAAATACATACTGTATGTTTTAAGGCAGGGTGTGCGCCGTTGATATCGGTATGAAAATTATTATTTTATTATATAAAATGTATTATTCAAAAATGATCTAAATGCCGCTAAACACAGCAGTACACAGTGCACGGTACATGGCTACTGCCGCCAGAGCAAGTCAGCCTGTAGACGTTTTTCTTCTGCAATACAAAGTGCTGAAGCACTCCGGCACTATATGGACAGTATCGGGTAGCAGAAACACGATCGTTGTATTGATTTACTGCGCACAGATTCAGAGGAAGCCGCGATGTCCTTTGCAGCTTTGGTGAGATTCAATTTAAAATGCATGCTTACGACAGCTTAATATTTCTGATTACGTGTGTTTGAAAACCTGGATATGCAACGAAATGTTTAGTCTAAACAAAAAGTCCATTGTCTTTCGACATTCATATCGGGATGGTTCCAGCTCCGCTTGCTGCAGACCCACATCGTGTGTGTGTGTGTGTGTGTGTGTGTGTGTGTGTGTGTGTGTGTGTGTGTGTGTGTGATAAATTGTTTAGTGCTTGGTTAAAACCGGGTGCATGTCTGGACTAATTAGCATCGATATCCAAAACCTAATTGTGCTTGCACTGCATTGGTCCGTGTAACGTCTGTTGAAAGAAATAAAAACAAACAGTTTACGGACTTTGAGTTCGGAGTGCTCCCATGACTGCCTTCGATTTGGCCATAGCAGTTGCATACAGTATTTTACAGATGACCGACTATGCCACTGTGCGATGCTAAAGGGCAATTGGCAAATAGCAAGTAGGGTTCACAATATGCGGAAAGCGATTTGTTTTCAATAAGCTTAGACATGACGTAGTACTTTATATCAGACGACATTTGGTACGCATTTAGTAATTTATCTGCATAGTATTTTTATTTGTACATGTATTATATGTTATTATAAATTGGTTGTAGATAATTTCATTTCTAAAGCGTTCAATGGCACAACACCTATCAAATTACTTCGGCCAAAGTTGGAGAAATATTTGGCTTCACTCTACGAAGGGCAGAAGGCTCTTTTGGGTGAAGGGAGTTGGACGCAACATGTCATGTTGTCAGGCGACCAACAGGCATTGAGGAGTCGTACATAACGAATCTGAATGTATTGCGCTGGTGGACATAGAATGTATGCAGCGTTGCAGTGTTTTTAGAATATCATTTTTGGAAAGTATAAGTAATGTATTGCTGTCTCGAGTAACTGGTTGCAGGACTTTGCACATTAAAGATAAAACTCCCTCATTTAAATGCTGAGATGATCTTGAGTGTGTTTCGTGGTATACATTTGCATGTTATGGTGTTCTGTAATGCTATGGAGTAGTGTAAAAAAAATACTTTTCACGATCATTGTATTATGTCTAAGTCATAACTCTCTGCCAGGTAAGCTGGCTGTTTGCCTAAATCCACCCTTGGGCGTTCTTTTTCTTGAATAAGATTAAATGAACTTCCTGACATGGATTTTATCATATACTATCTGCAGTCGAGACACCTTATTCCCTGGCTTAATTCATTAACTTATAACTATCAGCTTACAGTGGGTCAACCAAAACATGCATAAACAAATATGCAAAACAAATTTCAGAAAGACAAGAATATCTTTCGTCCAAACACAGCATTTTAATGGAATAAATTCTGTCCCTCTTTCTGGGTGTTGGGGGGGTATTGTCTCTATTAAAAATGGTGGTGTATTGTTGCATGAAAGTAGGCTAAAAGATATCAGCATGAGCACTTTAATATTTTATTAGAGGGTGTTTGGCATAAAGGCTTTTGGAAGTATATTTAATAAGTGGGGCGAATGTGACATAATTAAAACCCGGAGGAAATGTGCCAGTAAGTCCACATACTGTATCCCTTCCCAGGCCAGATTTGCATAAGCCCTCAATAGTAAAAACATGGTTGTGTGTGTGTGCCTGTGTGTGCCTGTGTGTGCCTGTGTGTGCCTGTGTGCGCCTGTGTGCGCCTGTGTGCCCCTGTGTGTGTTTGTGACTCACCAAATGCTGATGTATCACTTCCTCCTTTGCATCCAGTCAGGACGGCACACACAGAAGTGGAATATTAAGCAGCAGTAAAGCTGAAGGAACTGTGCGTTGCATTCCAGCACCATGGAGAGCAGCAGAGGGCTGGTTTGTTTAGGAAGATCAGTGTTGGTGGAGTTAACTCTGACAGGCTTCTCAAGCAAGGAACGGTTTCACAGAGCTGAGAGCTGGGGCAGGAAGATGCTGCTGCTGTCAAACCACAGGAACAGAGGGATGAGACTGGCCTTTCATTTATAGCTGTAGGGATACATATGAGCGTAGCCATATCTTTAAAAAAACAATAAAAAACAGCATCATTAAGTTTACAGTTTTACCTTAATATTTACCCATATTATTTAGTAGTTTTTTAAATTCCGAGTCAAGCCGTTCTATAAACATTTTAGCCTATGGAGGGGAAGAAAAAAAAGCTCCTAATCGGTTCAGATTTTTAGGTCTTTCTTTCTGTGTAATACCATTGCAGTACTTGAAAAGGGTATTCATATCTTCAAAGTCATTGACATCATTTTTTTTCTTCTGTGAGACATCCCTTCTGCCTGGAGAGCAGACAAGAACTGGCTCACTGTAGTCTTTTGTTCTCTATTATTTCTCTGAGTTTTGAAACCCCAGCATCCTGCATGCACTGATGTTGGTAAGCAGAATGATCACCTCACTCTCCTCATATCAGTAGCAATCAAAGTACCCTGAAGGGATAATCCTCCCCCTGGATATCCATCAGACTCACAGCTCATGCAGGAAAATTTGTCTTCGCCTGACATCCTCTTCTCCTGTCTTTCCCATCTACCTCTTCAGGGAGCTCCAGTCTACCGGGCCACAAATTTGTCCACTGCTTTATTCTCGGCCATCTGTTGACCCGCGTCTTGTAGAGGGCGGCATATTAAGATTCCACACTGGGGATAAAGGGAGAACTTATTGGATTTTTGCCGTGCTTTTTTTCCTTTCTTTTCTCTAAACGTAAAGGTTAAAAGGCTTTGCTGAGATCTCCAGAAGTTTTGCTAAAACGCGTATTATCACAAAGAAGTAAGAGCCGGCCTCCGATAGCGTAGCGGTCTAACGCACCCATATTGGCTGGTCCTTTACGAGTGTGAGCTGCCTATCACGTTCGCGGTGGGGTGGCGTTTGGCTGTCTGGCCCAGGGGGAGGGGGGAGGGTGAACCAACATGAATTAGCTGAGAAGCGCGTAGTGGTGTCTCCAGAATGTGGGTGAGCGAGTTCTATCTCGAAAGAAGCAGACTTTGCTGCCCTCAGAGAATTTGCTTGCCTCATAGAGATGAGCGGCGAGTTCATTTGGGCAGGGCAAATCAAAACAAATAGAGGGTGTAATTGGCCACTAAATTGGGAGAAAAATGTGAAAAAGTCAGCCCTTCGTTTGAGGGAAGTTGCGAGTGAATTCAGGTGCTGCCTGATGCCTTTTGCCCTTTTCACCTTCAACAAAGGGCAAAATCTCAGAGCCCCCATGCCAAAGCATTTTGGTATTTGTAAAAACTAACATAAGCGGCACGGTGGTGCAGTGGATAGCACTGTCGCCTCACAGTAAGAAGGTCTCGGGTTCGAATCCAGGCCGGGGGCCTTTCTGTGCGGAGTTTGCATGTTCTCCCCGTGTCCGCGTGGGTTTCCTCCGGGTACTCCGGTTTCCTCCCACAGTCCAAAGACATGCACGTTAGGCTAATTGGAGAGTCTAAATTGCCCATAGGTATGAGTGTGTGAGTGAATGTGTAGGTGTGTGTGCCCTGCGATGGATTGGCGACCTGTCCAGGGTGTATTCCTGCCTCTCGCCCGGAACGCATGCTGGGATAGGCTCCAGCCCCCCCCGCGACCCTGACTAGGAATAAGCAGCTTAGATAATGGATGGATGGATGGATAAAAACTAACATTGACAACAACAAAAATTGGTATTGATGGCCTCCTGGGTGGTGTAGCGGCAAGAACGTCCGACATTGCCCACTGCGACCAGGGTTGGATTCCACCGGGTTGCGCCAGCTCGGCTCTGGCCCGGAGTGCCAGTAGGGGGCAGCAATTTGTCTCTCTGTCCCAGGGAGGGGGGAAGGAAGCCAATATGAGCTCACTGCGTATATGAGTGGCCCTGTCTGTTACGGTGACCATGGCAGGTGCCGGCTCGGAGGAGGTGGTGCAGCGCTCACTACCGATCTGAGGACTACGGCAGTGAGCTCTCATATGAGAGGGGCGGATAATTGACATGAAAAAGAGAGTGTATAATTGGCTACTTAAAATTGGGAGAAAAAATGGGGAATAAAAAGCAAAAACCGAAAATAAAAAATTGATATTGTTGCTCTGGTCATCTATAATCAAAGTACGGTAGACAAAGTTGCAGTGAGCAGCGCTAGGTTAATGTGCTCCTGTGGTCCATGGATATGCAGTATACTGAGAGCATAACAAATGACCCTGGAGTGAACCCACTCCATGCAAACCGCTCCCTGAGCTGCAGGTGGGAGCTGGCCTCCAGATATTCAGAAAGGCTTGGTCTCCAAACAAGCTGGAAATTACCCTGCATATCATGAGCTTTTTATCAGGGGACACTATCAAAGACCGCTCGATTGAATCCCAGCCTTTGAATTAGAGGAACTGTTCTCGCCGAAACCTTCAGTTCTTTCAGCCACGGCATCAAATGCAGAACTAGGTCAGGTATCTAATTGGAGTGAACATGTTGTTGGACAAAACAAAAAATCAGAGCATCAGATATGTGCTCTTGATGGCTCTTGTTTGTGACTGGTGTTACTCAATGCCAAGGACCTCTCCTCCAAAGGCTGTCGAGTCCGTCCTGGACCTACATGCAGCTGTGAACCCTGGCTGCACTCATTTAGACGTGGCTGCCTGTTTACCCTAAAGGATGCCCCCGGCACTCAGTCACCTGGACGAGTCTCTCTGTCGAATGTCACATCGTGGAAAGACGGGCAGGGGACAATGGGTCTTGTTTGCTAAGCCCTCCACAGATGGTTCTTCTAATCACGTTATTTACCTGGAAAAAATATGGCAGAAGCCAGCCACAAAGTAGACCCAGGGTCAGGAGCAGGCTTTCAAAGGCATGTGCACAAAGCCCGTCACTCATTAAATGCCACTAAAGGGAAGTCACCTACTGTTTCAAAGGAGGGTTCTGTCAGCACACATCTTTCTTATCATTAAATGTCATCAGCACAGGGTTTCCTCTCTAAGACCATCCCCTCGTGATGGCCTCAAAGTTACCTGTCATATCTGGCACATTCACCGTTTGAAATGAAGGTCCTCACACAGGTGGCAAGCTGTATGTCATAAAGATTCTCCTCCTAATGTGCTTGAGAAATGACATGAGTGAGTAACAAGTTAACCCCTCACTATTCAGAAGAAGATTACATTCAATTAAATTCAATTACAACTTTATTGTCCAACCAAGGCAGGAAAATCATATTTGGTCTCACCACAAAACATCACATCAATGTACATCCCATCAATAAACACAACATCACATCAATAATCACATCACATCAATGTACAACTATCAAAACAACAGTATACAGCATGCATCAATGACCAGCCACAGAGGAGCAGAAGATTAGTGCACCTTGTTAGTAAAGGTAATTGCACTAGGAATGCAATATGCTAGATATGCAATCCTTAGTCGAAAGCTATAGGCAAATGAACACTG
Source organism: Aldrovandia affinis (assembly GCA_029706075.1). Classification (NCBI taxonomy): domain Eukaryota; kingdom Metazoa; phylum Chordata; class Actinopteri; order Notacanthiformes; family Halosauridae; genus Aldrovandia; species Aldrovandia affinis. Next base: position 5,315,296 of record JAINUG010000016.1, read on the forward strand.
CAGTAATCATTCTCTAGAAGAGGGGGCTAATAACTGTGTTCAGAGCTCTAAGAGCACGCTGTGTTTGAAGCAGATAAAGAGCACTATTCTCCGGACGACTCTGAAATGACCATTTATTAAGGTTGTGTTTTTGCCACCCCTGCCACCACCGGGTGCTCAGAAGTAATATTCTAGTAATATTCCCACTTGCACACACACAATAAAGTCCAGCAATTGTATTCCTGCAGTAAAGGCAAATGGCAAACACTAGTGGAACGCAATGCTCAACAAATGGAAGAACACCAAGTTTTATCCAGTGCTGTTTTTTACTAAATATTTATCATTGTTTCATGTTTAAGTCTGAGTATGTGAAATGATTACTCAAAACAACTATGCTGGTAGTGAATGAAACAAAAATCAATAACAGCTCTTGCTGGAGGCCATAGCTTTTGAAACTGTATTATAATGCCTCTGCAGTTGGTAACACACCCCATAAAACTCATTCATTGCAGGAAGTTACACCAAGGACCTATAAAATCAATTCCTCGCGTAGGCTTATAAAATCTGGACAGATCTCACATGTGCAAGACATATTTAGGATCTAGAAGTGTTTTAGAAAGGGATTCAAAGTGAGTCATGAAATGAATATGTTTGGACCTGTGAAATACATCTGTGTTGCCCTTATATGGTGTCATTCTTATTCAGAAGTGTAGTTGTTTTTGTTGTTATTCTTCTTCCTCTTCTACTTCATCTTATTGTATTATTATATATTAGTATCGTTTTTTTAGTGAGAAGTTCAAAGGTTTTGATCAAAAGCTGAAAAAGACAGGAAATTCAAATGAGCATCAAAAGCTTTAATTTCACATATGCACTAACAAGGTTTTCCTGCACACATCTTTGACACCTGCTACAGTATGAATGAATGAAAATTTGATTTATATAGTGCTTTATTTCTTTTTCCCGAGGAACTCAAAGCACTTTACAACGATCGGGGCAACTCGCCTCAACCAGCACCAATGTGCAGCCATAGTGCGCCAGTACAAACTCACTACACATCAGATACACAGTGGAGAGGCGAGGAGGGAGGGGGAATGAATGAATGAATTCATTAATTTTTCATGTATGTGTGTATATATATATACACACAGTATATTGTCTTGGTTGGGAATTTGGCCAGGACACCAGGGTAACACCCTTCTCTTTTTGAAAAATGGCATGGGATCTTTTATGACCACAGAGAGTCAGGACCTTGGTTTTTACCGTCCCATCCAAACAACGGACATGTAGTCCCACAACCCAAACCCACAACCTTGGCGTTGCCAGTGCCATGCTCTACCAACTGAGATACAGGACTAGTACTATAGCTATGTTAGTCCAATGTACTCCAAACAAAGTGTAGGAACTCACCACTGGGCACTTCAAACATCATTTTTTAATTTAATTTCTGGAGTTTTTACACCGGAAGGTGATATTATATTAAAGATTCATTATGCGAGGGGGCCTAGGCACAAACAGCCTAAGCAATTGCTTGCTTGCTTACTTTTTTCATTTAATGATGACATTTTGTCCTGGCTAGCGTTATATGTGTGGTTTTACAAACTACTAGAGAGTATTAGCTCAGCTAATTCTAGCTTGTTGTCTGTCCGTCTCCTTCAGGTCAACCATAGTAGTTGCAGGTTGCCCAGCAACAATTGCTCTTGACAGTGTTGTGGTTTTGTTTGAGTTTTTTCATAGAACTTTGCATGTGGATGCCAAAGTTTGCTAGCATTGTCAAAAATGCGAACTTTTTGCCATTCAAAGTGAATGGGCGCATGCATCTGGTAAATGATCATTTTAATAACAAGCAAAAATGGCAGGACCCAAGGCTGCATTCCACATACACATTCAAATATCGGTATAGGCACAAAAATGTTTTTTTTCTCGAATAACACAAAAATAGCTTTTTGCTGATCTGAATAAATGATTGCTCCAACTACTCGATTATCATTTGGTCATCGGCGCAGATATCAGGTATTGCAAAGGATTACGTCATGCCACTTTTTCTTGCCTCAAATTCATACAGAACAAAGATTCACAACATCTCCAAAGATTGTGAGACTTAGAAGACAATCTAACACCCTTGGAGTGTGCACAGCTCTCTCCTTACCGGTGCCAAGCCCCATGGACATTTCACCGGATTAGGAAATAAATAAACTCCCTGCTTTTGATTCTGTGCAGGGTTTCGTATCCACGGATCCTGACAGAATTGCCATTTCGGTGCCAGCTAAGGATTGTCGCCAATTCTATCTGCTCTCCAGACGCAATCAGCCCTTTTTCAAACATGCTATGTGAGACTGCCAGAATGTCAAGGGTTTCTGCTTGGAGATTACTCCCATGCTAGCTAAAGTAATGGGGAACCCTGCTGTCCCGTTTCGCTGATAAAAGCTCTGCGCGATTGTCATTGCCGCATGACAAATGGCCTGCGGGTTTCATCACCGTGACAAAAGAGGCTTGTTCCTTACCTGGCAGCCCCTGCACATCCTCAAAGGATTGTTTCCTCCTTCCTGTTGTCCCAATGGAGATCTTTTCAAGCTCGGACTCCTGGGGCCAAGGTGACAATGGTAAAGGCAAAGTGGGAATATAATATAATTTTTTGTTATTCTCAGCCAACTCCAAACACTGGAGTTGGCTGAGAATATTATATTCCCACTTTTTTGGGGGAGGGATGATTAGGTTGCTTGGGGTGGGGCTGGGGTGGGGGGGGTGTTATTAATGTGGTTGGGGTAAGCATTGGTGGATGGGTGGGGTTGCCTTAGGAGAGCAGGGAGATACTCTGATTTATCTTTTTAAAGTTGAATTGGTCTTGACGAGACAATACTACCCTTTGATGTATAGACATGTATGTGCTGTACATAATGTTGTGGCTATTAAGCTTTCGAATGCACTTCAGAGACAAATGAGACCCTTTGATGTGTATGATGTATAGACGTCGTAACGGAGAAAGCTTTCTCTGGCTGGGGGCAAAAGACCCTCTGTCCTTGAACATACCAAACACGTGTGTATTTAAGTAATTTTGAATTCGATTTTGGTTTGAATGGAAAGCGGATTAGTATTACATTAATCTTGAACACTGAGCGTTGTGTACCGTTTTGTCAATGGGCCGTTCTCGTTCCAAAGCCAAGCCTTGGAATCTAATTGTCCTGAAAGCATTATTACGGAGCCCAGATCAATCATTTTGCCGATGTGTATTTTCTGTGGCTCTGTAAACATATCGATGTAGAGCAAGGGGAGGACTTGCATACAAATATTGTTTCGCTTTTTCATTTCAAATAGCAAAGAGGAGATGCATGAAAGTATTATTCGTCTAAGGATAAAGCATGGTTCAATATTTAAACAGCTGCGAGCTTTACCCGGATTTACTGCGGATCTACATGTGGTAGATATTAGTGTTGTGTTGTCATTGTCTGTTAGTGTCTGTCAGCTGAAAGCCCTGTTGTCAGATGACTGCACTGATGGGAGAGGAGGCTGTAGTGGTGTGTACATTGATTCCCAATTTACTCAAGCGTGTCCATTCTTTAAGGAGATCCATTTGTACTTTGAGTGTTTACCACAACTTGTCACCTTCTACCCAGAACGTGATCTTGCATACTAACACTCTCGTTCTCTCCTCTCGCCCTATTACACTTATACACAGGGAGAGAGGAAAGACACATACTGACATACACACAAACTCTTTCTAGCACACACACACACATGCAACTCAGTCATTGAGGTTAAATTAATCTTAAATCACTTCTACTGGTACCATTTAACCTCCCATAAAATAATCTTGTCATACAGTGTTCGCTCTCTTGTTTAATTTAAACGTTTGTGAGATCACCGTTGACGTATCAATTGCATTGTTGGGCGTTTTTTGTTTTTTTTGTTTTGCCTTTCAATAATGTCACACAAATGAATCATCGATCACAAGCCACTCGCAGTTTCCTCCCCAGTAATGTGATTTGTGGTCAAGTGCTTTGTGATTTGCTGAAGTCAGCACTTTTTTATCTGGAATGGTAATATGGTTCACCTCCGTCTTACAGCTGAAAGGTTATAATTGGTACATACTGTGTGAGATTTGTTGTGTGCTGAATTGAGAGTATGCAGCTATAATTCAGAGAGAACATTCTATAGTTGGAGATAAATTAATAGAGGAGGACACAATGTTAAGAATAATGTCATATCTTCTAGGGACGTTGAAACTTCTCCTGAGTGGCATGGCGGTTAGATCATGAGGTTTATTTCTACTGTGACAACAAGGGGTAAAACGAAGGGCATGGCCTCTAAGACTTACATGTAGTTAGTAAAACCCTATTGACTTTGATAAGAGGTATTGAAAAAGACAGGGATGTTTAATTACAGAATACCATGTAATAGTTTGTGTCCACACTGGATTTCTCTCTTGGATGTAGTGGGAAATATTGACCATTAGTCCAAGGTACTGCACACCTTGCAATGTTGCGTGACACATGGGGTCACCTTATCCTTAATAGATCTGTTGAAGTATTGATTTCATTGATGTTGGTTTTGCCTTGTAATTCACAGCAAATGGAAGGGCAAATTCAGATATGCAGGGGTCGAGAAGGTTTCTTAAGAAGTTGTTTTTTTTTAACGCTAGTATAAATTCTAGTATTTAATATTGGCCCATATATCAGAACTTTACACAAACACTTATTATTATTATTACTCTTATAAATGCATCAATGATTAATGACTCAATCATACCTAATTGAAAAATACACAGATGGCAGTTTGGTGGCATTAATAAATGTTAGGTAAGGGGCTATTTAAAGTGGCCAGACTAGCACAGGAGCTTACAATATGCAATGAGATGGGAGAATAGAGTAACCGTACATATTGTAATCTTGTGTGAGAATTGATCAACCTCTGAATCCTGGCTTCCGTTCAAATACAGTATTTAAGAATGTCAAACACATTCCACGTAAAACACATTGTATGGCCTCCTCACACACCAGATCTAAACATTATTGATGTGCTGAAACTGGAAGAGTGTCCAGTAATAATGCATTACCCGATAAGCAACAATTATTTACATGGAAAATAGCAGGGAATAAAAAAACGAATTTGAGTTTGGTAAAAGTGTTGTTCAGGCTTGCTTGCTTAAAACCATTTACTACCAGAGCGACATTTTAATGTGATTCATATTATACGATGTCCGTTATTCTTTAGTTTTGATGAACTGCTTCACGCATCCACATTAATATCCATTGTAGTCTTATCCTCTGCAGGCAAAATCTTCATCTGTTTATAATTATGGCTCACAAGCAATGGTGCACTTCTTAAAAATGACTGTGTGCAAATAATGTTTTTCAGCCTCAAATAGACCATATCTAATCAAAGAAAATCATCTCTTAAGAAAGTCAAATTGTATCATCCACCATAATGACCCTCCCCAAACGCTGCTAAGAGAAACACAATTTTACTATTATTAATTCTGGACATTTATCTACGTATATAAAATACACACTCAACTTCCATTTACATTCCATAGGAGCTGTAAATGCCACCCATGGAATGACCTGACAGATTTTAGACCACTCTTAGTTTATTTTCTTTTACTGCCTAATGGTATTGAGTAATACGCTATAATACACATCAAATAATTATACGGTTAATGGGAGGCATGGGAACAGCTTTAAACTAAAAGGTTGATTTGAAAATTCTGTTCTCCAGACTTTGACAGAAAGCAGTCAAGGTTAAGAGACGATACGTCTACATATATAATTGAATGAAGAATTACCTGTGCCGGTTTTATCTCTGAAACTATTTTACGCGACAGATTTACAGCTCAAGGGTTCAAGTGGAGGGCCCCTCTCCTTGTAAAACATTCCCTCTTCACTTGTGAAATGAGCTATGCTGTAAGGCGGGGGGCAGTGGTGCCAGCTGGCAGTGTATGGAGCAGTGTGGAGTCCGACAAAGTCAACATGCAGGCAACCCAAGGGCACGAGGAGCAGAAGTCACATTTGTGGTTAACTCGTATGCCCATGTTGGGCTACCAAACGGCATTGGACAGCCACTTCCTGCCAAACCAGCAAAGCCCTAGAGCCATGACTAACCCTTGGGCTGGGGTCACATGGTGTAAACTGGCTTTCATTCCAGCTGAGCCTCCGATTCGTCAAGCTTGAGATGTTGATTAAACACTGGACAGGTAGGTGCTGCTAGGCTTCCATGTTGTGTGGTAAGCTTGTGTAAGATACAAATAACTAAACTTTAATTAAATTTATCCCACAAAGTTAAATTAGTTATCCAACTTATTATTAAACTTATTTGATTCAGGCTTATTTGATTAGTTATTCAATTAACTGTTTAAGACTAAGAACAATAAATGTATCAATCAGTTAAGCTAAGCTAGGACAATTTTGTCCAGGGCCCAGATATTAAAAAACAACTTATTACTTCAAATAATCGTCACCCTTAAACACTGCCCATGAATATTGCGGATTCTGCAGTTGTACAGATGCTTATTAATTGATGTCACCTTGAATGGACAGTGCACAGATAATACATTTTCAAATAAATGCTGTTTAGAGTTAATTTAGTTTGGTTTAAAGCTCTAAACCTATCAGGACCTGAATACATTTCTGATCTTTTCATTTACAATCAGAACTTTGAGATCTGCTGACACAAAGCTCTTGTGTGCACCAAAGTTATGCAACAGTTTCCCACAAAAATTAAGAAAAGCTTCATCCACTGCTAATTTTAAGTCTTAACTTTTTTTCTTCCACTGTGAAGCACTTCAGTCTGCTTGTTTTTTGTATGAAAGGTGCTCTATATACAAATTATATTGTTATTGTTATTATATACATGTTGAATAAACACCTTTAATTGAATCTTTAAGTTAGCAGAAACTCCCCTCCAACAATTAATTTTTCTTCGTAGTCGAGGCAAATGATCCGTTCTGTAGATTTTACTAACCGAAAGCAGGGAGGAGACACCATTGTTAAATCCGAAGGAACATTATGAATTTCTCTTTCTTTTGTTTTCTCAAAATGTGCCTATTGCATTCAACACTATATTGAATATTTATATAAGAACAGCAGCTGAAGATCCTAATGGAGATGCATAGCGTTCTTTTCCAACCAGTTCACAATTGCGTTCCCAATGGGCTCAATGCTGTCAAAAGGATGCAATTACAAAACTGAGGGTTTCCTCTTGAATCATTCAACTCAAGATTTCCATGCAATACTCTGAGGACTCAAATAGAGTCTATAACTAAGGTTACAAAAATGCAGCCAAAGTCTGAGGATCTCAGTACCAATTATTTTCCAACATTGCAACACAAATTCTGCATCCTGCAAGCAGGAGACGAGCTGAATGGCAGAAAGTTCCAGCTCTCTTGGTAGTTCGCTAACAAACTTTTACTTTAGTTAACTTTCGTTAACCGACTTATGAATATCGGGTCCATATACCTTTGAAGGCATTGAGGGGATGGTGGCATTTAAAATGAAAATCTACAGCCTAGTGCTTAGATAGGTGGCGGCAGTGGCTCAGTGGTTAGCGACACGGGCTGGCAAGCGGAGGGTTGCTAGTTTGAATCTGAGGAAGGCCAACAAAAAAACTATTACCTGGAAACTGGAGGGAGGCTAATTCACTTCCTGGGGCACTGCTGAATTGCCCTTGAGCAAGGCACTGAGCCCCTAAACTGCTCCAGGGGCGCCATACTATGGCTGACCCTGTGCTCGGACTTCTCTGATGGAATACATATGTATAGTGGCGTGTGTGTGTGTGTGTGTATATCTGGGAGAGATATGCGAAAATACTAATTCCAATTACCTTGAGTAACATGACGAATAAAGTCTATTCCTACTCCTATTCCTAGATACCTGGCTGGAAAGCTACCTAATTAACCGGCTAACTCCCAAATACCCACTCCATACCACAAGCTTAATACTCCTCTGCGATTTGCTATATTTACATTTCTTCAGATGGCTAGCTAATTGGCATGGCTTTCTCAAACATTACCAAATGAAATATTTTATGTCCTGCTAGCTGTTCAATAGCTAAGCTAACGCTCGTTCAATAAATGGATGTTCCTGAATTCTGTACTCGTACTCAAGGTTTTTAGATCATTGCCACTGTCTAAGTCTGTGGCGGAGGCGTGCTATTTCAACTGAAGAATATTTCACAATGTCAAGGAAATAGACATGTTCAGTAGAGCAGTCAAGGGTGAACAGCTCAGCTGTATATGTGCATTGCTTCAGCGGGGCCATTTATCAGCAGTGGCGGTGAAACGAGAGACTGCAGGCCCTGTGGGTGAATGGATCCCCACACTGGCCCTTGGTGCTGCCTGCCCAGAAAGAGCAGTGGTTTTGGGATGATTGTGGAATCCCAGCTGCCCCAGCTCCAGTCAGAGATTTTTAAAAAGACGGAGGCCTCCCACGTGGTCCAGTGGTTACAACGTTCGACACTGGCCACAGAGACCGGGGTTCGATTCCCCGGCCTGGTGAGTGCCGTCTCGGAGGAGACGTTCCTTCGTCACTACCGGTCGCAGGACTACGGCAGCGAACTCACATTACTAGGGGGGGATTGACATAAAATTAAGACGGAACTCGCCCACCTACTTTCTGGAGACACCCTTTTGTGCTTCTCAGCGAGTTCGTGCCGGCTCACTATCCCCCTCCCCCTTGGGCGGACAGCCAAACGCCACCCTTGATTGGGACTCTCGGCCAGGGCCAGTCTGGCACAGTCAGGTTTCGAACCGCAGCTGCGATAGGCAGCTCACACTCACAAAGCACCAGTCAGAGCGAGTGTGTTAGACCCCTACGCCGTCCAAGGCCCCGCTCCTGGGGAATTCTACAGTATAAACCCCTCTGTACACTGGTGATTTTTGTATTTAGTGAATTGCAGCAGGCCTAAGACTGGCCAATGTAAGGAGAGAATGATGGTAAATCCACGGGAGTTCTGTTTATCAGATCAACTCGGCTGTGGCCCACAGTGTAATTTGACGGGCCTCATTACGGTTTGAGGTTTGCATCTTGTGATTTGGAGGCTGAAGGCTATGATGAATTGTTGCTTACATTTTTTGCTGTCAAAAGGAATGTGGGGTAGTTTATTTTCTTCTTCTTTTTATGTGACTCGGAAGACAGACCATCAGCATTAATGCTTCTTTTCGTCGTCTTAGCAATTTGCAATTTTTAGGGCCATTTGTTCTGCTTAAGTCTTCCCCACAGAGAGTGAGATGTGGGACATTAGCAAAATCTTAATACAATAATGATAGAGGTTTTTCAAATTGTATTGTAAGCATCATTGCATAAGGACATTGCTAAGGCCCAACTGCTAATTATGTAAACATTATGTGATTATTTGATTTGGTTTAAAATTGTCTTTACTTATGGTCACAGTGAATCCTATAGTCAGCTTATACAGGGAACTGCCAAAATAAAGGAAATGCCAACATAAAGTGTCTTAATAGGGCTGTAACCTGCCCATGGTATCACTCTCTGTGAAGTTCTCGACAAACTGTTCTTGATAAACTGCTTTCTCACACCCTAGCTTTATATTTGCCAAATGTCAAATGATTGAGTTGCTCACCTATTTGCCTCACATCTCAAACCAATGCACAGACATCACGGTCGAGGAGTATGCAGTTTCGACCACAGTTGCCCCTAGTTGATGATTTCTTTCCCTCAGACTTCCATGCCAACATCACCTTAGACACTGTTCCTCGTGAAACATCAGCAAGATCAGTCTTCATCACTGAAGCTGCTGCCAAACATGTCCCAACATTCACCCCTCTTTCAAAGTCATTTCCTCATTTGCTTGTGTTTCCTTTATTTTGGCAGTTACCTGTAGCTCTGTTCTGAAATGGCAGGTTGTTTTAATAAATACCTGCAACGCATATATAATTTGTGTCCAAGACATTTTTACTTTGAAAACAAACCTCACAGTCCAAACTCACAGGAATCTATTGACACAATGGAGTTATTGCAGCCAGATCGTATCCAAGCATTGGAAAAGACTGGAAGGGGTTTGATTAAAGAAGTTGGAAGTTGTTTGATTTTGGCAGTATCAAGTCTCCAGTGGGCACTGTGTGATACAAATCTATGAGAACCAGTCATATAGTTTTTGCTTTTATCACCATTCACCAAGGTATTCATAGCAAACAGGTTTTCAGTTATGCCAATACGTGGCAGATTTGTATGTTTTTCCTTCCAATGTGCTATCAATATGTTTCTTACAACATTAAATAATCTATATCAGGGTTCTTCAACTTTCTTCCTCAGGGCCACATTCTTTTTTGAAATGGTGCATATGGGCCAAACCTTTTCCAAGTTTTATAAAACAATATATGAATAAGATGTATTCTAGATCTGGGTAAGTAAAGTTGAGTTATTGCCATATCAACAAAAATGTTTTCAATGTAAAAAAAAAAATGCATAAATAAAGCATGTACTATCTATACATCTATAAAACACAATTCCTAAAATTGGTCTGCATATCAAATTCCTGATCTCAAAACGATGCCAAGTTAAAACTAAACTTTCAACAATATAATTCACACAAACTAACCAAGCACCATTCCAGGGCAATGCTACCCATTTTTCTCATCACCTGTGTGTTGTAGTTGTATTCCATATAACATGAATTCAAATAAGCATGCTGTTTTGAAGTGAGAATTGTTCTTTTAAACTGCAGAAGTTGGTCCTTCTGACTTCACAGTCCAGAAAACAGTGAGCAGTAGATAACTAGCTAACAGTATAATTATGCCACTGGAAAGCTAACTAACATTGACTGGGTAGAAAACCAGGCAGGTAGGAAACCACCCTCTAAGGCAGGGGTGCCCAAGTTCGATCCTGGAGATATACTGGCCGTGCAGGCTTTTGTTTCAGCCCAGCACTAACACACCTGGTTCTATTAATCACTTCACTAACACACCTGATTCCACTAATCAACTGCTCGTCAAGGCAATGAATGTTCGAATCAGGTGTGTTAGTGAAGGGCTGGAACAAAAGCCTGCATGGCCAGTAGATCTCCAGGACCGAACTTGTGCACCCCTGCTCTAAGGTCTTTGAGCTGCTGCTTGGAATGCCCTTTTGCTTGGGGCAAATTCTTCATATTGACAAGGCTTTGCTAAACTGCTTCATTTGGAGATCAATGTGATGGTGGCCACCTCTTCTAGGATGTAATGTTTATCTAAAAAAAAACCCACAAGAAACCTTCATTTTTAATGATGGATCTGGGAACAGTCCGCTAAGCGACGAGCTAGACCAGGGGTGGGCAATCTTACCCTGTGTGGGCCGGTGTGGGTGCAGGCTTTTGTTCCAACTGAACAATCACACACCTGATTCCACTAATCAAAGCCCTGATTGAAGACTTTGATTAGCTGATTAGTCAAATCAGATGAGCTACTGCTCGGCTGGAACAAAAGCCTGCACCCACACTGGCCCACACAGGGTAAGATTGCCCACCCCTGAGCTAGACTCATCATCGTTCCTGTGAATCTAATCTAATTAATTTCTTAATTAGCTTTGCTGTTAATTACACAATTTGTAATTATTTGCACCATTAGCAACTGAAATACACACACATTCATAAAACGTCAACAGAGAGAGCACATGCCTTATTCAAAGGGTGTATAGCAGGGGTGTCAAACTCATTCCATCGAGGGCCGAGTGTGTGCAGGTTTTTGTTGCAACCAATGCACTACACCAGGTGATTTCATTAATTAGCTCACTTCTTCAACTAAGGAGGGAACCTAATTGAAATCACCTGGTGTAATGCATTGGTTACAACAGAAATCTGCACACACTCGGCCCTCGGTGGAATGAGTTTGACACCCCTGGCATATAGCCTATTGTCAGATTATTTTTGTTTTACTGGCGCAAATCCAAATAAATTTAATCTAATCTAAATATGGCTGGATATTAATAATCCCACAGTTATCATCAACATAATAATCCACTTTACACAGTGTCCCCAGGGAACTGATCTGCTAACTGATTGGTGTGTTTTTAGAGAAATATAAAACCAGTAAAGCTATCCTATGTGATAGTATACAGTACACAGCTTTCCCCTTGAAATTGGCCGGTTGTTTTCCCCTCTACTGAAGAAATATGTCTTATTCATAAAATTCTTAGCCTCGGGTAACAAATCTGTAGTCCGTATTATTACCTCTCTCCCACCCCCCATTTTCCCATATGAGTGTATTTTTACATTTATACCAGAAATAATTCTGTGCTATTTCAGATGCGTGTTGGAAAAAATAACCGCTCCCCGGCACTTGGATGGTTGTTTATGGAAAAATAAGGAGAGGACGGCGATTGAGAGCTTATATGCTTGAGAAAAGCAATTTTCATAAACAGAGCTGAAGGGGAAGGCAGCATTTAAAGAGGTTGGCCTAGAACACTTCTACTTGGAACATGAGCCAAAATGATATACAGTAGATGAAAGTGTCTTAATTTGAAAGAAAGTTCAATAAATTATGCTTAGTGAATAATTGAGATTTCAGGAAATAAGATTATGCGCCTCATTAGCCACCTTACATATGAGTTTTACAATGGCAGGCCTCTGATATGTTTGCAAATCTTTAGTGGAGTCGACTGCTGAAGATGAGAGAAATTTATAAGCTCTGTCGATTATTTAATAATAAAACATGACCCCAATATGGTATCCTTAAAGATACTGTGCCAATATAACCAAAGTAGCTGTCAAGTAGCAGCATTTTAAACATAACTTTAATTAATAAAAGGTTAGGAACCTTATTACTTACAGGCAACTGCCAAAATAAAGGAAACACTTGAGTAAATGAAGGGTTCTGGCAGCCTCTGTTATGGTGTGGGGTGCATTTTCCTGGCATGGTTTAGATCCACTCAACCCTTTAGAGGGCAAGGTAAACACCAATAAATACAAAGCCATTCTGTGATCGTCCTTCATCCTATGGAGAAGCATTTCTATCCTGATGGGAGCGGTCTCTTCCAGAATGAACGTGTCCTCCATCCACAGGGCAACGAGTGGTCACTGAATGGTTTGATGAGCATGAGCATTATGTAAATTACATGCCATGGCTGTCTCAGTCACCAGATCTCAACCTAATTGAACACTTACGGTAGATTCTGGAGTGGTGCCTGAGACAGCATTTTCCACCACCATCAACAAAACACCAAATGATGGATTTTTTTATGGAAGGATGGTGTTGCATCCCTCCAGTAAAATTCCAGACAGTTGTAGAATCTATACCAGGGTACACTAAAGCTGTTCTGGCGGCATGTGGTGGCCCAGTGCCCAGTATGGTGTACTAATTTCAGCATACAACACATGAAAATTCAAATAACAGTAGCTAAGTCAATAAAGGTACCAACCACAAGCAGCCTGGCTATAGTCACAGGCCTGAGCCTTGGCAATGTGATTTGCCACAGCGATGGGACATCATTGGCCATGCTACTCCAGGGTAGGCTGGGTAACAGTTGGGCAGAGTTCCTCAAGTTACCGCTACATTAGCTACATGGTTGTTCTGTGTGTCTCAGTAGGTAGAGCGTGGCGCTGCCAACGCTTAGGTTGTGGGTTCGATTCATTGGGGCCACATATATAATGAAAAATGTATGCATTCACTACTGTAAGTCGCTTTGGATAAAAGCGTCTGCTAAATGGCATAAACAGCAGTTCCTCACAAGGTGCCCACCAGTAGCCCACCTGTTAGCGTCAGTGAGAGATTTGTCTCTCCTCCTCCTCTGATTTGCGCTAGCTCCCCTGTTGTACAGTGTGTACTCCTTCAGGGGGGAGTCTGGTGAAAAAGCTCTGGTGAAAATTCTAGTAAAAGAGAATCACTGACTGCTGTTCATTTCCACATTCACAAACAGCCGAACACCTCGGACAGCACAGCTGAAATGATGGGTGCATTTGTAAATGTTGTTGAATTGAATATCACTGTTTGACCTACTGTACATAAATATAATGAAACGGCTGTGAGGTACATTTACATTTACATTTTAGGAATTTAGCAGACGCTCTTATCCAGAGCGACTTACGTTGTTTACATTTCTTTGACATACAATCCATTTATACAGCTGGATATTTTTTTACTGAAGCAATTCAGGTTAAGTACCTTACCTTGTTAACGGCAGTGCTCCACCTGGGAATTGAACCAGCGACCTCTGAGTTACAAGTCCAGTTCCCTAACCATTACACTACACTGCCGCCTGGTAGCCCACCGGTAGCCTACCAGTCATTGTCAGTGAGAGAGATGCCTCTCTTCAGATCTGCGCTAGCTCCCCTGTTGTACTGCGTGGCCTGTGGTGAGGAAATGAGTCACAGGCCAATGGGTGAGAGCTTCGGAGGAGTCCACGTGCTTCAGCTGCAGTGCAGTTGTTTCTCACAGCTCCAGAGGTGCTATCAGCAATTCCATACTAGGGGGAAAAAGAGGGGAAAAAACACCCAAACACCAACAACCTTCATTGTGATAAACTGTGACAGAGTTTAAATGGTTTGACTGCAGGTACAACCTTTAAATCATGGAGGATTCTTAATTTGCCATGCTCAGCAACTTCCCTGCTCTGCAGTCATAGGGGTCATTGGGTTTCCTCGGCTGAAATAACTTAAACTGACTGTGGGAGCGAGTGTTCACCCATAGTCCTGTTTCAGACCGTTCCTTAGCGTACACTGCAGAAGTGAGTGTTGACCCATAGCTCTACTGTATGTCAGGCTGTGGCCCACTATATACACTGCAGAAATGTGTTGATCCAGAACTGTGTATTAGTCTGTATTCCACAGCTTACGCAGTGTTGACGTACATATGCGTAACTGTGTATCAGGTTGTGGCCCAAAGGCTTACTCTGTTGAAATGAATGTTGACCCCTAGCTGTGTATTAGACTGTTCCACAGCTTACATTGCAGACGCGAGTGTTGGCCATCTCTAGGGACAGAGAAGGGTTTCTCTCTTCACTCTGAGAGATTTGAGTGAAGCTGTGAGAGTGAGCATCAAACAAAGATAAAGTGTTCCCCAGTGGGCCTCGGATAGCGTAGCGGTCTAAAGCACCTAGCTATGCGTGCGAAGCAAGTGCAAGCTGCCTATTACGGTCGTGGTTCAAAACCGGACTGTGCCAAACCAGCCCTGGCCAAGAACCCTGATCGGGGCTGGTGATTGGCTGTCCGCCCCAGGGGGAGGGGGGAGGGTGAACTGGCACGAGCTCGTGGTGAAACACAAAGGGTGTCATCAGGGGGTAGGTGGGCGAGTTCCGTCTCGGAGGACACGGATCACTGCCGGCCTTTGGGAATTAGCTTGCCCCATAGAGACGGCGGCGAGTTCATGGGAGAGGGCAAATCTAAATAAATAGAGGATGTAATTGGCCACTAAATTCGGAGAAAAACTGGAAAAAAGTCAGAAACAAAAATGTAAAAACAAAACAACAAAAACCCTGGATATACCCCACACACAGATATGATAGACAAAATGTAGTTTATTGCTAGTTTGAGTAGTTTATCTGATATTAAGCTTTCACTCTTACTGGTTCAATCAAATATTTATGGAAACCTCTCTCTTTTTCCATCTTTGTAAATATGGGAGTGAAGTTTCAATCGCCATTCATAGTCTGATGGCTCACATGATTTTATGGGCTTAATTTGAATTGAATCAAAAGTACATTTTGTAATCAGATGCGATGCTTATCTAGCGAACTTGAGGACATGTTCTTGTACATAGTCGGAGCACTCGATCTTGGTTTCTGTTGTCAGATCTCTGTCTGAAAATTGGGATGAAAGATATGAGGAATCAATCCACTGCAGTGCTTCTCAAACCTGTGGCTTTGGTCCCAGATGAGACATAGAACCTAATGAAATTGTAAAAAAATATTGAGTTAAAAAAACTTCAGTGCGCATCTAAAAATACACCCCGTATCAATCCAGCGTTTCATTCTGTGAGTTATGAGTAGCTGGAAACGCCATCTCTAAACATCACAGCTAATAAGCTACTTATAATCTGTGAGCGCCTGATTGATTTACTTGCTTTTGTAAGGACACACTACAAATGAGATTGCTGTTCGTGGGTGGACTGAAAATACATTTTTAATTTAATTACAAGTTTTGGAAAATTAGATGCATAAAGGATTTATGGTGGGTCCTTCGGGGTGGGTGGGGGAGGGGTGACTGCTGAAAAAGCTCAGGGAACATTCTCGTGAAAGAGAATCACAGACTGCTGTTCAGTGCCACCGCCGAACACCTTAAATAATATAATATATGCCATTTAGCAGACGCTTTTATCCAAAGCGACTTACAGTAGTGAATGCATACATTTTTCAGCATATGTGGTCCCA
Source organism: Aldrovandia affinis (assembly GCA_029706075.1). Classification (NCBI taxonomy): domain Eukaryota; kingdom Metazoa; phylum Chordata; class Actinopteri; order Notacanthiformes; family Halosauridae; genus Aldrovandia; species Aldrovandia affinis. The sequence continues at coordinate 5,331,558 of JAINUG010000016.1, forward strand.
ATGGGAATCGAACCCACAACCTAAGCGTTGTCAGCTCCATGCTCTACCTACTGAGCCACACAGAACCTCGAACCTTGGACAGCACAGCTGAAACAATGGGTGCATTTGTTGAATTGTGCATAACCGTTTGACGTACTCACGACTCACCCCTTGTGTGTATCAGCCGTGAGGTAACTGTACGCCAACTGGCTCCGAGTGGGATACAGTTATTATTAAATTATTTAATAAGCAGAAATGGCCTCAGAACCCTGTCAGACATAGAGCTGCTTGGAATAGCGAGCAGACCACCAGCCAGCCAGCCGAGAGCTGCAAACCTCCTGAGCGTGCAGAGGAAAGCACAGGAGCCTGACCGTTAATTAACTTATTAACGAGCCGCCATCGGCCTCCAGACACGGCCAGGCAAGGCTGTCCTCAATTCATCCCCTTATTAATTAGCTGCGAGGTACACTCACATGGAACTGCACCCCCCCCAAAAAAAGTGATTGTGATGGAAAGCCCCCAAGAGGGGCGCGGTGGTGGGGGTGGGGGGGCGTCCCTTGCAGGGGCATTGGGAGGGCACGCCTGCGCCCCCTTCCCCTCCCAACACATCTCCTTCTTGCTGCGCTCATCATCCACTTGCATTTTCAAGGTCTGGACCTGCTCCAGGATCCAGAGTGGGCTCCCCGCTTAGCCTCCCACAAAACTGCCAGCACTCATTTATTCATTTATTTATTTATTTATTCATTTAATGGATTTATTTATTTCATTCTGCAGCTCTCAAATTCACAATGAGCAAAGCCACTTCGGAAAGAAGAGAAAGACGAAGGATCTGTCGAGTATCAGGACCCATTGCGTCTCGCGTGGCCTTCGGGGGATTTGTAAAACTGTACTATAGCTGACAGTCTGGGTTTTGTACTACCTGGATTTTTTATTTTCCTTTATTTTGGCTCCATGGTCCGAAAAGAAAGGCATGTGCTCACTTAATGCCTTAATTATATTTTTATAGATTTTTATTTATTTATATATATACATTTGTTTCAGATGTTTTCCCCTGTCTTTCTCCCAATTTAGTGGGCAATTATACCATGTATTTAGTTCGATTTACCCCCCCGCCACCCGCCCCCACGGGACAAGCTAATACCTCGAGGCAATGATCCGCCTCCTTCGAGACTGGACTTGCCAAACTGTGTTTACCAGGTCGCCTTACCGCTCCTTGATGAACTCGTGGGTGGACAGCCAATCGCCGCCCCCTAGTGGCACTCCCGGTCAGGGCCGGGCTGACGCAGCCAGGTTTTGAACCACGGCTGCAGTGGGACACTCTTACCGTTACACCACCCGGGAGGCCTGCCTTAGTACTCTTAATTCCAGATCAACAGCATGCACCTAATTGAGGCATCTGAGCGGCACATATTTAATGAGATTAAACAATGCGATCAAGGGAGATAAAGGGTGTGTTTGCGTTTCCCGCATGTGGCCAGCCGTTGACCGAGCAGTTCCGGCCCTCGTCTCTGCCCGGGACCGTGAAATTCTGTATGAGGGAGACGGTGTCTACTTTCATTAAAACGTTGATTACTCAAACCGATACCCGGGCTGAAGACAGCCGCGCTACAGAGACTATTTATATCAAACGCAGCTGTAAGGACAGGGTCCGCCGTCCTCCAGCCGTGACTTTGGAAGACAGACAGCGATCTCTATCGGAACGAGCAGGGTCAGGAAGACGTTTTAAAAACAGGTTGGCCATCCGAGAAGCGCGAACGGTGTCTCTGGAAAGTAGGTGGGTGAGTTCCGTCTCAGAGGAGGCGGAGTATCGCAGGCCTCGGGGAATTAGCTTGCCCGGTAGTGATGGGCAGCGAGTCCATGGGGGAAAGAAATCGAGGGTATAATTGGCTACTAAATTTGGAGAAAGACGGGGAAAAAATCTGAAACAAATTTTTAAGAAAAAAGGTTGGCCTAAAACGAGGGTGCATACCGCCAGCTGTGCCGTATATGCAACTCTGTAATCTTTGAATTTACAAGGAATATAACCATAAAGTAATACCAATATTCCAATAGATACCAATACCAATAGTTTGAATGCTTAATGTATGCATAATTGACCAGTCTCTGCATTTATGTAACAAAAGGTACAACATGTTACATAGAGTAGTGCTGTTTTGGGTTATTATTTTCAAGCCATGGTCAGAGAGCACATTGACTCTCCTCACTCCATGATGCAATTGTTTGTGTCCCCCACACACACACACGCATAAATCCAATATTCCACATATTGTGGGTTTTGACACAGATGTTACTTAAAAGGCACAAAGGCAATGTTTGCAGTTTGCAGCCTTTTTAAAGCCTTCACAGTACTTCATAAGTAATCTATGAGTTTTGTCAGTGTGGCTGGCAGTGTAGTGTAATGGTTAGGGAGCTGGGCTTGTAACTCAGAGGTTGCAGGTTGCTGTTTTACCTTGAGCTAAAGGTACTTAACCTGAATTGCTTCAGTAAAATATCCAGCTGTTTAAATGGATTGCGTGTAAAGAAATGTAAACTGTGTAAGTTGCTCTGGATAAGATCGTCTGCTAAACGCCTAACATGTAACATGTAACATGTCAGCACAGGCAATGAGACCAGCAAACTCTGTCTGTGTGCTAGAGAGATGGCAGCTTTGCAGAGGCAGTGGAGTGGGGGGAACAAACGGAGATGTGTGTCTGTCTCGCTGCCTGTCACCTTCATCCCTCCACTAGAAGTCCTTGGGCGCTGAAGTTGAGCGGGGATGGCTGGCAGCCCATCTGTTAGCGCTGCCAAAAAGCTGGGTCATGCGGGACGGTCGCTCTGTGTAAAGTAGAATCCGTACGTTTCCATGCTCCTAAATTTACAGCTGGTGCAAGTTAATCCGTAACAAAATGACAACAATATGGGGGCCTCGGGTGGTGTAACGGTCAAAGCATTCACCCCAAATGCAAGTTGCCCACTACAGTCGCGGTTCAAAACCCGGCTGCTCCAGTCCGGCTCTGGCCGAAGAGCCCCGATTGACCCCGGTGATTGGCTGACCACCCCAGAGGGAGGGGGGAGGGTGAACCGGTACGGGCTCACCAAGAACCGCAAAAGTTGTCCCTGTATGGGAGAAGCAGGCTTGCCTCTGAGGATGAGTGGTGGGTTCATGGAGGGGGTACATTTTAAGAAATAGAGGGTATAATTGGCTACCAGATTGGGAGTAAAATGGGAAAAATTTGAAACAAAATAATATATATATTTTTAATGACGCTCCTGGGTTAAGAAATTGTTCGGTAAAGGGGGTTCCCATGAATGCAGGTTGGGCCCGACCGTAAGGCCGAGATGTCACCGGTTTGGGCTATTTATGACCTGGAGCACACAGCAGCAGCACTCAATTGGCTTCATGTTGCCAGTGGTGGTCTGAGTTGAAGCCGGCCAGTGCACCTCAGCATGATTGTTCATTCACTCGAGTGGAATGCACTTTTTGTAGGTCACTTTGGATAAAAGCATCTGCTAAATGATTGTATTGTAATTGTAATTGTATTATTAACACTACATTACTGGCCTCCGATAGCATAGTGGTCTAATGCACCCATATTGGCTGGTCCTTTGAGTGTGAACTGCCTATCACGGTTGTGGTTCAAAGCCTGACTGTACCAAAACGGCCCTGGTGGGGAGCCCTGACCGGGGGCAGCGTTTGGCTGTCCGCCCCAGGGGAAGGGGGGAGGGTGAGTGAGTTTGCTGAGAAGCAAGTATGGGTGACTCCAGAATGTGGGTGGGCGAATTCTGTCTTGAAGGAAGCGGAGTTTGCTGCCCTCTGAGAATTAGCTTGCCTTGTAGACGGGTGGCATGTCCGTGTAGGGAGAGCAAATTGAAATAAATAGAGGGTATAATTGGGCACTAAATTAGGAGAAAAAAGGGAAAAAATACTTTACTTCCTCCCAGTGATGTGCCAGGTACCCACAGGCCATCAGTAGTTGCCAGGGAGAGATGCACCTCTCTTCTAATTGGCCCTAACTCTCCTAGTCGTACTGTGTGGCCCTTAGTGTGGTAAATAGTCCTTGGCTTGTTGGGCACGTGCATCGGAGGAGTGCAGCTGTGACAGGAGAGGCACGATGGGCTATTCCAAATCGGGGGGGAAAAAGTTTGGTACAGAATGTGAAAGCACATACAGGTGTATTTTTCCATATATACTGAATCACCTCATCACCATATTTAGTGTAACTGGCCGTTATTAAGCTTGTTGCTATCCTGCACATGCTGTGCTGTACACCAGTGGCGGCTGTAACTAGTTAAATGTCACTGCTTCTCACTGACTATAATGAGTAATGACCATTCAGTTACTGATTCCTAAAAAACCGCAACCACCAAACAAAACAAACTTTTTATCACATCTGAATTGCTTCTCGGTAGCTTTATTCCTCTGTACAGCTCTGATTGCTGGCTCTGAACAGATCTGAATTAATGTTATCTAATACATCACATCACAGCCTACGTCATGCTTGTTAACTAGCCGTTTTGAGAGTTCGTTTTGAGGACCATTAGTTTGAATATCTGTACTGAGTAGTGGTGTTTGGTAAAGGACACAGAGGGCATGTTAAGAGAATGTAAATAAGTGTTTTAATTGAGTAAAAATCAGCAGAATTGTTTCAAAGAATAGGCTGCACTTTTTAACTTAAATTCCTCCATTAATTGTGTAGCCTACTAGCTTTGATGTTGTTTGTTGATAAATGTCAAGAATACAGCAGCAGTCAGAAGTAGTGGTTGTTAAACTCAAATATATGGATGTGGGTTCAGATCCAAAATGCTGTAATGGTGTGGTGCCCTTGGGCAAGGTTTTCTGAAAAGTGGGCTTTTTGTACACAGTCAAGTAATGCAAATCACCATAATGATGTCTGTTAAACATACAATGCACAAAGACCTATTTCCTACAGTAATTGTCCAAGGCATATCTTCCTAGCTGGCACAAAGCTAAAAAGTCGGTGCTGCTGTGTGTAGTGTCACGCTTGCTTGATGGGTTCCCTGGAAGAATCCAAATTGTGGATTTCTTTTATCCGTGCTGTGCTAGTTCAATCTGCCTCTCTTCCTGCGAAGCTGTCATTTCTGCTTTTACATTCTTGCAACTTTAGTGATGTCTCCACTGACAATGCGTGGAGATACGCATGGTCTTTTATAGTTTGTGTCACTTCCACTAAATCACGGAGTGGGAGACTCCATATTTTAGACAAATAGACAAAAGTCATTTTGCACACGTCACAATCGTTGCTGTGCCGCACAAAGTGTGCTCTTGTGCTGTACATTGATTTATCAGCACCAGCGACATGTCACAGCTAGAGATGTATCTGTGAGTGCTTTTCTGGAAAGAAGGCCTCTAGTTTCACTGGTCCTATGTATTGCATGTACAGGCAACTGCCAAAATGGAGGAAACACCTGAGTAAATTAAGGGTTCTGCCGGCTCTATTTTGGTGCATTTTCTGTGGGGTGCATTTTCCTGGCATGGTTTAGGTCTACTGTCCCCTACTCTAGAGGGCAAGGTAAACACCAATAAACACAAAGCTATGCTGAGTGATCACCTTCATCCTATGCTAAAGCATTTCTATCCTGGCAGTGGTCTCTTCCAGGATGACGATGCCTCCATCCACAGGGCACGAGAGGTCACTGAATGGTTTGATGAGCATGAAAATGATGTAAACCATATGCCATGGCCCTCTCGGTCACCAGATCTCAACCGGCGGCAATGTTAGCATAATGGTTAGGGAACTGGACTTGTAATGCAAAGGTTGCAGGTTCAGTCCCAGGTGGGGCACTGCCGTTGTACCCTTGAGCCTACCTGGCTTCTTAATAGATACTGTGGCAGGACCAGGGGTGTTGGGTTTCAACGCTGCCAAAGATCAATAACAAAATCACCATACACCGGCAAATAGGGAAACGGGAGGAGTTTATTGGGGAAATCCACACAGGTGTGTTGGGCAAAAACACATAGAGTCCATAATCCTTTCTCTTTATCCTTTGTCCGTAATCCGAAGTTGCAAATCCAGGTCAGGTTCTCAAGCAAAACAATGGCTATTTTGTCAAAAATAATGATCTCGCTCTCTCACTCACCAACGCGTTTCCCTGTTGGTACTTTGTGCCTGACTGGAGGAAAGGTGTCTCTTTTAGGTCCTGTACCATCAGTAGACAATGCGAGTCAGGTGTGCCCCGTCAGCCCCGGACTTCCAATTAAGGTGCGGGGGTGGAGCCAGCGGGTCACTATATACCGCCCCTCAACTAGCACCCCTCGGAATGCCTCCGGGCGGCTGCCTCAATGCCTTCAGCCATAGTCGGTGCCAATCTTGGCACGCGGCTCTGTCGTAAGTAGGCACATGGCCCTGCAGTTGCATCTCTCCTGGCAGTGACAGAGCTTGGTTTCTCATCCTTTGTCTGAACCCTGAGCTTGCTGTTGACTCTGGCATTGCTTGAGTCAGCTCGGGCAGGGAATCCGCTTGTTTTGCCAGGCTAGCACAACGGTTACGAATCTGGATAATCCCATTGTGAGAAGTCAAATGGAGTTTATTCCAAAAAGCCTCTATGGCTCACACGGATCGCACGTTTCAGCACACGTAGTGTCACGGACTGAGCAGGTCTTTTGTTGAGCCGAATTAACGCGAAGTCTGAAATATCAGAGCTGCGCACATATTCCATATTATCCTTCAGTAAACAGATGCACGTTGAGACCCGCTCAGTGGCTTTCTTAGTCTTCAGTTTGACGTTTCGCATCAGAGGGATAGGGGACCGGGGGGTTGGGGGTG